>CAIGQW010005321.1:396809-421931 GCA_903798125.1 Danio choprae | reverse complement strand
AAAAAAAAACAACAACAAAAAAAAGACATAGTTTGCCACTAGTGCACTAAAAGATAACAATGTGCCACCTAATGTACAAATATGCACCCTTAAGCTGGGCTGCACGATTAATTGAAATGAAACAAACAGCAGTAAATCTCTTCCAAAGGGCAGAGGGGGCTCTCGTGCAGGAACTGAAAATACTCCACAAAGATGAGACGATCTGTGCTTTCCAAAGAGTGCTTTTCAAATTTCATTAGTGCATCCTCATTTCCTCTCCTTGCACCGTGGCTCCACCCCTTCAGGATGCAAGGAAAGGACGCAAGAAAATGATGCTAGCAATTTAATCAAGTGAAATGATAGATCCTCATTTCCTTTAGTGCAATTCCAAAGCACTGACATTTAATGATTACTGCACACCACTGATTTAGCTTGCACATCAGGACTCTTGAACATTTTTTATATTGTAATTGTTTTTTTTCCTCCACAAAACACCACACTTCTCTATATTTTTTCTAAATAACACTTTTTCCCTGTTATTAACTGCTTTTTATTTGTGCTGAAAAGTACATCAAAGTTAAAGGGCCTATTAAAACAACCTACATTTACAATAACATCACTTTTAATATTTAAATGAATGTGTTTGAATGTGCTGCTGCATGCTAGCGATTATTGGTGCAGATGAAAAGAGAAGGAGAATTTACAACATGAATCACGTTTAGTCAAAAAAAAAAAACTCTTCCACAAAGGATCTACCCGTGTATCCTCGCTCATGCCTCCTCAAGAAGCCTCCTCTCTCTCCTCACAGTGCAATTAGTGAATTCAGATCGAGGAAACGAGGAATGATATTGAGAAGCACCCACAATCACATGACTACCATATTGAAGTACCGTTCCAAAGTGAAGTGCTGAAAACTGGCCACTTTGAAGGGCCCTTGGGAATGAAGAATTTCAAAGGGAACAACTGATGGACACTTCCAGCACCCATGATCCTTTGCACATGAAAGTTGTTTAATGTCACACAGACAGACAACTGGAGCCTTGGAGTTTGACTTTACCAATAAATGAATAGTATTTTTCTATTGGCAACCACAGCAATCTTTATAAATAAAAACAGAACCATAAACAAAATACTTATAAAATAAATTAAAATCATACATACATATGTTCGTGTGTGTTTTGTGGGTGTTAACTAGCGGTCAAAAAGTGCAAAAACACACCTCCTTGATAATCTCATTGTGACTCATTGGAAGTGCATTCCGAAAAAAATAGCTTTTTTGACCACTACACCCTTCATCCCTTCAAAGCAGTCACTCTCGAGGGTAAACCCTTTAAAGGGATTTGGACATAGGGATGAGCCCTTCTGAATGGAGTGCTCTGAAGATCAGAAACTCGAAAAAATAAGAGGATTTAACTGCTTTTAATAAATCAACATGACTAATAAACACACAAAACAACTCACAGAATGGTTTCAATCACTCGACTGAAGTTATGAGGTGAGATTGGAGCAAAAACACGTTATTAAATGTTGCATATTCACATGCTTGTAGATCAGCATCCACATAGAGATGTAAACCATTGAGAAGCGATGCAAATAGCTATCGAATACCAGAATGTGTGGGGTTTTTTTTTAATCTGTGTAGTAAACACTGCTCAATCTGAAAGCAGCTGCTGGAGATCTACAGCTGAGTACTGAGCCGGTTTTACTGCCAAAATGCGCATGAAGTTCACCTTTGATTAATCATGCTGCCCTACCCTTAAGTAATGGCTTATTGCGTATTTTAAGAATGTATAAAGGAAAAACTGAAACAATCGCTGGGTTTAAAGGTATTCTTTGTAAAGGGTTTATGGTAACAGACTATGAGGAAGTAACTGTGAGAGTTCCAGTATTTTATCAAAGTTGTTATTCACATAAAATGCCGAAGCCTTTTCACTTCTCACTCACTCCACCCAGATACATTCAGATATGTTACATTTGTACAATCAGCATGAATGACTCACTGTTTTCTTTGGCCACACTCAAACATAAGCAAAAGAGAAACAAAACCCAGTTACATGCGGATCAAAGATGCGACGTCTGCACCAAAGTAAGTTCAAAATAAATGTGAACAAATTATTTTATACACACACAAAGCATATTAAATGTTTCAAATATCACTAGTGAAAATAAAATGTTCTATCATTATTCAGTGAAACATTTTTTTGTAAAAGTGAAACTTCTCGCTTGTACTAATTCATTCATTCATTTTCCTTCGGCTTAGCCTCTATTTCAGAGGTCACAACAGCGAAATGAACCGCCAACTATTCCAGCATATGTTTTATGCAGCGGATGCGGAAGCCACAACCCAGTACTGGGAAACACCCATACACTCTCGCACTCATACACTACGGCCAATTTAGCTTACTCAACTCACCTATAGGGCATGTGTTTGGCCTGTGGGGGAAAACGGAGCACCCAGAGGAAACCCACGCCAACTCGGGGAGAACATGCAAACTCCACACAGAAATGTCAACTTACCCAGCCGGGACTTGAACCAGCGACCTTCTTGCTGTGAGGCAACAGTGCTAACCATTAATTAAATATATTAAAACAATAAGTGATCATACTAGATTTTATTATTCTTGACATTATCAAAAAGCATCTTGCTGACAAATGGTTCTGGATAAAATTAATCTGTGTCTGTTTATAAAGTGATTCAACTGATTTTAAAACTGTTGTACCGGATTGTGACCAACTAGTAAAACAATATATGATATGAGAAAAAACGGGGCAGCATGGTGTCACAGTGGGTAGCACAATCTCCTCACAGCAAGAAGGTTGCTGGTTCGAGTCCCAGCTGGGTCAGTTGGCGTTTCTGTGTGGAGTTTGCATGTTCTCCCCGTGTTGGCGTGGGTTTCCTCCGGGTGCTCCGGTTACCCCCAGAAGTCCAAAGACATGCGGTACAGGTGAATTGGGTAAGCTAAATTGTCCGTAGTGTATGAGTGTAAATGAGTGTGTGTGGATGTTTCCCAGTGATGGGTTGCAGCTGGAAGGGCATCCGCTGCGTAAAAAATATGCTGGATAAGTTGGCGGTTCATTCCGCTGTGGCAACCCCAGATTAATAAAGGGACTAAGCCAAAAAGAAAATGAATGAATGTGAGAAAAACACTAAAGTTGGCTAAATGAAATGTAAAAACTTTGGTGAACGTTTTGGCAAAATCAACTGAGAATCTAAATTTAGTACTAAGTATTTAAAATCAGAGGCAACTTTGAGCTCTTCTCCTTTAAAAAACACATCAGGATGATGGGTCACTTTTTGTGGGGACAAAAACAAAAAAAGACATACAAAACATTATTTATATTAAAATTAAGACAAGTCACACAACCAATAAGAAACATGTACCAATGCCTTGGTTAAGTAGATTGCTGCCTGTTGTTTGTATGCACATATAAATCAGTGTCATCAGCATACATTCATTCATTTTCCTTCGGCTCATACCTTATTTATCACCACAGCGGAATGAACCGCCAACTATTCCAGCATATATTTTACGCAGTGGATGCCCTTCCAGCCACAACCCAGTACTGGGAAACACACATACACTCTCGCATTAACACACACACACACACTCATACACTAGGGTCAATTTAGTTAATCCAATTTTACCTATAGCGCATGTGTTTGGACTGTGGGGGAAACCCACGCCAACACGGGGAGAACATGCAAACTCCACACAGAAATGCCAACTGGCCCAGCCAAGACTTGAACCAGCGACCTTCTTGCTGTGATGCAACAGTGCTAACCACTGAGCCCGCCCGTCATCAGGACAGACTTGTGGGAGGTCACTTATGTAAACTAAACAAGACAGGGCCCAAAATTGATCCTTGAGGAACTCCAGTTACAGTTTCTGTAGTCCTGTCTGTCAAATATGAAGTCAAAACAGCGGTTCAAAACCTTTATGGAGTTTTAAGCATTAAATGAGTTTTAAAAACACAAAATAAGATAATTTGAAAAATGTTTTTAAAAAAGGTAATCAATGGCATCCACAGTAGGAAAAATAAATAGTAATGGAAGTTTTTGGATCATGGAGTATCTTTTTGGATCAAGTGAAAGTAAATGATGACAGAATTTTCAGAGTATCCCTTTAAGATATTTTAAAAGATGTCTTATGTAAATCACGGTACAAAATGTCTTTTTTGTTGTTGTTGTTGTTGTTGTTCATGGAAAGAAACCTGTACAAAAAATTGTATTAAACTTATTGTTTTGGTTTGTCTTTGAGCCTCGTACAGACTGCTTAAGATCATACATTCAGGGTGTCCGTGGGGTCTTAAAATGTCTTAATGTCTAAAATTTCAAAACAACATTTTAGGCCTTAAAAAGTCTTAAATTCACTGAAATAAAGTCTTGTAGGTCTCAAACAATGGAAAATTCAGATCCGTATAAAATTATTTATGCAAAGCTACCCAATCGATCCAACACACATCCAATCACCAACAATACATCTTACTTAAACTTTTAGCAAAACTACATTCATAACTAATATTATAACAGTCTGGGGCCTCACAGTGGCGCAGTGGGTAGCACGTTCGCCTCACAGCAAGAAGGTCACTGGTTCGAGCCTCGGCTGGGTCAGTTGACGTTTCTGTGTGGAGTTTGCATGTTCTCCCTGTGTTGGCGTGGGTTTCCTCCGGGTGCTCCGGTTTCCCCCACAAGTCCAAAGACATGCGGTATAGGTGAATTGGGTAAGCTAAATTGTCCGTAGTGTATGAGTGTGAATGGGTGTGTATGGATGTTTCCCAGAGATGGGTTGCAGCTGGAAGGGCATCCGCTGCGTAAAACATATGCTGGATAAGTTGGCGGTTCATTCCGCTGTGGCGACCCCAGATTAATAAAGGGACTAAGCCGAAATGAAAATGAATGAATGAATAACAGTCTGTTGTGCATACATTTTTACATGTTTTTTTTAAAGTTATGTTGAAAAAATGTATGTGTACAACTACACTATTAAAAAACGCTGGGTTCCACACAATCGATTTGTGTTTGGACAACATGAAGGAATTAAGTTAACTTATTAGTTTGTACACATTTAAGTGGATTGAACATAAAACAATTAAGTTGTCCCCCAAAAAACTCAATAATCGTGTGATTTCAGCTCATTTTAAATAAGTAGTTTAAACAAACATCAAACATCATTTTTTTGAGTGTAGGGTCTGCTTGTTTTGACACATTATTTAAAATATGTGGCTATAGAAATAACTCATTAGAATTTGTTTTTTGATGAGGGAAGTACTTTTTTTTCCTGCTGGGCCATTAAAAAAAACATTCGTTAGTGTTTAGCCCTTTATACGCCTGAAATCTCATTCTTCATGGTCTTAACAAGGTCTTAAATTTGACTTGGTGAAACCTGCAGAAACCCTGACATTAAAACAACCGATTTTAAAGAACATAAAATGCAGTTGGAGGAAAAAAGAGGCAGCAGCTGCTATCTAGACGACTAGTGACTCGACGTGTTATTCCAGATTTCTGACAAGCCCTTTTTTTCCCCCTCAATCATTTAGAACAAGTCAATTTTCTCTTTCATTTACTCATGACCGTGCTTTCTAGTGTCAAAGACGCATTTAAGAATTCTCACACTGATCAGCATTTGATTCTGTTTATTCCTAATTCAACTCAACATGTCACAACGTAAGTAACCAGCTATGACTTTCTCTGTTTTTTCCAATTTATTTAATTGTGATTGAGGCATTTTAGCATTTTGATTCTGCAATTATCAGTCATTGTTAAGTCATGGTGAATTATATCTGACATTCTCAACAACTCGATTTGTGAAAATAAAATGACAAGATTGCAACAGGAATTCCTTTGACTCATAGAGAATTGAGATTTGCGATTAAAGCGATAAGTTATAAGTAACTCCAAACGTATTCGAGTGAATCAAAACTAAAACTATTGGTCAATAAACATTTCCGTTAACTGAAATAACATTTTTAAATTCACAATAAATGAAAAACTAAACTTAAAAGTCGCCAAAAACAAACATGAATTAAAAAAAATTATAATAATTCTCGTTTTATTTCATGAGGAATCATTATGTTGTGGAAAATCTTACCTGCGGCTGTTTATAGAGAAACAGGTGTGCTTTTATAGCCAAACACCAGTCAGACACATGATTTATATACAAAAACTTCAAGAGTTCACACTTAGATAATGCTTGATAATAATAGCAGGTTTGGCATGCTGTCCCGGGAGAGAACCCTGAGCTCGGAGATAATTGAGCCCAGGGCTCCCGCCTGTCCAATAAGCATATAAGGGGGTACGAGATCAGATAGTTCTTGAGAGCTCCCCCTGGTAAAGGAGGAAAAGGAGGAGATGGGGTGGATGGGGGGTTTCTTCGAAAAACGTTTTTGACAGGCTACTTATAGGGAGTTTGTATTAATCTGATTGGCTTACTAGTGATTACAGATGAGAGACTGGCTGCGATCAATCATATTACGTGCTCCTCTCGAAATTAGATTGTGAAACTTCACTTATTTTCTTAATAGGCATAAAACGTGTGTTCTGTCTTTCTGTAATCTGCCACAAAGTGTAAACTATGCATGTTTCAAAGTGTGTGTTACATATACACACTGAAAATAAAATGATTCAAAGATGATTCCTTGGATTTACTAAAGGTTTTTAAGTTAAATGGTTGTAAACAATTTATTTGGGCCGAATTTCAACAAACAAAATGAGTTGAACATCCCTAAATTCTTCATCATTTTTTATTTTGTTCATTGCATTTGTACTGTTTTGGATGCAACGTCTGTTGAAACAATTGTTTTATTACCAAGAGTTTAGCACAAGAGTTAAAAGCTGTGGAAACATTCGACATTTCTTTGGTCGACACTTTAGTTTCCTCTTAAAGGGATAGTTCACGCAAAAAACGAAAATTCTGTCATCATTTACTCACCCTTGACTTGTTCCAAACCAACTTCACACAGAGTTTTCACACAGTTTCGTTCTTCTGTTGAACACAAAAGAAGATATTTTGAAGAATGCTGGGAACCTGTAACCATTGACTTCCATAGTATTTGTGTTTCCTACTATGGAAGTCAATGGTTACAGATTTTCAGATTTAAAACTTGAGGGAGAGTAAATAATGAGTACATTTTAAATTTCTGGGTGAACTATCCCTTCAAAACTGCTCAACTACAAACACTAAAGCTAAATGTAAATAAAAGTTAACAAATTAAAACCTAAAAACTCCAAAACTATAATACCCTTCACCAAATCTCTCTTGACGTTGAAAACTATGAATTATTCTTATCTTTTATAGTGGAGAACACAAAAGTGGAGCAATCTGACAAAGGTGACATGATTACTATGGTGCTGCTGGGAAAGAACAGCAATGATAAGTCAATGATAGGGAACATCATGCTAAACACCGAAGTTTTTACTGCTGGAAATGACAAATGTGCTAGAAACACTGGAACAGCGGATGGCTATAACATCTGCATTATCAACACCCCAGACCATTTTCATAAACAAAACCCAAAGCACGAGACTGACTGTATGAAGGAGGTTAAAATGAACTATCCAGGTCGACACGCGTTTCTTCTGATAATAAAGGACAAACAGCTTTCAGAGGAAGAGATGGAGATGTTCACCCAGCTGAAAGTGATATTTGGTGAGAAATTGGTGGAAAATACGATTGTAGTGCTTGTTAGCAATCACGAAATACAATCTGGAGAGGCATTTCTCCAAGCTGATGCGAATCTAAAAGAACTACTAGTGAAGTGTGGACGGAGATTATGTGTGTACAACTGGAAAAAAGACACAAAAGGTAATGAGCTGATCAAACAGATAATGGAAAAATGGGAGTTTATACGCAAGAAACATGATTATGAAGCAAGAATCCCGCCACCTGGACATGAGAGGTAAGATGCATGCAACATAAGCTCAATCTAAAAACGTAGCCCTATATACATTTCTGGAGATCGCGAATTATGTAGCCAGATGTACGTATGGCAGCATTTCATCTTTAAAACGAACGCTACAGGGCGGTATGAAGCAGTTTCTTTTCATGCTACCAGATGACCGCTTACCTCTGTATGGACGACTTTTGTACTGTTACCAGTTTGCCCAGTGGCTCGCCGCATACGTCGGCGGACTTGAGTCGCAGAGAGGAGCTAACCGTGACAACGGGGTACAAGTCCGGTGAAGAACGGTTCCAGAAAGCAGGTAAGATAAAAGTAAAATAACAGAGTGAGAATGTGGTAAAATCTGAAAACGTGGTAAAAATCAGGCGAGGGCGTTTATTTTTCTGGATTGCTTTACAAAACACTGTCGGTTGGGTTTAGGGAAGGGTGCGGGGGGATCGGTAGGTCAGTCAGTCAGTCAGCCGACAGCGGCCTCTGGTGGATTTACATGAGAACAGCAGGCGCGAATGGCACTCACAAGAGAAAATTGAGATCTTAGAAAGCGTACACAGCTGGTGGATTCACGAAAACAAAAACAGCAAAAATACGTGCCTCCTGGGACATATTTGGCGCTCTCCAGAAATGTATATAGAGGTATGTAATCAGAATGAGCCTAGGTTGGACACATGAAAGTGATTAACCCTTGTGTGTTGTTGGGGATGTTTTCATCCACTCTGGGGTGATTTTGAGTCTTAATCTGGCCTTAACCTTTACTGTGCTTCAGCTAGCGGAATGATTTTTGGTGACACATCTTATTTTGGGAGTCACGGTGGCACAGTGGGTAGCACGATCGCCCCACAGCAAGAAGGTCTCTGGTTCTCGGCTGGGTCAGTTGGCATTTCTGTGTGAAGTTTGCATGTTCTCCCCATGTTGGCGTGGGTTTCCTCCAGGTGTTCCGGTTTACCCCACAAGTCCAAAGACTTGCGGTTCAGGTGAATTGGGTAAGCTAAATTGTCCGTAGTGTATGTGTGTGAATGAGTATGTATGGATGTTTCCCAGTGATATATGCTGGATAAGTTGGCGGTTCATTCCGCTGTGGCGACCCCAGATTAATAAAGGGACTAAGCCGAAAAGAAAATAAATGAATGAAATCTTATTTTAACACATATTTTGGGAAAATGCTTTGAAAATTAAAAACAAAAAACTCAGCAATACACTCCAGGCAAATTTACTACCCTTTTGTTATGTTAGGGGTGAAAACATCCACTAAGTTAAACTGTTGTAAATATGCATCAAATTAATATTACTTATATAATATTACACACAAAATGACTTATTTTCAATATAAAAAGTAATTGTGGACTGGATTTTTTTTACCTTTTAATTTGAACAGTGCACAAGGGTAAAATCCATTTAAAAAAGCAGATAGTTCACCCAAAAATGTACATTTACTCACTCTCAAATGATCCCAAAGCAAACCATAATGAGTTTCTTTATTTTGCTGAACATTGAAGATGATATTTTGAAGAAAGCTGAAAACCTGTAACCATTGACTTCCATAGCAGGAAAAACAAACAGTATGGAAGTCAATGGTTACAGGTTTTCAGCTTTCTTCAAAATATCTTCTTTTGTGTTCAACAGAAGAAAGAAGGTCAAACAGTTTTGGAAAAAGTAAAGGGTGTCTAAATGATGACAGGATTGTATTCGGTTTTGGTAGAACTATCCCTTTTTTATAACATTAACAAATCCTTTTAAGCCTAATTACGTTTAAATTCCATAGGATTTATGAAGAAATGAATCCATACCAAGAAATGAAGGCAATACCACAGACATCATTGGGGGCTGAAAAAAGCACAGGTAAGAGTCTTGCAGATTTCCAGTAACCTTTCTTTGTCTGTCATTTACGTATAACATCAACATGCTGTTATTCTGCTGCATTTTTTACATCAGTCTAAACAAATCATATTCTCTCAATACACATTATAATGCAAGACCAGGTTATGATTGACACTTTCTGTTTGAAATGTTAACTTGCAGCAACCCCACAGATGTATCTGCAAAAAGGTAAGCTATTTACAAGGTTTGTGTGATTGACAATAACACAAAACAATCATGACATTTGTAAATACTATTCTTTAAATAATAATCTAAAAAATAATAAAAGAAAGAAACTCCTAAAAGTTTAGAACCACTTAAGTCATATTTAGGTGAACTATCCCTTTAAGTCACAGCTGTCTAACTCAGTTCCTGGAGGGCCGCAGCTCTGCACAGTTTAGTTCCAACTCTAATTAAACACACCTTATCAAACTAATTGAGTCACTCAGTCTTGTTTGAAACCTACAGGTAAAGCCTGGTTCACACTACATGACTTTAAACATCGGCAGACCGCTGTGCCGTATACACTACATGACTTGATTTTGTGTCTTTAAATCGCAGTGGCGTTTACACTACGCGACACTACATAAATGATCCACAAGAGGGGGGTCACACACTTCATGATCTGACAACAACTCGTTCGCCAACAGCTCAGTCAAGCTACCAAGCCACAGAAATGTTGAGGGAGGAGCTGGCAGAAAAGGTGAACACTATTGGCTGCTTGTGTGCTGATGACATCACTGACACCGTTTCAAACTTCTCTGAAAGCTTTTAAGGGAGCGCGTCAGTCAGCTTGATGCGTCGGCAGATCAATCGCTCATCTGCAATGTTCAATAGGATAGATGTGGCTTTAACACTAGAACTACAGAGGCAATCAGAGAGTTTTGAATTTTTTATAATTTAATAACTCTTTAAAATGAAACTGACATATCTATAATACCCTGACTTTTCCTAAATATCTGTGTAATTCTTTCTAATATTCATTCATTCATTCATTAATTTTCTTTTCGGCTTAGTCCCTTTATTAATCTGGGGTCGCCACAGCAGAATGAACCGCCAACTTATCCAGCATACGTTTTACGCAGCAGATGCCCTTCCAGCTGCAACCCATCACTGGGAAACATCCATACACACTCATTCACACACATACACTACGGACAATTTAGCTTACCCAATTCACCTGTACCGCATGTCTTTGGACTTGTGGGGGAAACCGGAGCACCCGGAGGAAACCCACGCGAACACGGGGAGAACATGCAAACTCCACACAGAAATGCCAACTGACCCAGCCGAGACTCAAACCAGCGACCTTCTTGCTGTGAGGCGATTGTGCTACCCACTGCGCCACATGGTAAGATCAGCTTGGCAGTGATTACATTTAGGTGGTGCTTCGTTATTCAGTAAAGACAAATGAGTCAACCTAGAATGTCCAATTCAACATCTAGTATAGACAGTTTGTTCATGCAGCTGCCCCATTCCCTGTGCCAGGTTTCATTTATATACAAATTAATTGTAGGTTTAGGTCCTCCGGAGGACCAAAGTAGTAAGAGAAACGAATATTTAAAGAAAGAAAATAAATGAACTTGGTTGATTTTAACCTGCAATACCTCATTTAACGAACTTTGCTACAGATATATAACGAAAGGATTCACCCAAAAATGAAAATTCTGTCATCATTTACTCATCATTGTCTCAGTTTGGTATTTGTCAACACAAAATAAGATATGGTGAAGAAGTTACAGAATTTTTAGTTTGTGTGTGAACTAAATATATCGTATTTCTAAAAATATAGCCTAATTAACCAATTAACTTTAACCAAGGCCGCGTGTCAAAATATTTGTTCAGTCACTAACTATATGAATCTCTTCAGGAGAATCATTCATACAATATTTCGGCACGGAATAAACTTGACCAGCAGTCGCCTCAGGGAATAGTGCCCTCTTTCTAATATTATTATTATTACTATTATTATTATTAATATTATTATTATTTTATTACAAAACAGAAAAGAATTGAGTATTTCTACCTTTAATTATCATAGCGGTCAAAATGACTGCATGCATGTCGGCTACTTTTCGCCGTGACTTTAAATATGCGTGCCTTTTCTGCCTAGCAACTTCCAGCTAACAAACACACAAATTTACTACAGACATATCTTTAAAAACAGCAGCTCCTGTTTATGAAAGTGAAAACGAGGCCCAGACCCTTATTGGTCTTCTAGTATCTTAACTACATATTTATAGGCTGTATTACCAAAAAGACCATATTTTTAGGGTAATGGTGTCATAAAATATGATGACAGACATTCAAAGCTTAATTTGAATATCTCAATAGGAGCTTTGAATGTAAATATGACGTCACAGTATGACGTCTTATATGAGAACGGTCAGAATGAATGCTATGGTAATTCTAATAGTTATAGAATTTTAGTTCCACTGTTAATATGGCCTACTCTCATGTCCGTGTTAACACAGAGTGAAGCAAGTGCATTAATGACTATTCTGGTCAATCACAGATGTTTCTGTTGAGCTCCTGAGCACATGCAAGGCCATTCAGCTCATGCTGATATGCTCTCTCATTGGATGCAGCTCTTCACTACATCTGTCCGCACGTGGGGTCAAGTCGGCCAACTGCTCTGGAATATTTAGCATGCTAGATATTGGATTTCCGTCTGCAAGGTGTTGGCGACGCGTCAGTGAGTCTCTTTGATGCGTTGTTCAGTAGTTCACACATAAGTACCCCACTGCCGAGTACCCCAAGATTTTTTCCCAATCACAGCCCGATCTGTCGGCGAGCTCGTTAACTTCCAAATCAGGCTTAAAATCCTGTAGTGTGAACTAGGCCTAAGTGTGTTGAAGCAGGGTTGCAACTAAACTATGCAGGCCCTCCTGAAACTGAGCTCGACACCCCTGCTTTAAGTGACCAGTAATGGCATCTTGCAATGTTTAAATATGCATAAGACACTGCATTACTAAAAAAATATCATGACAAGTTGTAAAAGATATACGTTTTTCAAATATTTTGCAAACTGTCTGAATTAATAGCACAAAAAACCGTCCGGACATCTGAAAATGAGCAAATGACTGGAATGACGACAGTGGTCCTGCTGGGAAACGACAGCATAAAGAAGAATAGCATTGGGAACATGATTCTGGACGATCCTTATTTCCAAGCTAAAGACACTTGTGAGAAGATTCTGCATACTATTGATGATCAGAAGGTGTGTATCATCAACACCCCAGACCTTTTTCATAAATCGGTCGGGTGGGATACAGAAGCTGCCAGTATGGAAGAGCTGAAGCCATCATACACAGGGCCACGCGTCTTCCTCCTAATTCTCTGTGACAAACATCTGTCTTCAAAAGATATGGAGATGTTTACTGAACTAAAAAAGAACCTCGGAGAGAAGATGGTGGAAAACACGATTGTGATGTTTGAAAAAAAGTTAGCCTCTAGTTCAATGGACAAACATCTTTCTTTTAAAAGCCAACACCACGCAATCCTGAAAGAGTGCGGAGGAAGAAAGTGTGCTTACAACAGAGAAATGAAGAGTGCTGAATTAATCCGAAAGCTAAAGAGACACACCGAATGCTTCCAGAATTACCAAACATCTGCATCGCACAGAGAAAGGTGGGTTAATACACTAATTTAGGGCTGCATATTCATTCATTCATGCATTCATTTTCCTTAGGCTTAGTCCCTTTATTCATCAGGGGTCACCACAACAGAATGAACCGCACACTTATCCAGCATATGTTTCACACAGCTGATGCCCTTCCAGCTACAACCCAGTACTCAGACCCAGAAACATCCATACACTCTCATTCACACACACACTCATACACTACGGCCAATTTAGTTTATTCAATTCGCCTATAGCGCATGTGTTAGGACTGTGGGGGAAAAGGTAGGACCCGGAGGAAACCCCCGCCAACATGGGGAGAACATGCAAACTCCACACAGAAATGCCAACTCGAACCAGCGGCCTTCATGCTGTGAGGCAACAGTGCTAACCACTGAGCCACCGTGCAACCCTTCCTTCTTTAGTTAAAAATTGAAATTGTGCACAATATCTGAATAACAAAAATAAATATTTAATTACTGTAGTTCTCTGAATTTGTACCATATATAATAATGAACTAATTTCCCGATTATTTTTTCCCTCAAGCACATGCAGTTGCCTTGATAAACAGTCTGCTTTAGTTAAAAAAAAATACAAATTCAGCTAAATATATTTGTATAACAAAAAAATACATTTACCTTTCTCCTCTAAATTGATTTGTACAGAACTGCTGAATTTATGTACAATATTTGAGCAAGTAAAAGTAACTGTAATTAAAAAAACTTAGTGAAAAGTAATCCATTAGATTACTTTTTCAGCAGAAAAGTAATTTAATTAGAGTAACTAGTTACTTTGTAATAGGCCTGTCACGATATCTACTTTTTGTTGTACGATATATTGCATCTATTGTCATTTTAAGACCATTTTATGGCACTCATTTTATAGTGCCAGAATGACAATATAATATCATGATGCAAGTACACTCCTCTGAAGAACACATCATATTTCATTCTTAAGAATATTTAATTTAATGTGAAAACGCATATCCTAAATAAATAATAATAAATGTTAACAAAAAAAGCTACCAGATCTATTTTCAGCTGTCAGACACTCACATGAAAATATACTATAGTATTCATTCATTCATTTTCTTTTCGGCTTAGTCCCTTTATTAATCTAGGGTCGGCACAGCGGAATGAACCGCCAACTTATCCAGCATATGTTTTACACAGCGGATGCCCTTCCAGCTGCAACCCATCACTGTGAAACATCCATACACACTTATTCACTCACATACACTACGGACAATTTAGCTTACCCAATTCACCTGTACCGCATGTCTTTGGACTTGTGGGGGAAACCGGAGCACCCGGAGGAAACCCACGCCAACACAGAGAGAACATGCAAACTCCACACAGAAATGCCAACTGACCCAGCCGAGGCTCGAACCAGTGACCTTCTTGCTGTGAGGCGATCGTGCTACCCACTGCGCCACTGTGAGGCCCTATACTATAGTAATTTATAGTAAATACTGTAGTGTTTTTTTAACCATACTGACACTGACACCTCCAGTAGAGATCGAGATGTTGCACAATCAGCTAGAATGTTGCTAGAAGTGGTTTTTATGTATGGGCGACATATATTTCATCACCAAAAATAATTGACGTCATGTCCTTGTGTTGTGCGATAAGTCCATATATTGATTATTGTGACAGGTCTACTTTGTAACTTATTACACCCAACACTGGTTATTTATGGGCAGCAGGAGATTAATTCATTTTTGATATAACCCCACATCAATCCCTCTTTTGTTTGCAGAGGCCCAGACAGTTTCAGAAAGCATGAGAGTGCTCTGCAAGCAGTACAAACACAGCCATCTATTAAGGAGCGTCCCCAGAAAGACTTGACCATCGTTCTGCTGGGACAGACAGGAAGTGGAAAGAGCGCTACAGGAAATACCATCCTAAAAAAGCAAGCTTTTAACTCGCATGCCAGTTCTGTGCCAGTAACAACAGTGTGCCAAATGGTAAAGGGGGTTGTTTTTGAGAAGAACATTACTGTGATAGACACCCCAGATTTCTTTAACGAAGACCTTACAGACCAGAAAGACCAGATAGTGAGGTGCAAGAACCTCGCTCAGCCTGGGCCTGACGTGTATTTGCTGGTCATGCAGCTGGGACGTTTCACTGAGGGCGAGAGAGAGGTGCTCCCAAATTTGAAGAAAGCGTTTGGTGAGGACGTGACTTCAAAAATAGTGATTCTTTTCACTGGCAAAGAGAAGCTAAAAGACAAGTCTCTACCAGATTACATCAGTGGCAGTGACCAAGAACTTCAGGAACTGGTCCGATCCTGTCATTCGAGGTGTCATGCGTTTAACAACAATGACAAGAACCATCATCAAGTGAAAAAACTGCTGGATTTAATTGGTGGCATGCAGGGAAATGCTGAAAATTATCCGAAAAAGAAGTATAAGGACAACAAAGACTGCATTATCTTGTGAGATATTGAGCTGTTTGTATGTAGACCAAACTAAAAGAGACCAAACAGTCTCTAGAAGTAAATATGTATACATATGTATGTATGTATGTATGTATGTATGTATGTATGTATGTGTGTGTAGCTAATATTTATGCTTTGAATTAACATTTGCCAAATTCAGAATGATCATATATATATATACCTGTATCTAACACAAATGACACTTTGAACAACTATAGCACTTGACCCTTGGTTATTGTATTGGGAAGACGTAAATATTTGATTTTTAAAAAAACTTGAATATGACTAATGATAAAATCGCCGCACATACCTTTGCAATGATTCTTTTGGGGATCTTCACAACACATCTTCGAAGTGCATCCAATCCAGCAGGACCATCATCAAGTGAGAAAAACTCCTGGATTTAACTGTTGGCATGCAGGGAATATTATGAATTATGAATATTATCCAAAAAAGAAGCATATGACAACAAAGACCGCATTACCTTGTGAGATTTTGAGCTGTTTGTATGTAGACCAAACTGATGGGGACAGTCTCTAGAAGTAAATACTTATGTATACATATGTACATATGTGTGTAGCTAATGTTTATGCTTTGAATTAACATTTGCCAAACTCAGAGTCATAGCTGGCTATTCCCTGCTGAAAAGACCAGCATAGACCAGCATTGCTGGTCACCAGCAAGACCAGAATATCTTGTGTTTTGGTTCTGGTATGCTGGTGCTGGGATGCTGGTGTTATGCTAGTGACCATCATGGGATGCTGGTGCTATGCTGGTGGCAAGCATACCAGCACCAGCATCACCAGCAAGCCGAAGCTGGTCTACCAGCATGACCAGCAAGACCAAGCTGGTCTACCAGCATCACCAGCAAGCTGGTAGACCAGCTAAACCAGCATTGACCAGCATAGACCAGCATGGTAATCATGCTGGTCTATGCTGTTTTTTTCAGCAGGGTTATATTGGAATGAAGTAAATATTTAGTTTAAATTAAAAACAAAATTAAACCCTGAATATGACCCTGTGGTAAAAAATCAACACCATACCTTTGCAATGATTCTTTTGGGGATCTTCACGGTGCAAACATTCATCCAATTCAGCAAGCCTGCAATGGTTTTACAAATAATAAACAAACTAAACATCTCGTTCAAACGCAAACGTTTGCTAGGCTAGGTTCATTAGGGCACGTCGTTTTGCCTCGCCCACATGGCTATGATGAACCAATCAAAGTGTTAAACCGTCAAGTGATACGGGAAAAACACTGTTCAGTGATTACGTTTGCCCCAAATGGTACCAAAGAAACATATATTTTCTGTTTAATACCTTAGTAAAGTAATCATTTTTGTGTAACAAACATGTTCATACGTACATTAGGGTGCTTTGCTTTTACTCTTGTAAACACCAAGCACCTTATGAACTCACAAAACAAACAAAAGCAACCCATATGACACGAAATTGTATTAAGGGTTAAGTATGTGGTGTCTTATTAGCATATTTACACTTATCTACACGTTGGAATGAGTAGTTGGGGGAAAACAGTTGAGACGACGAGAACAATACATCGAGAAAACAATTGCTAAAAGTTTGGTTTGTACCATAGGTTTGTACATGCTCCCATATATGCTAGATTCAGTGCCTGGTAAAGCTAACTGTTAACCATACAGTACACCGTTAAGTTGTATAATCTGTAAATGTTATATATTGGAAACTGAATTGTGAACTACAGCCACTTACCACAAGAGGGCGGCATTTCATGTGTTGAGCTTGTCATGTCAAACCATTGACTAACTGAATTTGATTTTGTTTGTTTAATGATTTATTAAAAATAATAGAAAACAACAATTAGCATATTTACAATTATCTAAGGGTTAGAATGAGTAGTTGAAACCAGTTGAGACGAACACACTGAGAAAACAAGCCGAAAGTTGGTTTTGTACACATATGTACGCTAGGTTTAGCGTCTGGTAAAGCTATAAGGACAAAACTATCATACTGTAGGTATCTTTCAGATTCACGTATTAACCATACAGTGTAACGTGAAGTTCTATAATCTGTAAATATTAAATATTGAACTCTTAATTGTGAACTACAGCCACTTATCACAAGAGGGCGGCATTTCATGTGTTGAGTTTGTCGTGTCAAACCAGCAAATTGAAAACTGGATTTGATTTGGTTTAATGATTCATCAGTCAGCATAAAAGTAAATATAATTACCATATTTGAAATGATCTACACGTTGGGATGAGTAGTTGGACAAAACCTGAGACAAGGACACCACATTGAGAAAACAAGAGATGCTAGATTCAGTGCTTGGTAAAGCCAAGAGTCAATCTAGTGCAGGGTTGCCCAAACGATTTCTTACAATGGGCCAAAAACTCCATTTGATTGAGGCTAGTGAGCCGAAGGTAAATATAGTTGCCATGGGTAATTTCCTAATTTCATTCATTTTCCTTCAGCTTAGTCTCTATTTTAGAGGTCGCCACAGCGGAATGAACCACCAACTATTTTGGCGTATGTTTTACGCAGCAGATGCCCTTCCAGCCACAACCCAGAACTGGGAAACACCCATACACTCATTCACACTACGGTCAATTTCGTTTATTCAATTCACCTACAGCGCATATCTTTGGACTGTGGAGGAAACCCACACCAACACGGGAGAACATGCAAACTCCACACAGAAATGCTAGGATTCAAACCAGCAACCTTCTTGCTGTGAGGCGACAGTGCTAACCACTGAGCCAGTATTAAACATTGCTTTATATGAACTAAAACAGGATATTTTTTGACATCTTATAATGAACATGTTACAGTAAAAAAGCAACCTCAACTATAACAATATTTACACAAGTGTTTGCCTTGATTTGCTCACCAGTGTCTTCTGCATAGTAATCTATCTGTCGAGTGACGTTATTTACATTCACAATCAGATCCAGCATTTAATTGAACCATTTAACTTCAGTTTGCTTTTTTTGTAGCTCAGCAATCAAACAAATAAGCGTTATGTCAAATTAGAAATGACGATCTGTTAAAGGCGTTCACCTCAACCCTCTCCATCATTCTCACTCTCTTCTCGAAGTCAAAAACCAAAGGTTACAATGGGCATCTCTGATCTAGTCATTTAAATGTTTAATGTATTAACCCTTAGAAGTTTTAAAAACACTACCTAAAAAACCATGTAAACAATGCAAGCTACAGCCACAAGATGGCGACAGTTCACATGCATTTGTTTGTCAAACCAGTATTTATGACCAGGTTTTGAAGTTGTTCAATAACAACTTATAAAGTAAACCTCAAGCCTCTTATAAACTGAAAAACAGACCAAAGCAAGCCATCGATACAAAAGGTTTTATTAAGGGGTGACTGGATGAACGGTGTCCAATTAGCATATTTACAGACAATTATCTACACATTGGAATGAGCAGTTGGACAAAACCTGAAATGGAGACAAAGAGGACAACGGCATAGAGGAAAAAAAAACAAGACTGAAAGTGGAGTCAGTACATGAGAGCACTCTAGATTCAGCCCCACGGTGCGCCTGGTAAAGCTAAGGCCCGAACTACCATCATTTAATGAGTGCGCCCGTATTTCTGCCAATGATATGTAATGGCTTTAGAGGGTCACAATTGTGAATCCATTGAACTGGAAACCACAGCAGACACCGAGTGATAAAATGCATTTCCCGAAACATCTACGCAACAACTTCTGACATGCAGAATGAAATCCCACAGATGACAGACTTTGGTCTTCTACTTGGATTTAGGAGGATTCTTCATCGATCTTGGGTGCCAGGTAATATTTGACGTGTCCCATGTCTGCAATCTTGTACTCGACCACTGTAGGGAGGAAATCACAATTAATCCAACTGCTTCAAATTAATTCAAAACAAAAGCCAATTAATTACGGGTATGTAATAGGGGTGTAATATGACGATATGGACAAAATGGTCTTATTTCTCGTTTATACGCTATAGTGGTGTTATAAAATCAATTGTTTACAGTAATACTTTTTAAAAATATAATGTATAAGCACAATATTACACAGATGCAGACAAACAAACAGCATCGCAAGAAAATATTAAGTATTGAAAACTCTAAATTGTGAACTACAGCCACTGACCACATGAGGGCGACATTTCATACACATTTCCGTGAGCTTATCAACACACGAAAATATTCACATGATAGTTGCAATCTTGAAAGCACATTATTTACATTTTCTTTTTTATAATTATTCTTAGGGGGTTTTTCAGTTTTATTGGGATAGAATAGTGGAGAACATACAGGAAAGCATTGGGAGCAGAGAGAGGGGAAGGATCGGCATAGGACCTCGAGCCGAGAATCTAACTCGGGTCACCGTGAGCACCATGGTGCTATACATGTCTGCGCACTTAACCACTATCGGCACAGACATGTTTACATTTTATTTAGCGATATTTTGTATTACGTTGGACAGGTAGTCAGTTTTTTTTTTTTTAAAGTATTTATCATAATTTTATTAATAGTCACTTTACATTAACCAAACACTGCCCTGAAGTTATAAATAATGTGAAAAATATGATCGCATATGAATGTGTACATATGTGAAATACAGAAACGGTACTATATCGTAATATCCATCTTTATTAGGATATTAAATTTCTTGTATCATGATTTGAGATTTGTGTCATGCAGCTCAGTCATAGCATGCAAGGATGTTTACCTAGTGGAATATCAGCGGACATGCTAAGTGTGACCGTCTTGGACAGAGGAGTGGCTTTGGTGAAGAAGTTCAGGTAGTTCAATGCAAAAATAAGCTGCACTGGCTCATTCATCTCAATTGTTACCTGTGAAGAAAACACATTTCGTCAGTTACATTCATAATCAACTATTTTCACAATGTTAATACATAAAGCTGCACAACATCCTGCAAAATGATCGGCATTGAGATAATAGTATATGCAACATGCGCATCACAGACGTGATAAATTACATTTATTTTATGCATTGGTTATTTATATACATAAGCACCTATATTGTGGAAGTCTTTATCCTCTGATATCCGCAATGCAAAATCACTGAGAATTTTTTTAAATCATCACTTAAAACCTATTGTTTAGGGTTAGCTTTTACTTGATTTTTAGATCTATTATTATTTTATGCGTTTTTAATTATTTTTATTGCATTCATCCTTGTACGCATCTTTTACAGCTGCACATTTTATGTATGTAAGGCACCTTGAGATGCTACTTTTAAATATTTTTGGGGATTCACCTTTATTGGACAGGACAGTAGAGAGAATTGACAGGAAGTGTGGGGAGCAGAGAGAGAGGAAGGATCGGCATAGGACCTCGAGGCGGGAATCGAACTCGGGTCGCCGTGAGCACAGGAGTGCATGTGTCGATGCACTTTCCACTACGCCATTGGCACCGACGAGAAGCTACTTTTAAAAGGCGCTACATAAAAACAAAGCTGCTTCTTATATAAATTTGACCAATTGGATTGGGTCTTTACTATCTTTAGCCCCGCCTCCTCAGTAGTTGCTGTTCTGCTATTGGCTGGAATGGCCCAAAGGGGAGTTCAAAGACAACAGCCAGAATAACTGCTAAGACTCTCGCTAATAGTGTTTTAAAGACTAAATGTTTGCACCTTGACAGTTTAAGTCTGAATTAGATCTGAAAATATATATTTTACTTGTTTATTGCAATACAATTAAACGAATGATTTAAATATAGCTAATAAAAACAGACTTTTTTTAAGGGAAATGTTTTATTATACAATATATATTGCATTTTTTTCCCCAGTATCATGCAGGCCTAAATAAATAGTATATTACCGCTTCATCCTCCTTGTCGACATTGCTGGTCTGTGAGAGCTTGATGTTGCCTGTGCCCAGCTCTCCGCTGGCAGAGAACTTCACGCCATCCTTGGCACACGAGATCATGACAGCATCACCGATCTGTGACAGATCCCTGCAGATGCGGGCAAACTCACCCGAAGGCATCTTCACCACACAGCTGTATTCCTGCTCCTGAGGGGAAGAGAATAAAACGTGACCACTGCAGACAAACATGCACGATCATATCAGAAATATGAGCATTCAAAATAAGCTCTTACTGGAATGCCAAGCTGCTCCACGTCCAGATCCATCAGTTTCATCTCGTAGTCGGACACTTTCTCTTGATCTGAAATGACATTTAAAGATTAGTGTGGATTTTAATAACTATTGGTTTCATAGTGCATAACATGGCAAAGAAAAAACACACATACTAAAAGCAATGTTTTGAGTCATCAACCTCGAAAATGGCTCCAGTTTCTACTTGTGTGTTACATTCTAACATTTTTAGTAAATATATATTTTGCAAATACATAAAATTTGAAGTTATTAATTGAGTATTTATCATAACTTTCATTTCTAATTTTAATCCAAACCAAAGTCCATGTGTTCAAGATGTATTTTTAGGGTTTCTGCAAGTTTAAGCAAGTTAAATTTAACACTTAGACATTTTTAAGACCATTATGAATGAAATTTTAGACCCAGGCTGCACGGTGGCGCAGTGAGTAGCACGATCGCCTCACAGCAAGAAGGTCGCTGGTTCGAGCCTCGGCTGGGTCAGTTGGCATTTCTGTGTGGAGTTTGCATGTTCTCCCCGTGTTGGCGTGGGTTTCCTCCGGGTGCTCCGGTTTCCCCCACACGTCCAAAGACATGCGGTATAGGTGAATTGGGTAAGCTAAATTGTCTGTGAATTGGGTAAGCTAAATTGTCTGTGGTGTACGAGTGTGAATGAGTGTGTATGGATGTTTCCCAGTGATGGGTTGCAGCTGGAAGGGCATCCGCTGCGTAAAACATATGCTGGATAAGTTGGTGGTTCATTCCGCGGTGGCGAAGCCAGATTAATAAAGGGACTAAGCCAAAAAAGAAAATGAATGAATTTTAGACTCATACAGGGCTAAACGCCAATGAGTTTTTCCGAATGGCCCAGTTGGAAAAGATTTTAACTTGCCCTATTAAACTTTAATAATTTGATACAAGAATAATATAATAATTAAAAAATTAAATAGTTAATTCTGAGCAAAATATTTTAAATAGTGTCTAGCTCTAGTTATATGCATGCACTTTTTAACATATCCTTTCTTAAGAATATTTTTTTTTTTAACTATAATAAACTAAATGTATGCACAAGTCTGTCCAGTCCAGTCAGCTTCCTCAGCAGTAAATACATGGAGAACTTTTAAACATGTTATTGTAAGGAAAGTAACTAAACCACTCTTAAGTAATTGTTGGTGATTGGATGGGTGTTGGCCAGATATTGAGGTAAAGCTGGTTTTATACTCGCACACGGGTTTAGTGACATGCTCCTTATAGTTTATACCATGGTACTTTAAATATTTGGTCTGAAATCACATGCAAGTATGGCTTGAAAACAACATTAGCACTATGTATGTATTTATTTGACTGACTGAACAACGTCGTCGTTAGCTGCTAATATGATTTAATTTAGCATTTTCAAAGAGCACTTTTCTGAAATTATATTGTAAAGGACAAAGAGTCCTAATGTGTGAATACAAATCCAATTTTACCTCAATTGGCCAGATTGGGTAGCTACACATGAACAAAGAAAAATTTTGATTGCTTTTAAAAAGATTTAAGACGCACAACACAATACCGTAAATTTAAGATTTAAGACGTTTTAATACTTTAAGACCCTGATTTAAAGTTGATAATTCAATAATAAAACACTACAATATAAGTTAGCATCATAAAATCAACCTAATTCATAAACAAAGATAAAATAGTTAATTATACACAATCAAAAGCATTGCCATTTATAATTTTTAAAAAATCATTGAAGTCTTGTTAACTTACTGAGAGTTTCAAAGACCAGTGCCAAAGCATCTGCATTGTCTTCAGCCCTGAGTGTGATGATGTCTTCATTTCCAGCACACTTCAGGATCTTCGACATGCTAGAAAACATTTCAATATTAATCAAAATACTTTCACTTCAGGTAGAAACGCACCAAACTGGACACAAAATCATTTTACCATTTACATTCAAAACAATCATGGTCCTCAAGTCAATACGCAAAAAGTGTCAAAGCAGGTTTTCTTTGTCTAACACCAAAGCCATGTTTGTCATTCAGCAACCCGGCATTTTCTTTCCCGCCAACAAGCTTGAGCGCGCGCAAGTGACGTCACGATCAGCAGAGCGTGGGACTAATGCAGGAAACTGCGCGCCAAATTAAACTAATGCCCTATTTAAAACACAACCTTTTACCGACGTCCTTTAATAATACTACTCTAAATAAAAGTTACTTTGGGTACTTTACCGTCTAAAAAAATGGCGCGCTGCTGTGTACAGGCGCAGTCCGGGGCATGCGCAGACATGCTCAAACTTAACTCGACAAGTAGTTACGAGTCAAAAAACACAAAACGGGCTTGATTTTGTCAAGAATTTTACCTGCTCAGATTGACCCCCATGGCCAGGTTTCTGTCACAGCGGTAAGAGTCGAACCCGTCGCTCCGGAGCGTCAGCTGCACCAGAGACACATGAGAGGAGTCCATACTCTGCAAAGAAATGCCCGACGAGCTCACATCCCAGCAGGCCTCGGTGATCAGGTCTTTCAGAGCCTCCAGAACCTTCTTAAGGATCGATCCCTGGACCAGACGTGCCTCAAACATTGTGCTGCTTTCTTAGCGTAGGGTAGGAGGAACTAAAGTTATCTAATCCTGTTATGACACAAGCTGCGGCCTGGTTAACTGCTTGTTTCCCAGCACAGGAAAGCAGGAATCCTATCTTAAAGTTTAGCAGGTACAAATGCAAAGATTGCAAAAGAGGCACGGCTATAGTTGTGCTGTCTGCTGTTCCGGCGAGGCTCTGAATGTAACTGCGCGCGCTTTCGCTGGGATTTTGTTAAACTGACCCACCGTTGCCTTCGTCATTTCCTCTGACGTTTGACTCCTCCTGGAAAGCAGACGGAACTGCGGACATTGACCAAACGAGGGCGCCATTTGGTCGGAAGTTAACGAGAACTATTTATATTATTTAATAATTTACCCATTACAATGCGTTTTAATAACGTCTACCCCTACCCAAACCGTAAATCGACCCGTCACTGTACGTAAAAATAATTAATTATTGTTGTACAGTGTCATAAAGATCATGCTATGTTGATGTGCGCATGCCCAAGTATCCGCAACTGTATCCCTTCTTTTGTTTGTGTAACGCATAACTGTGTTTTTGCTAGAAGGGATACAGTTGCGGTCGGTAGTTAACGAGAATTATTTATAATATTCATGAATACCCATTACAATGCGTTTTAATAACGTCTACCCCTACCCAAACCCTAAATCGA
>CAIGQW010005321.1:384449-386809 GCA_903798125.1 Danio choprae | reverse complement strand
GTGGAGCTGCGCTTCGGTGGATTTGCTCTTCAGTGTTTGAACTTTCAGCAGTGAAACTTAAACCACACTGAACTGAACTGAACTGAACTGAACTAAACTCTGAAATCTGGACTTTACTAGAACATGTTAAGCTGCTTTGACACAATCTACATTGTAAAAAGCGCTATAGTAATACACTTGAATTGAACTGAACTTCAATAGGTTCTTATATGGCATAACTGTGAGAAAACACCTTTTTGGTTCCTCCTTGCACCTTTGCTTTTAAATAAAGAGAAAAAATGTACTCTTCATTTAGTTGTCACCCAAGTTGTTTCAATCCTGCTTCTTCCTCTGAAAACTAAAGAACATATTTTGGATAAAAAGCTGATAACCAGACAGTCAATGGCAGCCACTGACGTCCATTGTTTCTTTTGCCTACACTGGAGGCAGGAAAAAAAACACCCTTTAAAATATCAGAAGAAAGGACCTCATACAGGTAAAGTCTGAGTAAATGATGAGAGAACTTACATTTTGAGTGAACTGTTCCTTTAAAAGGTTTTGTTTTGCTGAGTGATTCATCAGCTCCAAACCTAATTCCCTGCGGTGGAAAAAACAATGCTGACCCCATTCTCACAATACAGATCTCAATACAGATCTCCCTTCTGTGTTAAACAAGCAGGATAGACTGCAGATGGTGGAATGGCTGGAATAAAAATGCCAAAAAATCTATACTTTCCAGTAAAAAAAAATATACTAGTGCAAATTATGTATATAGCTTAAAACATAATTATTAGCTCTCCTGTGAAACTTTTAATTCTTTTTTTAAATATTTTCCCAAGTGATGTTTAATGGACAGACCATTTTTTCAACATATATATTTTTTCAAGCATTCAATCATTTTCCTTCAGCTTAGTCCCTTTATTTATTAGGGGTCGCCACAGCAGAATGAACCACCAACTTTTCATGTTTTACGCAGCGAATGCCCTTTCAGCCGCAAAACATCCATACACTCATTCACACACATACACTACTGCCAATTTTAGTTTATTCAATTCATCTATAGCGCATGTGTTTGGACTGTGGGGGAAACCGGTACAACCGGAGGAAACCCACGCCAACATGGGGAGAACATGCAAACTCCACACAGAAATGAGATTAGAAATTAGTTATTAAATTAATTAGAAATTAATTAAAATTAATTAGAAATTACTACAACCTATTATGCTTGAAAAAAGGGGCGACATGGTGGCTAAGTGGTTAGCACTGTCGCCTCACAGCAAGAAGGTCACTGGTTTGAGTCCCGGCTGGGTCAGTTGGCATTTCTGAGTGGAGTTTGCATGTTCTCACCATGTTGGTGTGGGTTTCCTCCGGGTGCTCCTGTTTCCCCCACAGTCCAAACACATGCGCTATAGCTGAATTGGATGAACTAAATTGGCCGTAGTGTATGAGTGTATGTGTGTGAATGAGTGTGTATGGGTGTTTCCCAGTACTAGGTTGCTGGAAGGGCATCCGCTGTGTAAAACAAATGCTGGAATAGTTGGCGGTTCATTCTGCTGTGGTGACCCCTGATAAGTAAGGGACTAAGCCGAAGGAAAATAAATGAATGAATGAAATAGTTTGCTCAAAAATAAAAAAAATAATTGAATCACTTTCTTCAAATGTTTATGAATTTCTTTCGTCTGTTGAACAAAAAATTAACAATAACATTAAATAAATACAATAAATACTATAAAAGTCAATGGCTGTTGTCTTCAAAATATCTTATTTTGTGTTCGACAAAAGAAGAGTGAGGACATGATCTTCATTTTTGAGTGAACTATCCCTTTAAGTTACTTTGGAAAACAAAATCTGTTAAATGAATGAATGTAAATGTGAAATGCTCTGACACCTGATCTCCCGGTTGTCAGGATCACACAGCAGACCTGAAGCAGAGGATCGAGGCTCAGTTCAGCGAGCTCCACCAGTTCCTCTACCAGGAGGAGAAGCTGCTGCAGGTAGGCATGGGACGATGACCGGTTTCAAGATTTACCACGGTTTGGAAAAGTCAAGGTTTTAATACCGCCAAAATATTCAGTTATACAGTTCCTACAGTATATGTAAGGTTTTTTTTTTAAACATATTTTATTTAGTTTTTTAGGGCAACAGTATCTCCAGCTGAAAAGTTTTTTTAACCAGACATTTAAATAGATGATATATTTAGAGCAGCAATCACAATACCGTGAAACCGTGACATTTATCCAAGATTATCATACCGTCAGAATCTTATATGAGCACATATCTACCTGCAGGTGAAGCTGAAGACGGAGGAGCGCAGAGAGCTGATCCGGCTGGACGAACACAAGGCTCTGCTCAGTGTGGAGATCTCACGCCTGCGCAGAGCC
>CAIGQW010005321.1:369449-381949 GCA_903798125.1 Danio choprae | reverse complement strand
CACAATCTCATTTGAATTTAAAGTGACAGTCAGCAAAATAAGTAGGGTCTGTCTGCGGACTGCAAGACAGGGGTGGAACATGAAGTACGTTAGAGGCATAACTTGAAGATACGGAGACCCACATGTCAAAACTATGTTGTCAGCAAGATGGCGCTGTACATCAGTTATTAACATCTACACCTACTCCACACTTAAACCCAACTATCACAGTTATTAACATCTACACCTAACACAACTCTAAACCCAACCATTGTTATTATTGTCTACATCTTCCCCAAACCCCACGATCACAGTTGTTAACGTCTACATCTACACCAACCCTAAAACCAAACATCAAAGTTATTACCGTGCAGCCACGAGTTGCGAAGGCTTTCATACTCGAGACGGTCGCCATTGTACTGTATTTGCAACCACAGAGGGCGAAGCCGAGTAGGCTAACTGTCATGACAAAACAGATGAAGAAGTCAGCGAGTTGCATGGTGGAGTTGCTAAATCATTCATTCATTCATTCATTTATTTTCAACCGCTTTTCTGGGGCCGGGTCGCAGGGGCAGCAGTCTCAGGAGAGAAACCCAGACTTCCCTCTCTGCAGACACTTCCTCCAGCTCCTCCGGGGGATCCCAAGGCGTTCCCAGGCCAGCCGAGAGACATAGTCCCCTCCAGCGTGTCCTGGGTCTTCCCCGAGGTCTCCTCCCGGTGGGACATGCCTGAAACACCTCCCTAGATAGGCGTTCAGGAGGCATTTGAAACAGATGCCCGAGCCACCACAGCTGACTTTTCTCGATGTGGAGAAGCAGCGGCTCTACTCCGAGCTCCTCCTGAGTGACAGAGCTCCTCACCCTATCTATAAGGGTGCGCCCTGCCACCCTGCGAAGGAAACTCATTTCGGCCGCTTGTATCCGGGATCTTGTCCTTTCGGTCATGACCCAAAGCTCTCACCTATGGTCATGAGCTTTGGAGTTGCTAAATCAATGAATATAATAATATATCAAATGAATTGGTTGTGGATACATTTGGAGAAAACTCATGAAAACATTTGGTGAAAATGTTCTTGGTAAGTATTTCCGCCATCTTGCCAACAACATCTCATTGTGATATCTCGCATGGTTCAATTGGATTTATGAACTATATATCTAAAGAATTATGTTGTTTCAGCTCATTTTAAATAAGTAGTTTGAAAAAGCCGGGCCTCACGGTGGCGCAGTGGGTAGCACGATCGCCTCACAGCAAGAAGGTCGCTGGTTCAAGCCTCGGCTGGGTCAGTTGGCATTTCTTTGTGGAGTTTGCATGTTCTCCCCGTGTTCGCGTGGGCTTCCTCCGGGTGCTCCTGTTTCCCCTACAGTCCAAAGACATGCGAGACAAGTGAATTGGGTAAGCTAAATTGTCCGTATGAGTGTAAATGAGTGTATGGGTGTTTCCCAGTGATGGGTTGCAGCTGGAAGGGCATCTGCTGCGTAAAACATATGCTGGATAAGTTGGCGGTTCATTCCGCTGTGGCGACCCCCGATTAATAAAGGGACTAAGCTGAAAATGAATGAATGAATGAGTTTGAACATGCAGCAAAAAATAATTAAGAATTGGACATCTAATAAACTCTCCTCTCCTGCATTCCCTCCTTCTAGTTCCCTCCGCCATCACGTTTAACTCCAAGACTGCGAATCCTTGGCTGAGCCTGACGTCTTCCCTGACCTGTGTGAGATACCAGACCTTCAACAGCAGCGTGCAGGACAATCCTCAACGCTTCAACGCGGCGCTGTCCCTCATGGGCGGCCAGGGCTTCACCAAAGGCCGCCATTACTGGGAGGTGGAGGTTTACAGCAGCACCGTCTGGACCGTCGGTGTCGCCCGCGAATCCGTCACCAGAAAAGGCGTCATCAACACCATGCCTGCAAACGGCTTCTGGACGCTCTCTCTGTCGTATGGAGTTCAGTATATGGCCGGGACGTCTCCGCCAACGCTGCTTTCCCTGGAGGAGCCGCTGGCCAGGATTGGGGTCTATCTGGACTATAAGAGAGGCCTGGTGTCCTTTTATAACGCAGAGAGCATGACGCACCTCTACACCTTCAGGGACGCCTTCACCGAGACCCTCTATCCATACTTTAACCTGGGCTTCCTGGATAAAGTGCATGAAAACGAGCCTCTTAAAGTGTTCATGCCGAAAATCTGATTTTTTAAAAATCTTGTTATATTCATGTGTGATATATGTAGATTACATTTTTATATAAACGCTAGGCTGGTCCTAGACCTTTTTTTTCTTAAAGGGATAGTTCACCCCAAAATTTTAATTACATCATCATTAAATTAAAAGAATGCTGGTTGATGGTTGAACCATTGTTACGTGGAAAAAAAAAAATTACTATGGAAGTCAATGGGTGCCGGCAACCAGCATTCCTCAAATCATCTTCTTTTGTGCAATAAACTCAAATTGGTTTTGAACAAGCAAAGGGTGTAAATGAAGACAGAATTGTAATTTTTGGGTGAACTATCCCTTTAATCGGTCAGTTACTCATCATGTCGTTATATAGCCATAATATTTTTGTTCACCTTTGGATTCTGAAATCCGCGAGACTTCTGTTTTCTGAAGGTCTGTTCATCCATGATGCTTTAACGCAGTCATGAAGAGATAAATCTACATGAAACTAAATCCAAGTCTTCTGAAGAGATAATATGATCACTTTATGAGATGAACTGATATCACTTAGGACTTTATTAACATATAACCAAGTCAAATTTGTAATGTTTTTCATACAGTAGAACTTTAACTTATATTATATTGTTAGTTTAACTTATATTTCACTGAGAAAAAATAATTTTTATGATGATTTACTGAAGGCCACAGATGAAGACAAGTAACCACAGTTTATATAACAACACTTGATGATATATTAAAATATTATATCATACCAGAGCCCCAAAATAAACTGCTAATGTCTTACAAACAACTAGGGTTTATCCATTCATTAGAAAGCAGCATTTAAAAAATTAGATATATAAAATTATCCCTTTTATCTTATTTAAATAAGTGCAGTTGATATCAGTATGGGGTCTCACAGTGGCGCAGTGGGTAGCACGATCGCCTCACAGCAAGAAGGTTGCTGGTTCGAGCCTCAGCTGGGTCAGTTGGCGTTTCTGTGTGGAGTTTGCATGTTCTCCCTGTGTTGGCGTGGGTTTCCTCCGGGTGCTCCGGTTTCCCCTACAAGTCCAAAGACATGCGGTATAGGTGAATTGGGTAAGCTAAAATTGTCCGTAGTGTGTGTGAATGAGTGTGTGTGGATGTTTCCCAGTGATGGGTTGCAGCTGGAAGGGCATCCGCTGCGTAAAGCATATGCTGGATAAGTTGGCGGTTCATTCCGCTGTGGCGACCCCAGATTAATAAAGGGACTAAGCCGAAATGAAAATGAATGATATCAGTATGTTGTTTCCTTTTTACATAAAAATGTTACGCTGAATGACGATTGACCATTTTCACCCTTTACAATTTATTATTTCGCCCCTGTTCATTTTATTTAAAAACAAATAAGGTAGAAACTTATATTTGAGATGTTTTGTATTATTAAATAACATGTAAATGTAATTTTATTCGACGTGGGACATCACTTCTTTGACCTATATACAGTAAACATAAACATAAGCTCACCATGCTTGCTGGATGCTGGAGAACGCACTTCATTGGTTATGCAGAAGCTCAAATGCACCACGTGACCCGCAAGAATAAATCTCAAGGTTCTTGTGAGTCAAACGAGCATGACTGAGCTTCTGTGGCCAAATTTCCATGCTGTAAACATTCATGGTCAATGTTTATACATTAATTATAAAGTGACTGTCTCTCTTCAGAAGATCTCTTTATATGGAAGGACAGAAGTCTCTCAGATTCAAAGTCTCTTCACATATGTGTCTAAAAAACAAAGCACGAAGTTATTGAAGACTTTCTATTAAGCACTTTGTTTAAATGTAAGACAATTGCTATTGGATATATTCGTTAACAACGCATTGGGTTGGCAGAGGCACATGGAAAATGAAAACAAATCTTAAACAGTGGTTGGACTCCATGGCTTATGACCCTTTCCCACTTTAAAGCTGCTGTAAGTGATTTTATTGGACTGCTAAAGCAAATGTTACCCCAGTGTAGATATCAAAGCATTTGCATATACATATTCTACACATTGATGTTAATGTTATGTTATAAATCCAAGCATTCATACACAAATAGGTCAGCATTTATTATCAAGTCAGCACCTGCTGGATGGTATCGTAATTTCATTGTTCTGAGAGCAAAAAGCATTGAAAATAATTCAAAAATTCTTTTGCTTTTTGGATTAAACATGTTTTTGCAAGCAACATATTGTCAAAATGATTTCAGTATATGCTGTAGATCTGTGAGCAGTGACCGATTCTTGTCTACATGCATCTTTAAAAGCATAAAAAATGTACTTACATTGGACCCATCTGCTGCTGATTTGACGTCGCCATTGAAGTCTGTGTAGGTTTTTGTCATCAGTCGATCGACAAGGACATCATTTTCAGTTATTTGTGAGCAAAGAAAGAAAAAGCATCCTTCCACTTCCACTGAAAGAGTGATATATGTAAAGACAGTAGCTGTACAGCAAAATTGAGTCATTTCAGATAATGTAAACGCAGGGGAAAGGAATAGTTCATCCAAAAATTTACTATTTATTCGCCTTCAAGTGGTTCCAAACCTTTATGAGTTTCCTCCTTCTGTTAAACACAAAACAATATATGTTGAATAAAGCTAAAAACGTGTAGCCAAATGAAAAAAAAAACAAACAAATAGCCTATATGGAGGTCAATGGTTACAGGTTTCCAGCTTTCTTCAAAATATCTTCTTTTGTGTTTAACAGAAGAAAGACGTTTTGTGACAAGTGAAGGGTGAGTAAATGATAGAATTATTATTTTTGGCTGAACTATCCCTTTAAACTGAGATTCTATCCATAGACATGCACCATACTTGTACAATGTAGATGGGAAGAAAACAAGACATTACGTCATCATGTCTGATGAGCAGTCATGATTTTACAATGACTTTATACCATTTTAAATACAAAAATGTATAATCTTAAAAAAAAAAAACCACCAATAAATGTTTTCCTTCGTTTTTACTTTCTGGTAAATGCTTTACAAAATATTTCCCCCCCCTCATGGCTTCATAAGATCAATGCACTTACCATCACTAATCACAAGGGGGCGCAATTGTTCCCTTTACCTGCTTTTGTCTACTAGCCCTCTAGTTTTCTGCGGACTTCAGAGGTATTTACATGAAAAACTATTAGACCCACGCCAAACTTATTTTATACCTTTACAATTAATAAAGACTTAGCAAGAAGTGGAAATAAGGAAACTAGTCCGCTCAAGTAAATGCCCTGGTCTGCCTGTATTTTGCACTGTGAGGTACAACTTACTGTAAATTAAGACGTTGGTAATTGTGGTAATGAGTAATTGGAGGGTGGACAAAAGTGTGCCATACACGTCAATGTTGTTGACAAAAGATTTATTCCAGAGCTGGTTGATGATTCATTAAAATACAGAATTCCAGCCGTGCTAAACACGAGCTAAGCTAGTTTTGTTATAGGCTAGTATCACTGCGCAGCACATAAATCTTTAGGAAATCATGTGTTAAGCCAGGACTATATCTTTTAGCGGAAGCATATCACTTCCTGAATTTGTTGAATAAATGACGGATAAAAAGAATCACAGTTTCTTTCCTAGGTTTTTATTGACTCAAATGTCTTATAAATGCAGCAATGCACTTGAGGCTGTGCTGTATTGAGCCTGAACCAGGTGTCCTGACCCATCAGATTATGCTACCTACACTGTATTTGAATGGTTCTGAAGTTGGGGTTAGGGATTAGGTAGGTTAGGGGGATATTACAGCTACATTGACAGTACTCCACATTAAAATTTACAGTGGTAGCAAAATCCGATGGGTAACATATTGCGTCATCTAAATGTGCTACATACTTTTTGAACGGGAGGTAGGACAATCTGACAAAGATTAATCATCTAAGGTCAAACCCCACTATAAAACTAACCCGAAAACTGGTCGTACAGTTATTTCAACCCAATTCTGGGTGTAATACAGACTAAATCAACTGCTTGGTTAGTTTTCTGAATTAAATTTGAAGGACCAATAACCTGAGTATAACCTATGTTTAAATAACCCAGCATTTCTTAAGAGTGTACCAAAGTTAGAAGAGGAAACTATAAAGTATTAATAAACGGTAAAGATGAACGACAGGGGAAACAAACAAAAAAAAAAGATAAATTAGCCGGGTTGGCTCAGTGCAGTCTATAATAGCAAAAAAATAAAGTTTCAAAAGACCACTATTAAAAGAGCTTCTCCTTTTAGCTAGCAAGCTAATGTTAAACAAAAGCACCAAAAACGTTTTGTTTTTTTAATCTCAAATGATGTTTATTAGTCACATTAACATTTCACTGCTTCAGGTGGATACTTTCATGTCACATAATTTAAGTCTTGCAGTCTGAATAATAATAATGTACAACTCTCATGTAAGGAATAGTGCTAGAATAGTTTTTTTTTTTTTACCAAAAGCTAAAACTTTGCAATTATCATTGAGTGATATTTCATACAAAACTCAATTACTTACCACTGACCTAGCTGTGTGGCGATCTTTACGATTTGTGCATTTCATTATGCAATAAAAGAACAATCTAAAAGTCTTTTAGACGCTAGCCTTGGAGCAATGGAAGAGATCTCTGGGAGGCAAAAGTGCATCGAGTACAATTTCTATCCAATTCATCCTTTCTCCGTGACTTGCAATCAACAAAACTCTTCATACTAATAATATCTGCCAATCTGATGTTCCACTTCCTGTAGTGTTTTCAATGGATCCTTTGATGTACGGCAGGGCAAATAATAATGCCATATATCCCTACATCAAACATGTCCTCCTTGCTTTTTAAAAGGGTCTGACTCCATTAGGACTTCCTCTTTGCAGTTTTGGAGGGGAAGGAACAAGGGGCCCGGGGTGGCATCACTAACACAGGTGCACGGGAGGCTTCAGGGTCCCTCGCTGCTGTTTTTTTTTTTTTCTTTTTTTTCTGACATCTCAAATCTTGAAGATCTCACTTACTGGTGTGTAGGGTGTCCTGGAACTTGGTGCTGGTGTAGCGTATGTGGAAACCTTTCTTGTTGATGGTGTCGTCTGAGTGAAATTTGATGATAATGGCATCGCCAGCAGAGTAGATCTCTTCTGGCGGCTGTAAAGGATACAGTTATTGACATAAATATAGAGTGCATACACATATTTAAACATAATGCTTGCTTTTGGCCTCTTTACACTTGGTATTAAGATTAGAGTAAGCACCAATTCTCTAATAAATCTAACAAATAGTGGCTTATTACCTGTCTATTATTAATATATTGGCTGTTTACACCTTTACACAACTCCCTAACTTTTCTGATTTCGATTGTAAAGCAATAATGTTCACCTTTGCTGCTTTAAAACAATAACTATTGTCAAAAGCGCTATACAAATAAACTTGAATTGAATTACTATGCTCTCAAAATCACTCAGCGTTTTGTTTTTACATCTTTCTGCACAGAAATGGCAAAAAACCCCTGCAGATTCTGTCTTGCGTCACACTGATCTGCCCCTCAAAAGTGAGCTAGAGTGTGAAGTGGTAAGATGATACATGTGAATGTATATAACTACCAGGGCATTATGTTGATTTAACAAAAAAAAAAAAGCTGCAGCTTTACCCCAGAGCCACAGTAGCGTCCCAGCCTGGGTGCTTTGACGTCTGCACCGTCAAACAGCTCTACGTAATCATAGCCGCAGTCAGCTTCCTCCTCAATCTCAAAAGTGTGGAAGATGAGCTCAACGCCGTAGCCCTTCTCCGCTGAGATCACCCACTGACAGTCTGAAGCGCCTGGATAGTTATTGTCACCAAACTGAGCATGAGAATACAGATCCTTGGTCTTTATCTCTGCCTTCAGACTACCGCCACACTCTGAAAACAAGAACCATTATCATTAAACTCTCCAAATTAGGCTCATTTTACAACTCCCATTGAGTTTAACAGGTGTGTTTTACCATTTTTGAATCCATTCAGCTGATCTTTGGGTCTGGCTGGAGCATTTTTAGCTTAGCTTAGCATAAGTCATTGAATCAGAATGGGTTTTATTGTTTATAAGTCATTGAATCAGATTAGACCATTAGCATCTCAAAAATTAGCAAAGAATTTTGATGATTTTCCTATTTAAAGCTTGACTGTTCTAGTTACATTGTACATTTCTAGACCGATCTGGCTAGGAACTATACTCTCATTCCAGCATAATAATCATAACTGCAGCAGGCGAAATGATATTACACAGCAGCTGAATCTGTCCTGTGGACTATTTTCAGGCCTAGTGAAAGTAGAAACTAGCAACTTTTCACTTTCTGTTGGTCTTAGTACATGATGTAATTACAGAAGAGTCAAGTTTAATAGGAATATTAATTAAACTCTGGTCACTTTTGAGCGAGATGCTAATGGTCTAATCTGATTTAATGATCTATGCTAAGCTAAGATAAGATAAAAGTGTTCTCGCCAGACCCGGAAATCGGCTGAATGGATTCAAAAAGGTTAAACTCGACATTTTAACTCTACAGGGTTTGTAAAAGAGTCTATTTTTCTATAGTCAGAGTCTTTTATGAGTATTAATTTAAGCAAAAGAAGAACCACAGGAGCATTCTGAGAAAGAAATACCTGCTGAATGAGAGGCCTTGAAGCCTCTTTTCTGCACCGAGTTATCCGAGAAGAACCGCAGGAACATTGTGTTACCACTGGAAATGACCGGCGATGGCTTTTTACTTCCACAAAAGCGGCCGACACTATTCGCTCTGCCATTTTGGCCGTCGTAAATCTCCAAGTGGTCATACGCACATTCCTGATGAGCCTCCATGTCAATCTCCTCAAAAGCCTACGGGAGAGAGCACATTATTTTAATCAATCGCCACACACAAAAGAGCTTTTCACACTTGAACTAGCTGAACCCTGGGTCATTTCTAAGTAATTAAGTTTCTTTCTATTTCACACTGGTCATTAGGGTCATTCACAATTAATATGCTTCTGTCTCACACTGTACAGTTCTAAAGCTTATTTGCATATTTACAGTGTCACTGATTGGACACAGCACGTGACCTAAGTGAAGTCACCATAGTGTTTCCATGCTTATACAATACAGATTGTCCAAGACGCTTTACATGGATAAACATGCAATGACAAAATCTGTTTACATAAAGACTTTAGCGTTAGTATTTTCATATTATATTTAAAGGTCTCGTGAAGTACACTCAAAAAAGATTGTTGCTGTTTGTTTAAACTACTGTTGTTGTTTTTTTTTAATGGGCTGAAACAACACAATTCTTGAGTTTTTTGGGAGACAACTTAATTGTTTTATGTTCGATCAAAATTAAATGTGTAAAAACAATGAAGTTAATCGATTTGTGTTGGGACAATATGAAGGAATTGTGAGGAACCCAGTATTTTTTACAGTGTACTTTGAATTGTTCCTTTTTATTTGATGTTTGACATAATATCAATTGAAACAGGAAGACTAGAGTAGCCCTGCCCCCTTTAAAAAAAATCATCCAATAGAATAACAGCATTCAATAGCTCATCAGATTTATGACATCCACAGTATAGTAGTAATACCAAAGTCCCTTTAAGACAAGTCATTTCACTCCATCTTTAAAACGCCTCTTGAGCAGCATTCTGTCTTTAATTCTCCAACACTGTCAGCCAAGCTTACGATTACATTACATATTTGCAACCACCAATAAAATTAAACTGTCTCATAAGTTTCATTTCTAAATGTTCGAATCAAACAAAATCTGCATTTTTTCAGGTTGCCTGAGCTAATGCACACTCTAAAGAAACGAGATCACGACACCAACCTCATTTATAGCCGTTCTACACATTATCATCCTCTGAATAATGCTTCACCTGATCGGTCTGCTCGTCTGAAGTAATCCACAACTTGGCCTCGATGGCGAATCTCCTCCAGAAATGAAAGCGACTCTTTGTTTACAAGTTTGTGGGGCATTTGAATGATTGCTGTCATGTGATGTGCGTTTGACAGGACGGACTGTACCTCGTGTTTGTTTCATACAGATTACAAAACCAAAAACCTTTTGTTTTCAAGCGCACTTGGTTCATTTAAAAGCACAGATATCAAGCTTTATGTGGATCTATTTCTTTATGTCTGTGAAGCAAGTATTCACTGAGATTCCAGTGTGCTTGACCACAAAACCTGTCGTAAAAGCACACGTGTGATCCGAGTCCCATTCAAAACTAAACAAGTGACATGTCTTGTGTATTCTATAGTCTTTGGTAAAACTAAGTCTGATTCGCCATTTCTGCATAATTCAAATGGGTCTGATATGTTTTCTGAAAGTATAATTCATCCACTCAAAAGGAAATCATTTTAAAAATGTTTTTATCCCTATATAGTACTAAAAGCCAAATAAAAAGTGACAACGCATAACTGATTTAAATTTGAATCTCGTAGTTTCCTTTATAGTGGCATTGTAGGTGTATCTATATTGCATTTTTCCCCTCAGGGCTTACCGTAGAGAGGTGCTTTGCACATTTTCAAAACTACCAATGAGGGAGAGGTTGAGATATATCAATAATGATAAATTTACATACAAAAAATTACATAAAACATGGTGACAGATTTTAGAACACCTTAATGCATTGGAAGAAATGCAAGCATAACCAATGAGCCAATAATTGATATTTACTACTATTCATAATCTATAACGTTTTTAATAATGTGCCCAAACTATTATTTGACAATAACACTATAGTCAGGATCATGCGTTTTTCTGGTAATATAAGAACATTCATTCATTCATTTTCTTTTCGGCTTAGTCCCTTTATTAATCTGGGGTCGCCACAGCGGAATGAACCGCCAACTTATCCAGCATATGTTTTACGCAGGGGATGCCCTTCCAGCTGCAACCTATCACTGGGAAACTTCCATACACACTCATTCACACACATACACTACGGACGTTAGCTTACCCAATTCACCTATAGCGCATGTCTTTGGACTTGTGGGGGAAACCGGAGCACCCGGAGGAAACCCACACCAACATGGGGAGAACATGCAAACTCCACACAGAAATGCTAACTGGCCCAGCCGGGGCTCAAACCAGCGACCTTCTTGCTGTGAGGCAATCGTGCTACCCACTGCACGACCATGACGCCCTCTTCTTCACTCCATTCAACACATTTTCCATCACTATTGGTCTCAATATATCCATAATGATAGATATAATACATCTAATAACAGATAGATATCATAATCGAAAATGTTTCCCCTTAATCACTGACATTGTATCAAATTGGCTTATAAATTATAAGTGTGAAACGCTCCATCACCCAGGGTTAAAAGTAGTGTTTATAATGATCAGGGGTTATGTGCTCTGTGAAAAGCCCCAAATAGAGCCGAAGGATCTTTCCTCTCTCATTTATTAAGCTAACTCATGCGAGTACCAGTTTAATGCGGTGTCCTGGGGTGGTGGAGAGGGTCCATGTGCAGGCCTTCTTGCTGGGGTATTTATCTGGCCAGTTTGGGCTTGTGATGAGCCCGGATACACTGGTGACAGCTTGATCGCAACCCACTGTCAGCACAAAACCACAATAGATCTAAGTGAAACAATGATCTACATACATGAATCTATAAAGCATATTCAGAGTACAAATCATTTAATTATACTACGATACTCTATGTAAGAATCACAGTTCAGCTGCACAATTCTCATTGTCATTATAAATCTTTATAATTTTTCACTATCAGTTAAAGCGCTAGCCCATTTGTAAGCAACAGGTTTTAAATAATAAAAACATTATTAAGTTTTATGTATTTATTTACTTATTAACTGATTAGTTCATTTATTTGTTCATTCATTCATTCATTTTCTTTTCGGCTTAGTCCCTTTATTCCCCACAGCGGAATGAACCGCCAACTTATCTTGCATATGTTTTATGCAGCGGATGCCCTTTCAGCTGCAACCCATCACTGGGAAAAACCCATACACTCTCATTTACACACTACGGACAATTTAGCTTACCCAATTTACCTACAGCGCATGTCTTTGGACTTGTGAGGGAAACCGGAGCACCCAGAGGAAACCCACGCCAACACGGGGAGAACATGCAAACTCCACACAGAAACGCCAACTGACCCAGCCAAGGCTGAAACCAGCGACCTTCTTGCTGTGAGGCGACAGCGCTACCTACTGCGCCGCCTTTATTTATTTGTTATCATTGTTTATGATATGCTTTTGTAGTCTATTTGTAGTCATTTGGACGTTTATCAAATGACTAGCCTTTTTACCAATGTAACTTATGTTACAAAACATAATACATATAAACATATCACAAAAAAAGAAAATATTAGTTTATAAATATTTATACGATAGGTAGATAGATAGATAGATAGATAGATAGATAGATAGATAGATAGATAG
>CAIGQW010005321.1:354616-369439 GCA_903798125.1 Danio choprae | reverse complement strand
TAGATAGATAGATAGATAGATAGATAGATAGATAGATAGATAGATAGATACATAAACATATACATATACACGCATACATAAATGATATTTAACTTGTTTTTTTATTAGTTATTGGTATTACTAGGTATTACACTCCTGGTTCAAAACACAAGCAAGTGCAGGTTGCCAGATTGATGACATCAAACAGAAGCGTGTCTGACTATCGAGCCTAAAGGGCCTTTAAGTCGTGTTCTAAATAAAAGCAACGGCAGGCGATCGAAGGAATATTCTCCATATTAAAAGGAGTTTTAGTCCTAACCAACTACTTTATATTTTAGAAACGGCTTCTATTTCCTGCTGCTGAAGAATAGAAAACTGACAATGATCACCTCAGGTACACCTCGTGTGCTTCATTCAGTGTTAAATGCTAATAATGTGAGTTTGAAAGCCATTTTACATGACATTTATTGCCATACTACTGAAAGCAGCAGCAGATAGTTCACCTCAGATCTGGAAAATAAAATAAAGTGTTTGAAATTGAACTTTAGATCTGTGACTCAGTGCAGGCCAACACATATCAGTGATTCAGCATGTACATTTAATAGTGTTAAAAAGGTTTAATATGTATTAATTAGAACATAAACCTTACCATTTCGTGAGTGAGTGCATATTCTGTGCTTCTGAATGGCTGTATGGATGTTTCGCCTGATGCAAACACCCAAAATTGCTTATCACTGCAAATCTCGTCAAGTAGCATGTTGTTAGGACACGGGGTTACAATGTAACCTGCTTACCTAATGTTTACGCTCGTAATATTTATATTATTTGCTAATTATTAACCTCATGTGGAACTCTAAATCTGCGTCTCACGTCAGAGTCTGCTACTGTTTCCAGAGGTCGCATTTCAGTCGCAGACGGATACTTTGAGAGCCTTCCTGACTGATTGAATGAAATACGCCGTTCAACATGGGGTGCTGAAATATAATTGGCTAAACTGGCATTGGGCACGTTAAAGGGAACAAAACAAAGACAGACGTTCCAGCATGGAAAGCACATTTTCAAAGCAGAATATCTGACTTTACCATTGTTTTTCAGATAAACAAGAATGTTCACTTAGCATGTTTCTGAAATATTTGCAAATATATTATGGTACTTTTACGCTTTAGAGAAGTCAAAAATGTACATACACCTCCTTTAATGAAAAAACAAACATTTTCTTGAGGAGATAATTCACTTTAAAAATGAAAATTAGGTCATCATTTACTTGTTAATAGGAAAATAACTTAATTAGCCATTCAAAAACAAACCTCATTACACTAATGTCAGTGTCGATAATTGTTCAGATGTAAATAATAACCTAAATTAAATATGTCCATAATATAAGGCCCCTTTTTACATAGCTTTAATTAAACAGCTAAACTTGTATGGACTCATTTAAGCATGTCTTTATGATCTTTAAGCTGTGGTTACCTCAACTATTTTAATTGAGCTACAGAGAACTTTTGCCGTAGTCTTTTGTCAGGTCTGCAACAACATGAAGCTGAACTAGTTTTAGGAGCGCTGTCCTTTTAAGAGGTTATCATGACTTTGAGTTCAGGTTTAAAGCGTCTAGAAAAATCCAATTGGAAAAATATAGTTGGTGTGCTTAGGGCAGCCTTGGAGCAATGACGAATGATGCAAAACTACACCATCTGTATGACTTCAAAAAGAATAAAGAGCTTTGAAGCATTTCCCTCCACATTTTTGGGTTGAAAATTCTAATAAAACCTCCTTAAATCTCTATAACTATAAATTAGGTTTATTAAATGACAGTTTCCTCAACACACATTAAACAGTCTACATCACATCAGTAATATTTGATGTAAAGATTGATGTAAAATTGAACCTTCTTTGCAGTCGTGTTTATTGCTGTGCAACACGAATCCACTGCGGCACTGACAGCTGTAGCTCCCGAATGTGTTCACACACTCATGCTGACAACCTCCATTCTCCCTGGAACACTCGTCCATATCTGTCAGAGGAAAGAGCAACTGTGTTATTCTGATGATTGACGCAATGCACACCTGTACATCTAGAACAGCGAGAGAAGACATTTGTGCAGGCCGTTTAAAGGGATAGTTCACCCAAAAATTCTGTAATCATTCACTCGCCATCCACCTGATTGAGTTTCTTTCTTCTGTTGAACACAAAAGAAGATATTTAGAAAAATGTTGGAAACGTGCTACCACTGACTTCTCTGCAACCATTTGACATATATGTTTTTCCTACTGTGGAAGTTGATAAGGTTACAGGTTTTCAGCTTTCTTCAAAATATTTGCGTTTGTGTTTAACAGAATAAAGAAAAACATAAAAGACAGGAAGCAATTGAGTGTCAGTAAATAGTGAGTAAATTAGGGGCGACAAGGTGGCTCAGTGGTAAGCACTCACAGCAAGAAGGTCGCTGGTTCGAGTCCCTGCTGGGTCAGTTGGCATTTCTGTGTGAAGTTTGCATGTTCTCCCCGTGTTGGCGTGGGTTTCCTCCGGGTGCTCCGGTTTCCCCCCACAGGCCAAACGCATGCGCTATAGGTGAATTAAATAAACTAAATTGGCCGTAGTGTATGAGTCTGTGTGTGAATGAGTGTGTATAGGTGTTTGCCAGTACTGGGTTGCAGCTGGAAGGGCATCCGCTGTGTAAAACATATGCTGGATAAGTTGGAGGTTCATTCCGCTGTGGAGACCCCTGATGAATAAAGGGACTAAGCCAAAGGAAAATGATAAATATTGAGTAAATTTGACTTTTTGGGTGAACTATCACTTTAAGGAAGCTAGACAGTTCTGCACTTCTTTACCGACTTATACAGTAAGTGCATTACTATAAATGTGAATTGTGTTGGAATTTATATTGAAAAGAAATGGAAGCAAATCTGGTGTAGATAAAAATATTGCTGGTGATTTTTTTTTTACAACCGGTTCCATTTATTTATTTATTTTATTTATTTTGAAGTAGAATAATTCAAATGGCATTTTCTTATAAAATGTACGACGTCTTAAGACTAAAGGTGAGCTGTGCTCTGTGTTGTGACCCCAAGGCTCTGGAACTCTCTCCCTCTAGCACTGACAACTCTGGGATCGGTTGAACTTTTTATCAAACATTTAAAGACACAGTATGGTGAGCTGGTTTTACATTGGTGTTTCTGTTCTTGGATTTTTAACTTGTTTTAATATGTTTTCTTTTATTGATGTTTTCTTTTACCTGTTTTGCGGTTTTCTTTTATTGTAAAGCAATTTGTGACTTGTGAAAGGTGTAAAAGGTGCTACATAAATAAACCTTTACTTACTTAATTACTTACTTTACTTACTGCAGTACTTTTATTTATTTACAACTGATTTATTTTACCAAAGGAGGTTAATTTGGAGATTAATTTGCAAATTCAATTAATTTTTTTTTAAAAAGTCTGAAACAGTCCCCCAAAAAGTTAAGTGTATCTGAAACTTATTTATAATGTCTGCTAGCTGATTAACAGTTATGGTAACATACGTCAACAAACACCTGGTCATTATTGAGACACAGAAATCACATAGAAAAGTAGCATTGGGTTATGTCACATTTCATTCATTTTAACAAGATATCATGTAAAAATGCCTTGGGCAGCTTTAAATAGTAATTTAAAAAAGTGTTTACAAACGTTATAGTCAATATTATATTCTGGACTGCCCGTGTTGGCGTGGGTTTCCTCCGGGTGCTCCTATAGGTGAATTGGATAAACTAAATTGACCGTAGTGTATGAGTGTGTGTGTGAATGAGAGTATATGGGTGCTTCCCAGTACTTGGTTGCAGCTGGAAGGGCATCCGCTGCATAAACATATGCCAGAAGCCGGCAGCTAGCTCTCTGCAACTCTCACATGGTCGCCCACTGAAGCTAAGCAGGGATGCGCCTGGTCAGTACCTGGATGGGAGACCACATGGGAAAGCTAGGTTGCTGCCGGAAGTGGTGTTAGTGAGGTCACACCTAGTGGGTGTGGGTCCTAATGCCCCAGTATAGTGAAGGGGACTCTATACTGTTCAGTGAGTGTCGTCTTTCGGATGAGACGTTAAAACGAGGTCCTGACTCTCTGTGGTTGTGAAAAATCCCAGGATGTCCTTCGAAAAAAAAGTAGGGGTTTAACTTTGCCCACTGGCCTCTGTCCATCATGGCCTCCTAACCATCCCCATGTCATATTTGGCTTCATCACTGTCATCTGTCTCCTCTCCACCAATCAGCTGGTGTGTGGTGTGCATTCTGGCGCAATATGGCTGCCATCGTGTCATCCAGGTGGATGCTGCACACTGGTGGTGGATGAGGAGATTCCCCCCAATGTGTAAAAGCGCTTTGAGTGTCCAAAAAAGCGCTATATAAATGTAAGGAATTATTATTATTATTAGAATAGTTGGCAGTTCATTCCGACCCCTGAAATAAGGGACAAGGCCGAAGGAAAATGAATGAATTAAATATTCTAGAAATATTATATTCTTTTAGTTTCCTTCACTCCACAACAAATCACTTAAATTTCTACAACAAAAAAAACATATTATAATGGTATAAAAACATTCATTATAAACCCCAAGCTTTTTTTAAAGTAAGAATTTATCAGGTGAAGAAGCTTACTGTATATTCACATTGATTACAATATACTTATATCAAGTCATAAAAGTAAAAAGAAAAGTCTTGTAATAACCCAAGCAACACTCCAGTGTTGTTCCCATTTGTATTGCAACGAGTGTCCTATGAAGGGGAACATTTTACACAAAGTGAAAACGAAACTATGTGATATGCAAATACAAACACTTACATGCGTCTCCTTCGGCTGCAATGCAAAAATGTGACACTGAGCACGTTTGGCTTGTTTGATGTTAATTGCATTATATGGGGAATATGACGCAGCTCGATTCAGATGATGAAAAACCATGAGCTTTGTTGCAGAAAACACAGAACCTGCGGGTCGTTTTCATGCTCACCAGAAAAGAACTGCGCTTTGAAGCCTCTCTTGGAGACGGTGTTGTCTGATTTGAATTCAACACTCATGCTGTTGAGCTGAGACGTGATCGCCTCCGGTTTGTCTGTGCCGCAGAATTTACCGTGAAGCTTTCCGTCAGCCGACAAACCACTGTGGACCTCAACATAATCATATTTACAAACCTGTGGACAGACAAGCAACAGTTAAAGGGGGGGGGGTATTATGAGATATAAAATAAGTCTCTGATGTCACTAGAGAGTGTGTATGTGAAGTTTCAGCTCAAAATACCACACAAATAATGTTTTATAACTCATTGAACCTGCCCCCTTTTAGGCCTTGATCTTAATTGTGCCGTTTTGGTGACTGTCGCTTTAAATTCAAATGCTACTAATGCCTGTGTGTCAGCATAGTGGCAGATTCAAAAACAAGACTAACATCCTATGCTAATGAGGGAGAAATGGTCACTAATGGGCGGGGCTTTCCCCCTCTGATGACACATACAAAGGGAGAATGTCAATCAAAGTGATTCCGCAGACTGTTTTCATCAGGTGTGATTATAACAAATTTTATTAATTAATTTTTCCCATTAGAAGCTGGTTATATTCACACACTGCAGCCACACAACTGTGCATAATAGGTCTCCTTTTATTTATAAATATGAAATAATTAAATGATATAAAAAAATGTGGATATTAGCAAACAGTTGTATATACCAGATTAAAACTTCACCCAGTATTTCTTTTTTACCTGCCATTATGCAATGGCATATTTCAAACGTTTACATTATTTTATCTTTTATTCTTTTACTTCTTAACAGCTCCTCCTAGTGGACCGGCATTGTAATATTATTCTTGTAAACAGTTACTAGCATTTTAGTAATAAAACTGTTTACATTCGTGCACACTACCACAAAGCACACCTGTTCGGCAGTGGTCAAAGACATTCAGAAAGCATTCGGCATGATTCATTGTTGTGTACTAAGGAAAACTTAGTATTCCTTAAGCAAAACCAGGTAATTCCTTTGGGAGTTTTGTTTTAATATATCATATGTTTCACAGAATAATAATAATAATAAAAAAAGATAATGGTGAATTTTTACCTCACAATTCTAACACAAAAATTCAGACATGACAAAAATAAATAAAAACATGATCTCTAAAAAATTGAGTTATCTCTTTTTGCAAATAAACTCTTCATATATATCCTGCTGCTGTCATGTATCGGGAGTCTGGAGTATTGTTCAATATTTGTGTCTCATATACTGTATTGTGCCATTTTGACATCTCTTCATTAACTGTACACCGCATCTGCAGATCAACTACTGGCATTTGAAACAGCCAATGAAGTATTGTAGGAAATGCCACTGTAGAACTTATTTGTATGTCGTTTGTCTTATTTTCTTGGCATCACATCAGCAGTTCATCTAAAACTGCTGTTATTTGTACAGTATAGTCATTCTCAAGAATTTTTCAGTTCTGCTTTAACTGGAAGAGTCCCAGTTTACCCCTTAGCGAAAAGCAGTACACCATCTTGAGGCGTTTCTTTATTTCTAAACATCCTCTGCATTTCCACCAGCAGCACTGAGACTGAGAATGATTATGTGCTGAAGGCTCCACATCATGTTCTGAAGGACTGATATTTTATTCCATCTCATATCTTAAGCAAAGATGCTGATGCTTAAGAAACTCAGTAAACCCCCCACATTTTTGGACATCTTTTCTCAAAATCGCTACTTTATGTCTTGCAACTGCAAGATTATAACCATGTTCACAATACAGACCTTCATTCATTCATTTCCTTAGGCTTAGTCCTTTATTTATCAGGGGTTGCCACAGCGGAATGAACCACCAACTATTCCAGCATATGTTTTACACAGCGGATGGCCTTGCAGCCACAACCCAGTACTGGGAAACTCTCGCATTCACACTCATACACTACGGCCAATTTTGTTTACCCAATTCACCTATAGCGCATGTCTTTGGACTTGTGGGCGAAACTGGAGCACCCGGAGGAAACCCACGCCAACACGGGGAGAACATGCACACTCCACACAGAAATGACATCTGGCCCAGCTGGGACTCGAACCAGCAACCCTCTTGCTGTGAGGCGACAGTGCTAACCACCGTGTCCAATTCTTTTTTTTTTTGTAGAGTTTCTGGTTTATAAGTTAAAACTAAGTGCCAATTCAGCAAAGAGAGTTCAGAACTTTTAAGAAAGCAGGTCAGAACTGTGTTATAAGGTCACAGTTAACCTTTTTAATTGACCCCTTTATTCCACAGTGTAAACAAATATCCACATAAACTGGCCAGCTAGCCCCTGGAAATGCTGAAAAATAATGAGCCGGCGTCCCCCATGAGAATCAATTACAGCTGGGCAACGGCAAACTTACATCATTCCCCTCCATCTCAAAAGCATCGAAGAGCAGTGTGATGCGGTACTGCACCGGGGCGATGAGCTGCCACACACAGTTCTTATTAGGCGGATATTCCTGCGGCCATCCGGGACTGGTAAAGGAGCCGTTGAGTTTGGAGATGAAGCCTCCGCAGGCAGCTGCTGGGATCAGACGGACACAGCATTATTATTATTACTATTACACCACCTAAACCACATGAAAAGACACACACACACACACACACACACACACACACGAGCCAGAACGCAGAATTTAGGAGTTAGCTAAACAAATAGGGCTTTGAACGCTTTCAGCAGATCTTTTCCTGCTTTCCGCCGCTCAATTATTAATCTCTGCCATTGCCAGAAACATCAAAGCTGGACACAGATCTAAAGCAAGCTAAATAACACAGGCATCAATTGCATGTAAACACTGTTGATTAATAAGACAGAAACGAATATGCTAAACAAACCTAAGGTTGGCTTGGTTTCATTATTGCATGCACATATGCCTTTAATCATTCTATATTTCTAAAATGATTAAACAGTCTTTGCAATGAAATCTTACGAGATAGCTCTGATTACTGTGTGCTTGCTGGTTTTCTTCAGAGATTCTGAAGCGCTGTATGAATAATCATTAGCGCTCCTGTGATTATAATGCATGCACCAGAAAAGAAAGAAGAAGAGAGAAATTGAGCACAAACATGTTTTATACATCATACAGAATGAAACAGCTCATGCATCTGAAAAAGGGCTACTATAGCTTAATATTAAACATTTTATTTACATGAAATGAGGATGTACAGTATTTAAAAACACTTCAGCTAACTTATTTTAGGGTTAATCAATTCCCCCCCCCCCCCCCCTAAATTTACATTTAGCTTAACATTTACATTGCTTTGCATGTGTATGAAACATGAGGTCTAAAAATAAACTTCAATATAATAATAAAAAGTATGAGCATATATTTATCTATTATTTAATTTTATTATGGATTAGGGTTGGGAACAATATCACACACGCACGCACGCACGCACGCGCACACACACACACATAATAATAATAATAATAATAATAACAATAACAATAATAATAATTATAATAATTAATATTAGAGTGATTTCTGAAGGGTCATGTGACTCTGAAGACTGGAGTAATGAAGCTAAAAAATTTATCTTTAAAATCACTGGAATAAATTATTAAATTAAATTATAGACTACTTTTGAACAGTTAGTTTATAGTGCAATAACAATTTTACAATTTGTACTGTATTTCTGATTAAATAAATGCAGCCTTGGTGAGCAGGAGAAGCTTATTTTAAATAAAAAATATATATTATGAATAATATAAATATTAAAATATAATATAAGCGGTGCAACAATACAGACTTCGCACGGTTTGCGTTTAAGTTATGGTTTATGGTACGGTTTGTATATGATATGTTTAGTAAAAAATAGCACTGTCAAAAAAAAAAACCCACTACAAGCAAATCACAAAACAAAATGAATACAATATAGCAAAGATAATACTAAAATAAGCTGCTTTTCAGGTTATTCATGTACCTAACAGTAGTTTACAGTCACATAAATTGAACAATATCATCAAATAACACTGCATACTGTATATAAACCTTAGTTTCAAAAAATGAAATAAAGGTTAACCATTACTAAGCTTGATAGCTATTCAGTCAAGAGCAGAGTAAGATGAGAAAGTTACAGACACACAATTTCCCCAATGTTTACATTCCAGGGCAGAACCGATTGAAAGCTTGTCATGTCAGAGGGGTGGATATAATTATTGGTCAGAACTGAGATTTACCATTGAGAAGCAAGACATTGCATGTTGAAAGTTCAATATGCAATGTCTTCCTTCTCAATGGTAAATCCTAAAGCGCTCCTATTTTAGTGTTCACTGATGGGACATTTACTCACGATGAGTCTTGTTTCAGCACATGGACATACATTCTAACATGCACAGAGCCAGTTCAGAAATTAACTAAAGGAAGGAGGAAATGTAAAATACAATCTTCAAATCGTAACGCAAATCAGCTAAATCCACATGTGTATGAAACCGTGGAGGTCGAACCGAACAGTTCAATATATTATACAGAGTATCCCTAATCCAATTCAGCAGTTGATTTCATTACAAAAATGTACAATGGGCAACATATCTGTAATTTTGCAACAATTAGAATTGTCTAAAATTCATTCATTCATTTTCTTTACGGCTTAGTCGATTTATTAATCTGGGGTTGCCACAGCGGAATGAACCGCCAACTTATCCAGCATTTGTTTTACGCAGCGGATGCCCTTCCAGCTGCAACCCATCACTGGGAAACATTGATACACACTCATTCACTATGGACAATTTAGCTTACCCAATTCACCTGTACCACATGTCTTTGGATTGTGGGGGAAACCGGAGCACCCGGAGGAAACCCACGCCAACACGGGGAGAACATGCAAACTCCACACAGAAATGCCAACTGACCCAGCCGAGGCTCAAACCAGCGACCTTCTTGCTGTGAGGCGATTGTGCTACCCACTGCGCCACCGCGTCGCCCATTGTCTAAAATCTTTGATGAATTAAAGTTTTTATGTATTTATTTAGATTTTTACAAAAAGAAATAAGCACATGACTAATACATTGTATATTTAAAAAAATACTTAAAGGGATAATTCAACCAAGAATGAAAATCCTGCCATCATTCACTCACCCTTTACTCGTTCCAAATCTATTTGAGTTTCTTTCTTCTGTTGAACACAAAAGAAGATACTTTGAAAAATGCTGGTAGCTGCTACACACTGACTTCCATGGAATTTGTTGTCATTTTTGGATGAACTGTCCCTTAAATTGACTTAATACAGCATAATTTGGGTTAAGAATGTAAACAATGTGGTCAAATCAGTCTCCATTCACACGGACTACTAAAAACTAGTAACAATGCAGTATTTTTCATGCCAGGTCAGTCAACACATCTAAACACATGAAGTCCTTTAACTCAATTCATTCATTTTCCTTCGGCTTATTTATCAGAGGTCGCCACAATAGAAAGAATGAACCGCCAAATATTCCAGCATATGTTTTATGCGGATGCCCTTCCAGCCGCAACCCAGTACTGGGAAACACCCATACACTCTCACATTCACACACACACACACTCATACACTATGGCCAAATTCGTTTACCCAATTCACTTATAGTGCATGTCTTTGGACTGTGGGGGAAAACGAAGATCAAGAAGACTTGTGTTTTCAAAAGTTAGCATTTAAGACCCCCCAAAAAGGTGAATGAATAATTAAATATTTAATAAATGGCCAAAAGTAAAATTAATTTCCATTTCTTTAAAATGTGACCGCACGTCTCTCTTCAATAAGCCTCATGATTTCTCCATTCATGTCTCTAGCACAAACAAACTAAGGTCACACATGCTCTAAATCTCCCAGTACAACTGCATTAACAATCCCTGCAATCACAATCTGACCAACTAATACGACAAGAAGCCAGTTGCCAATCAGAAAACCCTTGAAGCCTGATTGGAGAGCAGCAAATAAAACACTGGCTTTTACTTGGGGCATAATTATGCCGTCACACTCGTACTCAGACACACTTCACCCGATCGGTTATAGATATTAAATCAATGGCTTGATTTATTAAAGGGCAACCACTTTATGTGTGACTTCACAGTCTGTTCCCTACACATTTACAAAGGCCTGAGAATAAGAATAAGAGGTAGAATTAAATCTCACATCCTGCTTTAGGCATTATGTTCAATAAACACAACCGGATACCGCAGGTTTGTCATACACTACAAGTATCATAACTGCATTTATAGAAAAACAAGTTTTAATTCATTGAACAGAACATTAAATGCTATTACAGAAGAGCTATCTTCTAATCCAATACATGTTAAAATGTCATTTATTTAATCTTTTCGGCTTAGTCCCTTTATTAATCTGGGGTCGCCACAGCGGAATGAATCGTCCAGCATATGTTTTACGCAGCGGATGCCCTTCCAGCTGCAACCAATAACTGGGAAACATCCATACACACTCATTCACACACATACACTACAGCCAATTTAGCTTACCCAATTCCAATAGCGCATGTCTTTGGACTTGTGGGGGAAACCGGAGCACCCGGATGAGACCCACGCCAACACTGGGAGAACATGCAAACTCCACATAGTAGTGCCAAGTGACCCAGCCGGGGCTCGAACCAGCGACCTTCTTGCTGTGAGGCGATCGTGCTACCTACTGCGCCACCGTGACGCCCTTTATTTCTTTAATTGTATTTAATTTTAATTAAGTTATAAGCAATTCATACTTTTTGATTTAGCAAGGGTGCATCAACGTGACAGTGAAGACATTATTAATACAAATGTTAATTATTAAAGGGGTGGTCCACTGCAATATCATATTTTAAATTTTAGCTCACGTGTAATGCAGCTGTGTGAACATAAACAACATCTCTGAATGTAAGACGCTCAAAGTTCAATGTAAAGGGAGACATTGGCTTTTACAGAGTTAGCTTAGCAAATCAAAAACAAAGTTTGGAGACTACAATACATCCGGGCTAGTGAGATGACAAGGGCTTCCAGTTACACGCATTTACCACGCACAGCAAAGGGGCATGGCAAGAGGCGCTGTAATGTTATAGCAGAGAAAGCTAAAATGTCATCCAAACGCTACTATTTCCACAAAGCTTCTGTTTCTGTATTTCGGCTTCCAAAGGACACGACACAATGAGAAGTGCTAACAGTTTAATTTTAATTATATTCCAGAGAATTATAAAAAAACCCCGATATAGCTAGTATTTGACAAAGGGCAGCTTCCCGAATCTCTCCCAGTTCAGTGCTGGATTCGGTTAAAAACTCCTCAAAGAAGGAGCAGCTCCAATCAGAATAGATGAAGCTGTGGATTGTGATCCACAACCTGTAAGTGTTTTTATTTTGTTAAAATTGATCTATTACATGCACAGTTTCTAGCGTTAACGGTATGTTGTAGTGAGGACGTAAACAAGGATGTAAACAATGGGAAATGCTGTTTGGCACCGATAACCACTTAGCTACAAATTCATATTATTACAATCTTCACCAGCGCTGTGTCTCTCTATGCGGACGCTCTCAGTGTCTCTCTATGCGGACGCTTTCCATGCATTCTTCATCTCAAATAACAAACTCGTAAAAGATATTCATATTACTTACACATGATTATTCAAAATATATGTAAAAGACAAGGCAGGCGTGAGGTTCAGCTGTGTCCTTTTCATTTTCGGTCTGATTCAGGCTCAAACTGATATGGCTAACAGCTACTCTGACTGACAGTATTTACACAGCAGAGGTCAAGCATGTGCTAGTAGAGGCGTGACGTTTCCTGGTGACGTGGAGCTGATCCGCGAATCACAGCACATTATGTTAGATGACCAATCAGAGCCTCTTGAGGGCGGGCTTTCGGAGGTACTAGGAAATATGATTGTTGTTTTCATGTTAGCTGAATAGCAGTATATAATTCAAGTAAGATATACACAGTAAAACCCAAAAAGTTAAGGTAACTCAAACCATTTGAGGAAACCGATTGCAACAAACCATTTAAGTTCAAAAACTAATCCTAATGAGTACTGTGAACTTACTCCATTTGAGTAAACGAAGCAATTAGAGCATAGTAAAACCCAATAAATGAGGACAACTCAAACCAACTGAGTACTGTAAAACCCAATAAGTTAAGGCAACTCAAACCATTTGAGGAAACCGATTGCTACAAACCATTTGAGTTAAAAAACTAATCTATATGAGTACTGTAAACTCCATTTGAGTTGAAGTAGGTATTTAATTAACTCATTACATTCAACACTGAGTTCAAAACTCTTTTCAAATGATTAGAATTAACTTTCAGTAAATTTTAAGTTAACTACACTCATTTCCTTTGATAAAGTTGACTGTTGGGTTTTACAGTGTATGAAAAAAATAATGTGATTTATTTTATTTATTTATTTTTTAAATGAAGCATGAGCCCACATTGCTTTGCACCCCATAAACACAACCAAGCCTTAAAAATACACTCTGGACCACCCCTTTAATGTAAATACTATTGCGGAAAATACTATGTGTGGTTTATTTATAAACTAGTTCGAGAGAATCACGTGCTTATGATTGAACACGGCTGGTACCGCATCAGCTCTGTATATTGCACCAATCAGACGAATACTGACACACTATAAATAACCAGAGTTTTCCACTCCAGTCATCTTCGTCTTGAAGAATCCCCCCTTCCACCCCTACTCCTTCCCTTCTTCTGATCAGGCGACACGGCGGCCCAGTGGTTAGCACTGTTGCCTCACAGCAAGAACGCCACTGGTTTGGCCCCTCACCAGGCCGGTCGGCGTTTCTGTGTGGAGTTTGCATGTTCTCCCCATGCTCGCGTGGGTTTTCCCCGGGTTTCCCGGTTTCCTCCCACCGTCCAAAGACATACATCATAAGTAAATTGACTACTCCAAAGTAGCACCTTAAGACAACTCCTTGCCAGCTATATGTCAGCGCGTTCACAAGCAGGGGAGTTCTCGAGAACTACCTGAGCTCAAACTCCCCTCTCGACCTTCAAACCTGGAGGGAGCCCCGGGCTCGAGGATATTCTGAGCTCAGGGCTCTCTCCCGGGACAGCATGCCAAATACGCTTTATTATCAATCATCAGCTAAGTGTAAACTCTTGAATGTAACATTTCAATATGCACCTTTGTTTTTGTAAATGTTTAAATTTATAAGGTGGTATACCTGCACTTTAATCAATAAAACTGTGTGATTCGGGTGGGGAGAAGCAAACGCTGCTCTCAGAATCACTCCTCATTTCCTCAGCGTGTGCATGTTTGCATTGCCAGTGTGCAAATTAACTGTTGCACGTAATGTAACTCCCCATTTTATTCAAACCCTTCCCTCCTTCCATAGTCGACACTTGCACCTTAACACAGCTGGAAACACACCTTTTCCTAGCTTTTTTTAATTATTATTAGAGGTGTGAAAACTCCCTGTTGAGACAAGGTTGTTTCATGACCCTTCAAATTAAAATTTGATGTGAATCATATGCTCATGCGGGCCACATAAAATGATATGGCGGTCTGTATTTAGCCTACGGACATTGAGTTTGACACATGTGGTTTTGAATGAACAGGTATCATTAGTATCACCTGCGCAGCTCCGTCTGTCCGGGGCGAGCTCAAAGCCAGGGTCGCAGGCGCAGTGGAAGCTGCCCAGTGTGTTGATGCAGCGCTGCTCACAGTGAGCGTTATCAGGCCTGGAGCATTCGTCAATCTCTGCATTACGAACACAAAATCAAGCTTAGAATATCACGCAGCAGCCAAAGCAGTCACAACATGCAGTTCACAAATGGCACCTTTAAAGAAATTCGCAGCAAATCCGGCTTTGTTCACAGAGCCGTCAGACACAAACTTCATCCACAGCTGGTTGGAGCTGCTCTTGAAATCGTG
>CAIGQW010005321.1:311646-322136 GCA_903798125.1 Danio choprae | reverse complement strand
TATATATATATATATAAAATAAAAATTAAATTAAGTTATGTAGACCTGAGTCATTGTGACCCAGCCCTGGATTTGCTGTTGAAATGTATGGACTGACAATAAAAATAAAATAAAATAAAGGCAGCATGTGGTGCAGTGGGTAGAGCTGTCACCTCACAGCAAGAAGGTCGCTGGTTCGAGCCCCGGCTGGGTCAGTTGGCATTTCTGTGTGGAGTTTGCATGTTCTCCCCGTGTTGGCGTGGGTTTCCTCCGGGTGCTCCAGTTTCCCCCACAAGTCCAAAAGACATGCGCTAGATGAATTGGGTAAGCTGTTCGAATGGGAGTGTATGGGTGTTTCCCAGTGATGGGTTGTGGCTGGAAGGGCATCCGCTGCATAAAACATATGCTGAATAAGTTGCCGGTTTATTTCGCTGTGGCGACCCCAGATTAATAAAGGGACTAAGTCGAAAAGAAAATGAATGAACGAAAATAAAATTAAATAAAAGTTCAATTAAATAAAGTTATTGTGACCCGGACCTGGATTTTCTGTTTAAATGTATGGATTGAAAATAAAATAAAATAAAATATTTTTTAAAAATACATATAAAATAACAAAAAATTATAATAACATTAAACAAATTTTTTTAAATAAAATAAAAGGTTACATAATTCTTATTATTTATCATGGGGTCTTTATTTTGGTATCATGGGGTCTTTCAGTTATACTAATTAACTTTCCCTTTTATATTCTATGAAGTCATTACAGATCTCTTTATGTCACTGTGAACATTCATCATGTCAGCAATGTGACCTAGAAGCAGAATCCACTGTTTCCTTTACTTCGCAGCAGCAGGGAGCACTTATTATTATTTTTACCCTAGTGTTCTCAGCCTGGCAGGAAACCTTATTAAGCCCACTGCATTTTCCAAATAAACAAAAACGAGCGTGGTTTCGCATCACTCGAGGCTTTTACCCCAAGTCTGTCAAATCTGTTAACTTGCATATAAATAAACACATTCACGCCCCCTCCCTCCCCCCGTCATCGTGATCTGCAAACGGCAAAAGAAGAAAGGCACGAGTTACAGCATACCAATTTTGGAGGTGAAGTGGTTCCCAATTAAAGGCTGCATTTAAATCTCAGCGTAAACTGTGTGTGACAGATAAATGGCCATGTGTTACTATCAGAGTCCGCACTGATGTTCTGCTCCAAACGTGAACGTGTAGAGCAACAAAAGCCATCAAAACTTCACCCTTATTCAGATGACAGGCCAAAAAAACATCAGCAGAGAGTCTCAGCAGGTGCATTCAACATAATCTCTTCTGCTCATGAACAGAGGAAACGTTCGCAATAACAACGAATAACAAATAAGCAAGAAAATCATTTGCACGTCATAATTCAGAGGTTTTTTTGTCATAATGGATGGCCTCTTTTCATACGCCATCAGCATCTTAAACCCTTGCCAGTTTTTAATGGATTTTTAACATGTATAAACATTTATATGTATTTACATATCTATTATATCAAATTATTCACATCAAATTACAAAAACAATTACCACTTATGCAAAGTGTTAGTAATGTAGCGGTGTACAGAGGCGGGACAGTAAATCGTTATTCTCTCTTCTGGCTGCCATTATCAGTCTCACACTATTGTTTTTTCAGTTTTCTGAAAGTCTTGATAACACTATTGTTGAATTTTTCTTTTATTATTTGAGCAAATATGATTGTGAAATATATATATATACATTCATTCATTCATTTTCTTTTCGGCTTAGTCCCTAATCTGGGGTCACCACAGCGGAATGAACTGCCAACTTATCCAGCATATGTTTTACGCAGCGGATGCCCTTCCAGCTGCAACCCATCACTGGGAAACATCCATACACACTCATTCACACACATACACTACGGACAATTTAGCTTACCAAATTCACCTATACCGCATGTCTTTGGACTTGTGGGGGAAACCGGAGCACCCGGAGGAAACCCACGCAAACACGGGGCGAACATGCAAACTCCACACAGAAATGCCAACTGATCCAGCCGGGGATCGAACCAGCGACCTTTTTGCTGTGAAGCAATTGTATGCTCCGGTGCAGCCTTCACACAGTCACATAGCCCTCGCCGTGACTGACGCTGACACATACCTCTCAAAAAAAAGGAACTACATGTCGTAACAACAGATAGCGCAAGCTCTGTGATTGGTCGGCTTGGTAGCGGTAACAAGTCCCGTGAAGGAGTTTCATGTGTTTTGTGTTTACCTTATGATTAATGTTCCGCCCGTTCCCGCCTCTGAATAAGTGAGTTTTAGCTACTTGTACATTAAGGTAGCGTTCAGAAAAAACAAAACACCAGCGAAGAAACTCGACACAGAGGAACATAAAAACCCCCTGCCAGCTAGCGTTTCAAAAGTGTTATTGCAGAGCAACACAAACAGCACGAGAAGTATAAATGCACGACTACACGCAAGGTATGCACCGTGGGTCACGCCGATCGCTTGACACGGAAGTATAAATAAGCCTTAAGATTACCAACTATGACTATTTCTGCTGCTGAGAAACCCAGAAATGTGAAAAGGGTCCCATTTGAGTTCCCTTTTCACAATACAGACTTCTCGTCTCACAACTGTGAAAAAATGGCAAGAAAGCCTATAAAGTCACAATTATACAAAACTAAGATGCAATTCTAAGAGAGAAAAAAAGTCAGAACAGCTAGATATAAACTCAGAATTGAGAGACAGAGTTTTTTTGTAACTGACTAATAATATCAAGTCAAGTCAAGTTGTGCTTTATTGTCATTCCGCTACATGTGTGGACATACAGAGGAAGGAAATGTCGTGTCTCGCAGGACAACGGTGCTACATGGATTAATACAAACACATCACTGGACATAAGAGCTATTATAAAAAACCTATGCATAACTAACATATATTATAAAATAGAATAAAATACTTAAACTATACACATAAGACAGGCTGTACAAGTACTTTTCCATGAGACAGAACAATGTGGTGCAGGATATTGTGCAAAAAAAGATATTTAAGGTCTAATATTGTTCAGGAGGTGTTTAAGGGTGAAGGAAGCAGTGCAACATGATTGTGGTGCATTTATAGTAAACATTGAGTCCTTGTAAGGTGGAGTTTAGATAAAGTGTCCGGTGCATAAGAGAGAAGAGTGTTTCTACAGGTGGTTTGTGAAGCCCACTCACCTGAATGAAGCACAATTTAAAATGCACAGTGTTTCCAAGAGACATGGAGGGATTAGGAAAGTGTCTATAGTGCAAATGTGCAACCTGGTGCAAGAGTCAGAGAGACGAGGGGGTGTCCTTCCACAGGTGGTTTGTTAAGCCCACTCACCTGTATGGGACATACTCAGGAATGCTTGGGGGGGTTTCAGAGGGGGGTAAGTTGACTGGAGTTGAGGGCTCCAACAGCCTGTGGGAAGAAGCTGTTGAGTAGTCTAGCCGAGCAGGCTAGATGAGAGATTTGTGAGGGGTGTTATGAGATATGTGAGGGGTAATATGCTTTTTTGAGTTAGAAACTTGCAATTGCATTGTAATATTTCATAAATCTGGCTTTTTCACAGAAAAGTGGTTATGTGACAATTTGTCCAATTAGTCCTCGGTGCAGCCTTTAGCACAGTGATGCCATGCATGCATGCACTACGTCGTGCATATTGAGGTACAGTGCTCAGCATATAGGAGTACACGGCCCACAAATCTCTCATTTAAATTAATATTTTCTATAGGAAGCTATACAATATTATATTTGTGCAGATACATTAGTTTAGTCAGTACTGAAGCCAAATCTGGAGCTCATCTTTCTAAATAACTTACAATAATGGGTCAAAAATTAGACGCCAAAATTTATATGATAGGGAAAAATATTAAATAACATTTTCAAAAATAGCAAAAATCAAAAGAAACAAAAAATATAGACAATTTTGTTGAAATTTTGTAGTTTGTCATATTTTTTAGCAATATTTTGCATTAATTTAATTGTATTATCTTTCCATTTCTAAAGATGTTCTGTGACTAAAATATTAATTTAATAAATATATCTGTTTAATAAATCTGTTTTGTTCAAATGCACCGATATATATGACCCATATTCACTGAGAAATGGAGAAAAATATTCATTTTCAAAGTGGGGTGTACTCATATATGCTGAGCACTATACATCTAATGCACTTGACAAGTGCGCACTTTGGGGCTTCTCCACACCGTAACTCTCCCAGGTGTGGGAAATACAGTGAAGGTGGACTCATCAGAGAACAGCACATTTCACATTGTCCACAGCCCAAGATATTCAATGCTGGCACCATTGAAACTGAAGTTTGGCATTGACACGAGTGACCAAAGTTTTGGTTATAGCAGCCCGGCCATGTATATTGACCCTGTGGAGCTCCCAACTAACAGTTTTGGTGGAGTTGAGGTGCACATTTACTTCCGCAGTGAGATACAATGGATACAATCTGGGTTAGCACCTGGATAACCCTTTCAGACAGCTTTGTCTTGCACCCACTGTTACTCCTGTTGGATGTTGTTTATCCTTCTTGCTGGTTTGCTGATATTACCCTGGATATTATGGCTCTTGATACATCACAAAGACTTGTTGTCTTGGTCACAAATGCACCAGAGAGACACGCACCAACGTATCGTCTATTGAACTCTGATATGTCACCCATAATGTTGTGTGCATTGCAATATTTTAAGCAAAACTGTGCTGTTACTCTGCTAATTAAACCTTCACACTCTGCTTACTGGAGGGAGATTGACCCCCAGGCTGCTCAAATTTAGCAAATCACCAACACTAAATTGCCCAGTGTTTCATTGTCCAACCCCTGTATATCATTATCAGGATATGAGATGACTTATATTGCGAGATGTTTGTCATATCCCCCGCAGAAATCGCAGAAAAAAATAAATATTGCCATGTTAGTTTTTATTTCCAATATCAGTCAGAAAGAAGCAAATTATATAATATCTGTTTCATAAATGAACTCATGAGGCTCTCTAATGTACTTAACTCATTCATGGGCAGTGTAAAACCTTGGACAAGACAACACTTTCACTCTCACGCTGCTCTCAGTCAGTCCAAAACAATGTCCTCTCTGAAAGCTTCTTCAAAACAAATGCAAAATCTGCTTTTCATTCCGAGCCTTTTAATCTAGTCATTACCACTATACAACCTTCAATGGCAGCAGAAACACAGCAGTCGCTCTCTTTCCAGTTTCTCATTTCAGTCCTTGTCTGTGTTAGCATCAAATTAACTCTCTCAACTTAATGGTGGTTCGGTCAAAATGAATTCCTGAAAGGTTTCAGTCCGCATGCTGTGTGCATAATAATTGTCTGAAATGCAGGACGGCCCCTGTCAGAAACACACTGGTTAGTATAGGACTAATTTAAATGTAAATTCAAATGATATTGAAAAAAATCTGTGATTTCTTTTTGCTCGGAGTTCAATCAGTGACTGTAAAGCACATTTACTTGACCACTGACTCAGTTCAACACGTTCAAACTAAGTACTGAATTACATTCATTCATTTTCCTTTAGCTTAGTCCCGTATTTATCAGGGGTCGCCACAGTAAAATGATCCGCCAACTTTTCATTCATTCATTCATTTTCATTTCGGCTTAGTCCCTTTATTAATCTGGGGTTGCCACAGCAGAATGAACCGCCAACTTATCCAGCATATGTTTTAAGCAGCAGATGCCCTTCCAGCCGCAACCCAGTACTGGGAAACAGCCATACACTCTCACATTCACATACACTACGGCCAATTAAGTTTATTCGATTCACCTATAGCACATGTGTTTGGACTGTGGGGGAAAACGGAGCACCCGGAGGAAACCCACGCCAACATGAGGAGAACATGCAAACTCCACACAGAAATGCCAACTGGCCCAGCCGGGACTTGATCCAGCGACCTTCTTGCTGTGAGGTGACAGTGCTAACCACTGAGCCACCGTGCCACCCTTACTGAATTTCCTCACATACAAAAATAAAAAGATTGAATAATATTATATAGCTATTAGTGTTGTCAAGATTACCCGTTTCAAGGCAAACCACAGTAAATTTCCTGACGGTTAGCATTATTGTTTCAATTTTTTATTATCAAGAAAAAGGAGTCTCCTACATTTAAACTGTGGCTTTATTAAAAAAATTACTTCTACTTTACATTTTGACAAATTGGGTACTGCTTGAAAAGAAAAGTTGAGCAATTTGACTAAATCTGGCATCATTTCATCATACTCTGCTCACAAAAAACATGAAATAATACAAACACAAGTAAACAAATGCAAAATCCAGGGAATTTTTCAGATACAAAACTTGATGAGGTGCCTTAAAGGGATAGTTCACCCTAAAATGTCAATTCTGTCATCATTTACTCACCCTTTACTTGATTCAGACCTTTATTAGTTTCTTTCTTCGGTTAAACACAAAAGAAGATATTTCGAAAAATGCTGGAAAGCTGTAACCATTGACTTACATAGTATTTGAATTAGTCAGTGAGTGCTTTCAGCATTCTACAAAGTATCTTCTTTTATGTTCAACAGAAGAAAGAAACTCAAAAATGTTTAAAACCATAATGTTTAAAATAAATGTGTAAATTTTACATTTTTGTGTGAACTGTCCCTTTAAGTGTGATTTATATATATATATATTTTTACATTTTAGGTCATTTGAACAAAACTGTGATATTATAATGTGATAAATGTGGTCACTAATCATGATATTGAAGTTTCCACACATTTATATCTCTAGAAGCAATTTTCCTTGCAAAACGATCCATATTAAATTGAATCCTAATAACCCAGATGGCATTTGTTGCCAACAATTATAAAGATTTCCTCACTGAACAGCTATGAAATTAGTTTAAACTTTCACAGGCCTTCAAACTTAAGCAAAGTGCATTTCTTTCAGCAAATTAGGCAATGTGCTGCCTGTGGATGCTGATTTTTGGATCGGGATGGGTGAGAAACTGAACCACCAGGACACCATTCACTTGTCCCAGCTCTCATGCTGCCATGCGGTATACACAGCTTAACAAAACAAACCAACACAAACAACGCAGCACAGCAACACACAAGAGAACGCTGCCAAACATGAAACAAAACTAAATATATTAAACAAAAGTGTATCCGAACAAAATCATTGCGACAATCGCAATTTTAAAGGATTTTTTACCCAAAAGTGAACTTCTGTCACCATTTACTCACCCTTTAATTGTCACAAATGTGTTAGACTTTCTTCTGTTTAACTCAAAAGAAGATACTTTGAAGAAAGTTGAAAACCTGTAATCGATTACTTTCATAACGTTTGTTTTTCTACGGAAGTCAACGTATTCATCTTTCTTAAAATATCTTCTTTAGTGTTATAATGAGAGAATAAATGAACTCTTAAAGGTTTGGAAACATTTGAGGATGCGTGAATAAATAGTGAGTAAAATTCAATCTTTGAGTGAACTATCCCTTTAAGTTGTTTTCTGACTTTGTAGTCTCACTTTTCTTCACAGAAGTGCGAGCTAACATCCCACAAGTCTCACATTGTTTTCAGAATTGTGACTTTGTATATCATAATTATAAGTGATAAAGGGGGGGGGGACTTACATTCACAGTTACACAAAATGAGCTTGCAATTATGAAGGGAAACAAACAATATTGCATTAACAAAAACACTAAACATTTCTCGTTGTTTATAAAGTTTAGAAACACTGAGAGCACTAACATTACCAGCTTTGCACGGGTCCTTGTAGTCAACTTCATCACTTTCTCCTGGACCTGTGTGATAGATTGAATCCACTGTCAATAAAAGCCGAAAAATGAGCACCAGCACGCGGGTCCACGGGGAGTTCATGCCGGGAACGAGTGAGCGCGGGGTGGGAGTGGATGTGAACCTGGAGCCGGCGAGAGTTTGGAAAGACTGGGATAATGGGAGCTCCAGGGAAGGCGGGTTTAGGCTTTGCTCTCTTCAGTGTCTTTATTCTAGTCCAGTGATTCGCTCACATAACCGGGCCACCGGCCAGCAGAGAGCTTACAAACATCACAAATCGGAGGTCAGCGCACTGAAAGCGTCCTCAGCCCATCTGTGCGCGCGAGAACCCAAAATGCGCATGCGCACGAGGACACATTTTCTACTCCAGTGTCTAAAACAAAACATTCGATGCTCTTTTGGACATGTTGTATTTAATTTAATGCATTTAAGACAGGAGGACGTATTATATTTGAAATACCAATGTCTTAACAAATCTGACAAACATATCAGGGCTTTCTAATATTAAATTCAATTCAAGTTTATTTATATAGCGCTTTTTACAATGTAGATTGTGTCAAAGCAGCTTAACATGTTCTAGAAAAGTCCAGATTTCAGAGTTTAGTTCAGTTCAGTTCAGTGTGGTTTAAGTTTCACTGCTGAAAGTTCAAACACTGAAGAGCAAATCCACCGAAGCGCAGCTCCACAAGTCCCGATCCGAGCAGGCCAGTGGCAACAGTGGCGAGGAAAAAAACTTCACCAATTGACGAAGTGAAGGAAAAAAAACCTCAAGAGAAACCAGGCTATGTTAGGCACGATCATTATTCTTCTGGCCAAACTTCCTGTGTGGAGCTGCAGTCTAGGCGCCGGAGGCTGGAGAAGCTGGACGTCCATCAAGGAAAAGCTGCAGGTGTGGTAGGGCACCGGCGGGAGGTCAGGTTGGCCCACAGGATCAAAGCGTGGACTCGTTTGTCACTGTGGCCTTTCAAGAATCAGTCTCATGCACTCCATTCCTCCATGACCACCACAGCATCAGCTCGGGATACGGCCTGGTCCAGGATACCTTGGGATCATCTCTTCACAGGTCTTGGATCACATCAATGACGCTGCATAGTCTGTAGGGGCCTCGGGATGAGTATCCCCAAGTGGAAATAGAAAATAAAGAAAATAATTAGTGTAGCTGCTGTTCATAGGCTACGTCCTGAGGTCCGTGCTTCGTACGTGGATTACTCAATTAGCTGGATTTGGTTACTGACGATTTGACACGATCCAGGATTGTTTCGTTCTTCAAAACTCATCCGAGAGTTGTTGTCATAGCAACAGGTCTGGTAGCTCAAACCTGCTCGGGGACAGGCTTATTTCATATCAACAGGATTAGATCGGGTCATTTCAAGCAAAGGTGATACTGAAAGTATGTACCAAATGCTGATATTTTTTTTACAGTAGTAGTACATAATAGTAAAATAGTAAAAAAAAAAAAAAAGAATATAAAAAAAAATATATATATATAGTTTAAGTTTAAAAAATAAAAGTAAAAAAAAAATATATATATATAAATATATAAGAACATTTAATAATATGGACTTTTTAGATACAAACGCATGCTATTTTAAGGTACCAGCTTTAATACAATTTGTGTATAACATGCACAATATTCGACTGTTTTTTTATTAAGGAATAATAATTTATGCAGTCATGCACATGTTTTGACAGCTAATATGCCGGTGATTTGATGCTTCGCAAAAGTTGCAGACACCTTTACCAATATCAAAATGCTTTTTTAATGCAAAATTAATTTAAACAGCCAGTTATTCCTTATGGCGATTAAGAAACTAGAATAGGCCTAGGCTATAATAAAGAAAATCTAAATGTAAAACTAAATAAATTGCTAAATACTCTTGACACATACAAGTGTAGATCCTGCGGCCCACAACAAATGTGAAAAGTTATTGCGTATTATATTTAACAAATGGTTTACTACGAATTGTATGTAATTTTGCTCACATGAATGATTGAATATTAATCAGACGATGTCATTACTCTGCTGTGCCGTTAGCCAATCGTTGCATTACCGGTCATGATTTCGAGGATCGATAGATCTGTCCTTCACAACACAAACAGCGATCTCAGATCAGTTCATCCAGACATTTTAATCTGATTCGCGAACTTGTTTGAAGAACCAAATTAGCCAGAGATCAGTTATCAAGATTAAAAGATCCAGGATCTGCCAAATCATCTTAGATCGTTTAAGCGAGGTACGAAGAACGGACCCCAGACCTGAATCACACCTGTCTACTCTGACATACACATGTAAACAGAAGCATCATGGGAGCGGCCGGCGCTTTTTAACCAATCAGAGATGGCTTCCGCTTCTGGATTACTTTGGGATTTTCTTTAGCCAATCTGAAACGCTCTCTTCAGGCGAATGGCTGTGTTTGTCTCTTAAAAACAAAACATTTCGTTACAAGATCCTGGATTGAACAACTTCTCTGCAGTGATTAATGAAGTAGCCTACACAAATCAAGCACTTGAGTAAAAAGTAAACCCTCATAACATAATTTTCATTTATTCATTAAATTTTTTTTCGGTTTAGTCCCTTTATTAATCAGGGGTTGCCACAATTGGACAGTGGGAGGAAATCGGGGGAAACCCACATGAGCACGGGGAGAAACTTCGCATAGAAACGTCGACTGGCTTGGTAAGGACTTGAGCCAGTGACGTTCTTGCTGTGAGGCAACAGTGCTAACCACTGGGCCAC
>CAIGQW010005321.1:272457-292661 GCA_903798125.1 Danio choprae | reverse complement strand
TATTCTTTAGTCAAATAATTTATTTAATAGTTGATTTATTGATGAAAATAATTAATCAATTATTCTTTAGTGAAATAATTGATTTATTTATGAAAATATTTAATCAATTATTCTTTAGTCAAATAGTTGATTTATTGATGAAAATAATTAATCAATTATTCTTTAGTCAATAGTTTATTTATTAATGAAAATAATTAATCAATTATTCTTTAGTCAATAGTTTATTTATTAATGAAAACATTTAATCAATTATTCTTTAGTCAAATAATTTATTTATTAATGAAAATAATTAATCAATTATTCTTTAGTCAATAGTTTATTTGATAATTGATGTATTGATGAAAATATTTTATCAATTATTCTTTAGACAAATAGTTGATGTGATAAACGGTTTATTGATGAAAATGTGGTGGTTTAAGCTGGTGGAATGAGAAGAAGAGATGTTAATTTAACATTAATTATTCATTAGTTTAGGATTTAATATCAACACAACACAAATCAAGAATCAGTATTTTATACATGCATGTAATTGAGAAATATTCAAAGTATAAATTTTAGCTAATCATTTCAGTAAAATATTTCATCAATTATTACTTAGTCAAATAATTATAACAGTATGAGCTGTTTGATTTATTAATGAGAATTTGATGGTTTCAACTGGTGGAATGAAAAGCAGAGATTTATATTAATTTACCATTAATTATTCATGTCTAGGATTCAATATCAACACAACACAAATCATGAATCAATGTTTTATTCATGCAATCGATGAATATTTAAACTATAAACTTAAGCTAATTGTTTCAGTAAAATATTTAATCAATTATTTTTTTTGTCAAATAATTATAACAACATGAGCTTGATGTTTGATTTATTGATGGAAGTGTGATCATTTCAACTGGTGGAATGAAAAGCAGAGATTTATATTAATTTAATAATAATTAATCATATGAATTAATTATTCATTAGTTTAGGATTTAATATCAACAACACAAATCAATGTTTTATACAGTCCAGCATGCAATCGAGGAGTATTCAAAGTATAAACTTTAATCGGATTAACTCGATCTACTATAATGATTCATTTCTTTTCGGCTTATTCCCTTTATTAATCTGGGGTCGCCACAGCGGAATGAATCGCCAACGTATCGAGCATATGTTTTACGCAGCGGATGCCAGCGCAACCCATCACTGGGAAACATCCACACACACTCATTCACACACATACACTACGGACAATTTAGCTTACCCAATTCACCTATAGCGCATGTCTTTGGAATGTGGGGGAAACCGGACACGGGGAGAACATGCAAACTCCACACAGAAATGCCAACTGACCCAGCCGAGGCTCGAATCAACGACCTTCTTGCTCTGAGGCGATTGTGCTACCCACTGCGCCTCCGCGTCGCCCCTACTACAATCATTTCAGTAAAATATATATTTTTAGTCAAATATTTCTAACAGTACTAATTGTTTGATTAACTTATGCAAATGCCATGGTTTCAACTGGTGGAATGAGAAGCACTTTAAAAAAATGAATGTAACATTAATTATTCATTAGTTTAAGATTCACTACGAACACAACACAAATCAATGTTTTATACAGTCGTGCATGCAGTCGAGGAATATTCCAAGTATAAACTTTAATTATCTCTACTACAGTGCACAATCATGTCGGTATTTAAAAAGAGTTGTAAAACAATGCATCGAATAACGCAATCGGAGCCCTCTAGATAACATATCCCTTAAAAGATATGTCTAACAGCAGTCAAAAAGAGAATATAAGAGTGCTCACCTGTTGCTTCTGACACGTGAAAAACGCGTGTAATAAATCCACTCGGATGAGGAGCGCGCTCTGGTGTTCCTGCTTTGGCTGCAATGCGCAACTGTCGCTTTGGCTCTGTGGTAAAAGCGCAATGAAATCGAACCGTGCGCGCGACCAGATTCCGCTAGTGATGCGCCTGTCAGAGCTGAGCGTCAACGGAGCGTGACGTCATCGACCCGTGGAGTTTTCACCACCCGTGACGTAAAGCAGCCCACATAGCACATTTAATCACTTATCAGATCTTTCACTCTGTTTAAAACACGCATCATTTGTGTGCATTTACACTTCGGCTGTGTTGTGATTTTTGTTCACTAGTTTAGACTTTTGTATTGCATTATGAGACCTTGATCATTCGTTCATTTTCTTTTCGGCTTAGTTCCTTTATTAATCTGGGGTCGCCACTGCGGAATGAACCGCCAACTTATCCAGCATATGTTGTACGCAACGAATGCCCTTCCAGCTGCAACCCATCACTGGGAAACATCCATACACACTCGTTCACACACATACATACACTATGGACAATTTAAGCTTACCCAATTCACCTATAGCGCATGTCTTTGGACTGTGGGGGAAACCGGAGCACCCGGTGGAAACCCACACGAACATGGGGAGAACATGCAAACTCCACACAGAAATGCCAACTGACCCAGCCGAGGCTCGAACCAGCGACCTTCTTGCTGTGAGATGATTGTGCTACCCACTGCGCCACCGTGACGCCCCCGGGACCTTGATCTTTTGATGTTGAAAAGTTTTTAAAAAATGACATATTGACAAAAACGATGATCTATTGTCTGGGTTGGTGTTGTATATTACGATACAAAATCCTGGTAATAAGCTGCCAGTGCATTTTCTGTTATTTTACAGACTTATATTTCTATATATTATTTCCTAAACAATATCTTGTCTCAGGGGCCTCACGGTGGCACAGTGGGTAGCACGTTCGCCTCACAGCAAGAAGGTCGCTGGTTCGAGCCTCGGCTGGGTCAGTTGGCGTTTCTGTGTGGAGTTTGCATGTTCTCCCTGTGTTGGCGTGGGTTTCCTCCGGGTGCTCCGGTTTCCCCCACAAGTCCAAAGACATGCGGTACAGGTGAATTGGGTAAGCTAAAATTGTCTGTAGTGTATGAGTGTGAATGAGTGTGTGTGGATGTTTCCCATTGATGGGTTGCAGCTGGAAGGGCATCCGCTGCGTAAAACGTGCTGGATAAGTTGGCGGTTCATTCCGCTGTGGCGACCCCAGATTAATAAAGGGACTAAGCCGAAATGAAAATGAATGAATGAATATCTTGTCTCAAACTACTAAAAATGTCAAAAAGTCACTTTGTTAAACTGTAGAGTTGAATTTTCAATATCAAAAGTCGACAGAGCAGAGATCGACATCCCATAATGCAATTCACAACCGTAAATAAACGGAAAACACTTGTGAATCTCAAAATACGGAACCTGTTAATTAACACATCTGTTTTCACAGTGTACACTCTCAGAAATAACAGGTCTTGCTGCAGTACTTTTTAATATGTCCTTTTAATAACACTCTTTATTGACATTTAACTTTTAATAAAAGTTCTTTACTGGCATCGACTGGTCCATGAGGAACCATTAACATCCATGGAACAAAAAGTTGGGTGGGGGAAAATGTTATTTAAATAAGTCAAACGTACTTCCCACTGAAAAAAACAGTGGTTTATTAAAGAATTTTTCACTAAAAAGTGAACCAAGGAGGCTCAGTGGTTTGCCTCACAGCAAGAAGGTCGCTGGTTTTAGTCTCGGCTGGGTCAGTTGGCATTTCTGTGTGGAGTTGTTCTCCCCGTGTAGGCGTGGGTTGGGTGCTCCGGTTTCCCCCATAAGTCCAAACACATGCGCTATAGGTGAATTGAATGAACTAAATTGGCTGTAGTGTATGAGTGTGTGTGTGAATGCGAGAGTGTATGGATGTTTCCCAGTACTGTGTTGCAGCTGGAAGGGCATCCGCTGTGTAAAACATATGCTGGAATAGTTGGCAGTTCATTCCGCTGTGGCAACCTCTGATAAATCAGAGACTAAAGCAAAAGTAAATGAATGAATGAACCAAGGAAGGGCATCACAGTGAAAATTAAAAAAGAGAAGAACTTTATTTGGTTCTTCTTGGTATATTTAATTTTAAGAGAAACGCCCGAGGGCCAAAATGTGCATCTCTTGAAAAGTTTTCTCCCCAGTCACATCTTTTATACCATTATTTCTGATTAAGTAACTTACAGCCGTCTTGAAGTTTCTACAACTAATTATATTTAATGCAAAGGTTCAAAGTTTTTTTTTAACTGTTCCAGTTTCTTAAAGGGGGTGGCGTAGTGGTGCAGTGGGTAACACTGTCGCCTCACAGCAAGAAGGGCGCTGGTTCGAGCCCCGTCTGGGTTAGTTGGCATTTCTGTGTGGAGTTTGCATGTTCTGCCCGTGTTGGCGTGGGTTTCCTCCGGGTGCTCCGGTTTCCCCCACAGTCCAAAGACATGCGCTATAGGTGAATTGGGTAAGCTAAATTGTCCGTAGTGTATGTGTGTGAATGAGTGTGAATGGGTGTTTCCAAGTGATGGGTTGCCGCTGGAAGGGCATCCGCTGTGTAAAACATATGCTGGATAAGTTGGCGGTTCATTCCACTGTGGCAACCTCTGATTAATAAAGGGAGTAAGCCGAAGGAAAGTGAATGAATGAGTTTCTTAAAGGTCTTGAGCATAAATGCAAGTCTTGCAGCATTTAGACTAGTAAATGCAAGCCCTCTAATAGCAAATGATGATTCAATTATTAATTTCATTTTAATTTCCATTAATTATCAGGGGTTGCCACAGCGCCAACTATTCCAGCATATGTTTTATACAGTGGATGCCCTTCCAGCCGCAACCCAGCACTGGGAAACACCCATGCACTCTCACATTCACACACACTCTCATACACTACAGACATTTTAGTTTAACAGTTTAGTTCATCATTAGTTCATACAATTCACCTATAGCGCATGTGTTTGGACTGTGGGGGAAACCGGAGCACCCGGAGGAAACCCACGCAAACACGGGGGAACATGCAAACAACACACAGAAATGCCAACTGACCCAGCCGGGGCTCGAACCAGCGACCTTCTTGCTGTGAGGTGATTGTGCTACCCTCAAAACACCTTCCGTGTGTATATATATATATATATATATATATATACAGTCACTCAGAAGGTGTTTTGAATGGAATTTGTCCAGGACCATATTCAGTTCAGACCCAGACGAAATAAATGCATGTTTCTGATTCATTAAAAAGAACCAACATCATACATTCTCTCTTTGTATTATTGAAGACAGCGTTTCTTTTTTAACGAATGATCATAATTTAACGATTATGTTTTCCACGAGTAAACAGTCCTGAATTAATAAAAGTCACCACAAAGTGGCAGCAGAGAAGAAAAATACCCTCATCAAAAGGTCCATTCTGAGAAAGAGAGAAAAACAAAGAGAGAGAAAGAGAGAGAGAGAGAGAGAGAGAGAGAGAGAGAGAGAGAGAGAGAGAGAATGTAAAACTGTTTTCCAAAAAAGTATCCATGTGCCTCCCCCTCTTTATTCCAGATGAGCCCCCGTTTCCATGCAAGACCCAAACACCACCAGACCGAATCCAATGATTTGCTGAAGTTTTCAAACTAACCCAAGTGCACACACACATACACACACACACAGACACACACGTGTCAGGGCCTGAAACACATCTGCAGCAGTATATTAGTCTTATCTGACTGAGGACTGGAGCTCCAAACTGACAGACTTCATCCAGCCTGGATGGATCAGCAGCTCCAGAGGACATCGTCTCCATTGAATCTGGATGTCTTGCTGCTGAGGCTGTTTTTGCATTGACTTGTGCACGGGTTGCAATCACCAAACTGGAATAATGTCCTTGCAGTGGCGTGGAGGCTTGTTTGTGATGCTCATCCTGAGGCTCAGCTGTCGTGCCGGACAGAGCTATGAACGCTGGGAAGCCGGATCCTCATGCTATGGAGGCTTCGACCTCTACTTTGTGCTGGACAAGTGAGTTGTTTTCCTTTATTTCCATAAGTGTCTATGGTGTAATGAAGATAAGAAGATGATAAGAGATGATCCAGCCAGCAATAGGGGAGCATCATTACAATCTCGCATATAGCAAATCATATATGAAGCATGGAGTTTGCATGCATCCATACTGATGGAGTAATCCATGTGCAGCCTAAAGGACTTTGAAATGTATAATTTGCCTCTCGTTTATAATCTGAGGAGCATCTCAAAGGGTCGGCTCCTGTATCAACAGGGCAGTTTTAAAGAAACCTTGAAAAGATAACTCATTTGCTATTTATGTACAGCTGAAGGCAAAATTATAAGCCCTCCTGTCAAATTTAATTCTTTTTAAAATATCTTTTAAGTGATGTTTTACAGAGCAAAGACATTTTCACAGTAATTCCTATATATATATTTTTATTTATCTAAAGAAAGTTTTATTTCTTAAGTTTGGCTGGAACAAATAGAGTTTACATTTTTTTAAATTGTAATTTTTAAGGCCATATTATAAGCCCCCTTAAGTAATATCTTTCCCCCTATTGGCTACAGAACAAACCACTGTTGTCCGATGTCTTGCCTAAATTAACCTACAGCAGTTAAGACTTAAAGATGAATACTAGTGCCTTGGAAAATATCTAGTAAAATATTATAAATATTAACTTCTCGACAAGACAAAAAGAAGTGAGTTATTAGAAATGAGTTATTAAAACTAGCATGTTTGAAAGGGCGTTGAAGAAATGTTCTCCTTATTAAACAGCACTTGGGAAATATTCTTAAAATAATTAAAATTCCACGAAACGAGCTAATAATTTGGCCTTCGACTGTAAGGACGCCGCAGCTCTCGAATTGCATTTCTAATAGCTATGAGCTGACATATGGAACCATTTACCATAAAAATAGTGAGTATGAAGACAACAACCCACCTCGAGAAAACAGAAAGAGCTTGGCAAAGACATAAAGAAAAGGGGGAAAAGCAACATCTGAAGGTATTGATGAGAAAGGATATCATTGATATCTTGTCTATAGATAAAAGGTAAAAGATAAAGATAAATAAAAGATCAATTGTCTAATTGATGATTATTGTCTTGCTTTCCTGTGATGGTTTATTTTGCTTTGGTAGTTATTTTAAGTATACTCAGTAATTGAAAAGAGAGTTTTTGAGAGGAAAACCTTGAGGATTGATGCAGAGGATATGAAGGTGAAGGTGTGTATGGTGTTTGGGTTGCTCGTCTGCCGAACCTGTTCACCAGCAGGGCCAGATGTACCAGAGCCTCAGCACCGAGTTCAGATCTGAGCACAGATGATATGGAGATGAGCAAGAGATCAGCGGGAGGGAGAGACGCATAATCTATGCCATTGTTTAGTCATTTTGCATTTAAAGCCACACAATTAAGCAGATTTTAAAAGCACACTCAAATTTTTTCCCCTCATTTTATAAGTCACCTTCAAAACGTTTATGACGTTTGAATACATTCATCTGATCTCCGGGTCTGGCAGGAGCACTTTTAGCTTAGCTTAGCATAAACCATTGAATCGGATTAGACCATTAGCATTTCTCAAATCGTTTTTGTTTATTTTCCTATTTAAAGCTAGCCACTTCTGTATTTACATCGTGTACTAAGACTGACGGAAAACGAAAAGTTGCTATTTTCTAGGTAGATATGGCTAGGAACTATAGTCTTATTCTGGCGTAATAATCAAGGAAACTTGTTGCCGTATTATGCAGCGGCTGAAAACAGCAACATAAGCTCATTGTGAAAACGTAGTCCTAAATACATTTCTAGAGATCGTGAATTATGTAGCCAGAGGTACGTATGGCTGCATTTCGTCTTTAAAACGAACGCTACGGGGCGGTATGACGCTGTTCCTTTTCACACTACCAGCTGTTACCAGTTTGTCCAGTGGTTCGCCATGCAAGTCGGTGGACTTGAGACGCAGAGAGGGGTTGACCGTGACGACAGGGTTCGAGTCCGTTTGAAGAACGGTTCCAGAAAGCAGGTAAGACAAAAACAGAAGCCAAAAAATAAAATAAACAAGTAAGTAACAGGGGTAAAAATGTGGTAAAATCTGAAAATGTGGTAAAAATCAGGCAAGGGCTTTTCTTTTTCTGGATTGCTTTTTAAAACTGTCGGTTGGGTTTAGGGAAGTGGGTGGGCGGGACAATCGGTGCTTTTGAAAACCCTATCGGTTGGGTTTAGTGAAGGAGAAGGGTGGGGCAGTCGATCGGTCAGTCAGTCAGTCAGTCGACAGCGGCCTCTGGTGGATTTACGCGAGAACAGCAGGCATGAATGGCACTTGCGAGAGAAATTTGAGATCTTAAAAAGCGCACACAGCGGCCTCTGGTGGATTCGTGAAAACAAAAACTGCAAAAAAACGTACCTCCTGGGATGTAGTTGGTGCTCTCCAGAAATGTATATAGCGGTACGTTTTCAGAATGAGCCTGCGTTGGAAAATAGTCCCCAGCTATAAAAGGTATTTATAAAGGTTAATTTTCCATAAGTTTTAGTACATTATGTACCTATACAGAAGAATTAAGCTTTAAATAGGTAAATTATAAAAACTATTTTATTTTTTTTTAAGAGAGATGCTTATGGTCTAATCCGATTCAATGATTTATGCTAAGCTAAGCTAAAAGGGCTCCCGCCAGACCCGTAAATTAGCTGAATGGATTCAGAAATGGTAAAACTCAACTGTTTAACTCTAGGGGAGTTGTAAAACGAACCTATTTCCAAAAAAAGTGGAGGGTTTCTTTAAAAACACAAACCTGTAATGAATTCAGAGTGCATTAAGCAAATTAAATATACACGCATTTCTTTGCATTCTTCTTTGGTGGCAAAATAAAACAATGCTTTTATTGTGTGGGACAACAGCCTAGATTATGAACAGTCTTTTCAGTGACGGTTAAAGGTTCTTGTCTGATGAGGTCATAGCAAAAATTGGCTCACAATGCAAGTTTCATTTTCCTGTTGGAAGCCTATTGCATGAACAAAGCTGATCTGTCTGGCCTAGTCAGATATTTCTTCTCAAAATATCACTACCACCCCACTTAAAAACCTGACAAAGCGCACACTGTTATAAACTGAGAGTGGAATTACTATAATTAGTATGTTTTTCGGCATGTTTTCACTATGAATAGCAATCGTATTTCCTAAAATCAAAGAAATGGCTAGTAAAACTTGATGATATGAAGTTGAAATGCTGGATTTGTTTTTGTAAAACACTCCTAACATCATTTTGTTTACAAATGTGATTTAATTTATTTATTAAATTTTTTGTGGGTCAAAGACAATACGTCCCATTTTGGACATTGCATTCAATTACATTTAAAGTCTATGTGAAATCTAAATTTACAATGTTAACTTCGCTAGTGTGTATTGTTATTCTTTAGGTGAACAATCAGATCATGAAAAAAAAAGTGTGTATTGGTATTCTTAGCCACGCCCCCTTACCGTTAGTTTGCTATATTGGAAATGATGCCCAAATAGAAAGCCCCGCCCCCTTCTCAATATTTAGTTTCAGTTGGAAGTACATCTACATACCGAAATAAAAGTCTCAGCAACTTTTGGTTCACGTTATTTGAACATTCTGGTGAAGTGATTTTATATAGAAAGCATATTAAATGCAAGTAAAGTGGAGAAATAGCGCAGCGGATGCCCTTCCAGCCGCAGCCCAGTACTGGGAAACACCCATACACACTTATTCACACACACATACACTACGGCCAATTTAGTTTATTCAATTCACCTATAGCGCATGTGTTTGGACTGTGGGGGAAACCGGAGCACCAGGAGGAAACCCACGCCAACACGGGGAGAACATGCAAACTCCACACAGAAGTGGCAATTGACCCAGCTGGGACTCGAACCAGCGACCTTCTTGCTGTAAGGGCAACAGTGCTAACCACTGAGCCACCGTGTCACCTGCTATTGAAAACTTATTGGTGACAACTGAGTAAATGGTTTTTACTATAATGGCAAAATATAAAGATTTCCAAAGACATTAACATTAGGTTAAGGTTAATTTCATTGACATTAGGTAAGTGTCTGCTCTGTGATTCTTAAATAGACACATTTAATTTGCCATCAGATGATTATTGTTATTATTATGCTTGACAAGATGTTTTTTCATATATAAACCATTGAAGACCACATAAACAGTCTGGTCTGGGTGTCAGTTTGGGTCTCGGCTTTCGGTCTCGACGTGACAATTTTAATTTCCAATGTATTAAACCCTGAAAATGGAGGGAACCACAGATTGGCAAGTGGTTGAGCGTTTTGAAAAACATTCAGAAATCTTTCTGTTTCATCCCATTAAAATGGACAGCCAGTTTTTTGGCCCAACAGGCAACCCTGGAGGCCAAGATAGATAGTGAAAAAGTCTGGATTCAGTCCTCACACTCACCTCCCTCTTGTCAAAAATATGGATTTCAAATTGAATGAATTAGTATTAAACCCATCGATATCCTTTTGTTTACTGCAATATTCCTCTAGCTTGCTTTCTGAACACTGCATACTGGAAATATCATTTGTTTTTTGTCTGACAGAAGCATCTGCTAAATTCATAAATGTGAATTTAAGATGTCCCTATTCTGGTCTGGGTCTCCGACGTCAAAATTCCAGACAAAACCACAACGCGTTTTTAAAACATTAAAGGGATAGTTCACCCAAATATGACAATAGTTTCTTAATTTACTCACCCTTTACCTGTTTGACTTCCTTTTTGTCCTGTTAAACACAAACGAGTATATTTTGAAGAAAGCTGAAATCCTGTAACCATTGACTTCCATTTGTTTTCCCTACTATGAAAGTCAATGGTTACAGGTTTTCAGCATTCTTCAAATTATCTTCTTTTGCGTTCAATAGCAGAAAGAAACTCATAATAGTTTGGAACCACTTGAGGATGAGTAAATAATGAGTACATTTTCATTTTAACTACCTCTTTAAATGTGAAGATGTCTTCAACTAGAGGTTGCTGGGGTATTGGAGAGACAGTGTTTTGAATGAATGCAGTAAATGGTGTCTTATATTTTAAAGATTGTTCTTGAATTATGTCAGAACAGAAGCATTGAAACGTTTATTCTTGGCTCTAAATCTACATGCAAGAGAAATAAAAGCATACCTTTGTTAAATAACAGCTTCAAAGACAATAGTAGCACAATAGACTGTCCACATTCTCAGCATCTGTTGAAAGAATCATGACTGAATTAGCAGCGCTGCTGTGTTTGTGTGGGTTAAAGGAAAGCTTATACTGACTTTGGAAGGCTTCGACGTCTCTTACGTAAGCTTAACATTCTTCTCTGATTTGTCTCCACCACAATTGGCCGACCAGATGAGCTATTACACAAGCTGAGCCATTAAAAAAAAGACCAGTTACTAAAGAGCTAGCGACTAGCTGCTCAGATATGATTCTCTGTGTCAGGAGATTTTTACAAAGTACTTTTTAAGACACTTGTGGACAGGGACATGCTTGAGATAATCCTTAAATAGGATGAAAAGGTGGATGTAATTTCAGTGAAAAATCACCTCCACAATATATGACCCGTCTTAATCCTGCTGTGGGTTTTTCTAAACTTTTTGGTTGGTATGCTAGAGTGGCAGATGATTTAAAACAGCGTATTTTATATATATATATATATATATATATATATATATATATATATAGTGGGTATGGAAAGTATTCAGACCCCCTTAAATTTTTCACTCTTTGCTATGTTCCAGCCATTTGCTAAAATCATTTAAGTTCATTTGTTTCCTCATTGATGTACACACAGCAGCCCATATTGACAGAAAAACACAGAGTTGTTGACATTTTGGCAGATTTATTAAAAAGAAACACTGAAATAATCACATGATCCTAAATATTCAGACCCTTTGCTCAGTATTTAGCAGAAGCACCATCTTGATCTAATACAGCCACGAGTCTTATTGGGAAAGAGGCAACAAGCTTTCACACCTGCATTTGGAGATCTTCTGCCATTCCTCCTTGCAGATCCTTTCTAGTTCTGTCAGGCTGAATGGTAAACATTTGTCTCTCTCGAGATGCTCATTTGGGTTTAGGTCAGGGCTCTGGCAGGGCCATTCAAGAACAGTCACGGAGTTGTTGTGAAGCCACTCCTTTGTTATTGTAGCTGTGTGCTTAGGGTAATTGTCTTGTTGGGAGATAAACCTTCGGTCCAGTCTGAGGTCCTGAGCACTCTGGAGAAGGTTTTCATCCAGGATATACCTGTACTTGGCCGCACTCATCTTTCCCTCGATTGCAACCAGTCGTCCTGTCCCTGCAGCTGAAAAACACCCCCACAGCATGATGCTGCCACCACCATGCTTCACTGTTGGGACTGTATTGGACAGGTAATGAGCAGTGCCTGGTTTTCGCCACACATGACGCTTATAATTAAGGCCAAAAAGTTTTATCTTGGTCTCATCAGACCAGAAAATCTCACCATTTAGCAAACTCCATGCGGGCCTTCATGTGTCTTGCACTGAGGAGAGGCTTCCGTCAGGCCACTCTGCCATAAAGCCCCAACTGGTGGAGGGCTACAGTGATGGTTGACTTTCTACAACTTTCTCCCATCTCCCAACTGCATCTCTGGAGCTCAGCCACAGTGATCTTTGGGTTCTTCTATATCTCTCTCACCAAGGCTCTTCTCCCCCCCCCCCCCCCCGATAGCTCGGTTTGGCTGGATGGCCAGAAGGGTTCTGGTCGTCCCAAACATCTTCCATTTAAGGATTATGGAGGCAAATGTGCTCTTAGGAACCTTAAGATTAAGACATTAAGAAATGTTTTTGTAACCTTGGCCAGATCTGCGCCTTGCCACAATTCTGTCTCTGAGCTCTTCAGGCAGTTCCTTCGACCTCATGATTGTTATTTGCTCTGACATGCATTGTGAGCTGTAAGGTCTTATAGACAGGCGTGTGGCTTTCCTAATCAAGTCCAATCAGTATAATCAAACACAGCTGGACTCAAATGAAAGTTTAGAACCATCTCAAGGATGATCATGAGAAAAGGACAGCACCTGAGTTAAGTATATGAGTGTCACTGCAGCAAAAGGTCAGAATACTGAATATTTCAGCTTTTCTTTTTTAATAAATCTGCAAAAATGTCAACAACTCTGTGTTTTTCTGTCAATATGGGCTGCTGTGTGTACACTGAGGGAAAAAAATGACATTTAAATCATTTTAGCAAATGGCTGCAATATAACAAAGAGTCATCATTGAATCATGACATGAATCATTCATTTTCTTTTCGGCTTAGTCCGTTTATTAATCAGGGGTCGCCACAGCGGAATGAACCGCCAACTTATCCAGCATATGTTTTACGCAGCGGATGCCCTTATAGCTGCAACCCATCACTGGGAAACAACCATATACTCTCATTCACACACACATACACTACGGACAATTTAGCTTACCCAATTCACCCATAGCCAATGTCTTTGGACTTGTGGGGGAAACCGGACTTTCACAGTATTTCCTATAATATTTTTTCTTTGGGAAAAGTCTGATTTCTCATGGTTAGACTGAAATAAAAGCTGTTTTTAATTTCTTTTTAAAATAAATTCTTATGGTCAATAATATTAGCCCCTTTAAAGAAATATATGTTCTTTTTGGCTACAGAACTACTGTTGTCCAATAACTTACCTAAAAAAAAACCTACATATATCTTTAGATTGCACTTTAAGATAAATACGAGTATCTTGCAAATTAAGAATAAAAATATTATGAACTGTCATCATGGCCATGGTATTAGTATAAAAGGTATTAGTTATTAGAAGTTAGTTGTTAAAACCTCTGGGAATACCTCGGGATCCCCCCGGAGGAGCTGGAAGAAGTGTCTGAAATGAATGAATGAATAATCGATTCGTGTTGGGACAACATGAAGTAACTGTGTGGAACCCAGCATTTTTTACAGCGTATGTGAGTGTAGCAGATGATGTAGCATATCAGAGAGACGTCTCAAATCTCACAGCACCTAAAGACAGACACATGATGATCTCTGAGATTTCCAACACACTTCTGAGGTCTTGCAATGCTCAGTGTCAAAATGCCAGAAGGTGTTTTTTTTTTTAAATAAAATTCTGCCTTGAAGATTGCATTCACTGACAAAGACCTTAACAATACACTGGAAATGCAGCTATATTAAGCATACACTGAGAAATAAAGGTTACCATTCTTCAGAACTAATACTTAGGTAATAATATGGTACAGACGAGTACCTTTTGAAAGGATGACAGCTGTTGTGCTTTTATTTCTGAGAATGTAAGTTTGAATCACTTCTTTTATTTCCTTTTTTCTTTCCTTTCAGACTGCTCTTAAAAGAATTGCAGATATTTGGACTTGGCATTTTTCTAGCAAATCATTTTTAGGAAAAATGCATTTGGTTTTATATGATAAAAGGCAACAGGACTATAAAAAAATTAACATTGTATTAATTGCAATAACACCACCAAACAATATTTATATGCGGATGCCACTGAAGATACAGCTGAAGACAAAATTATAGTCTTTTTAAAAACGTGCCATTTACCAGAATTTTTCTCAACACATTTTTTAACATAGTTCATTCATTCATTCATTTTCTTTTCGGTTTAGTCCCTTTATTAATCTGGGGTCGCCACAGCGGAATGAACCGCCAATTTATCCAGCATATGTTTTATGCAGCGGATGCCCTTCCAGCTGCAACCCATCACTGGGAAACATCCACACACACACACACTATGGACAATTAGCTTACCCAGTTCACCTATACCGCATGTCTTTGGACTTGTGAGGGAAACCGGAGCACCCGGAGGAAACCCACGCGAACATGGGGAGAACATGCAAACTCCACACAGAAATGCCAACTGACCCAGCCGAGGCTCGAACCAGCAACCTTCTTGCTGTGAGGCGATTGTGCTACCCACTGGGCCACCGCCTCGCCCCTTTAACATAGTTTTAATAACTAATTTCTAAGCACATATGATTTAGACAGTGCATAATAACGTACTAGTAATTTTTTGCAAGAAACTAATATTCAGCTTAAATAGGGTTAAGTAGGCAAGTTTATTCATTCATTTTCCTTCGGCTTAATCTCTGTTTTAGAGGTCGCCGCATTGGAATGAACCGCCAACTATTCCAGCATGTTTTACGCAGTGGATGCCCTTCCAGTTGCAACTCAGTACTGGGAAACACCCATACACACTTAATCAGACACATACACTACGGACAATTTAGCTTACTTAATTTCCATATAGCGCATATGTTTGGACTGTGGGGGAAACCGGAGGACCCAGAGGAAACCCACGCCAACACGGGGAGAACATGCAAACTCCACACAGAAACGCCAACTGACCCAGCCGGGACTCGAACCAGCGACCTTCTTGTTGTGAGGCGACAGTGCTAACCACTGAGCCACCATGTCTAGGCAACGTTAATTTCGGTTAATTAGCCAACTATTTTTTTCACAAAAAATTATAAGTCAGGAGTATCTTATAATAACCCTCAGTAACACTTTGTTTTTCATTTTAGCTAACAAAAATGTTCACCCATAACTTTTATTGACATTTTATTGAATTTAATGCATACATATTTAGGATTGCCCTGCATGAAAAGGAGGTCATAATAGCTTTTTAATTCCCTGTTTTGATGTATATCAGAGTGAAACAGCTTTTTTGGAAAAAACTAAAGAAGTCAGGGCCTTTATTTTGTCTATGAAGAACTGAGAACTGGTTTCTATTGGTGAATCCTCTGTGAGTGACAGGTTGATCCCGCCGTCACGCCAGTCAACACCAATCAGAAATCAGAAGTTGTCAGAGCAAGAAAAAAGTTATTTTGATTAAAGATTATGAAGCAATTTGAATGAAATAATGAGATGTGCATGGGGAGATGATCCATAATTGCCAACTGAAGCTAAGCAGGGCTGCGCCTGGACAGTACCTGGATGGGAGACCACATGGGAAAGCTAGGTTGCTGCCGGATATGGTGTTAGTGAGGCCAGCAGGGGGCGCTCAATCTGCGGTCTGTGTGCATCCTAATGCCCTAGTATAGTGAAGGGGACTCTATACTGCTCAGTGAGCGCCGTCTTTCGGATAAGACGTTAAACCGAGGTCCAGACTCTCTGTGGTCATTAAAAATCCCAGGATGTCCTTCGAAAAGAGTAGGGGTTTAACTTAAGCATCCTGGACAAATTTGCCCACTGGCCTCTGTCCATCATGGCCTCCTAACCATCCCCATGTCATAATTGGCTTCATCACTCTGTCTTCTCTCCACCAATCAGCTGGTGTGTGGTGTGCATTCTGGAACAATATGGCTGCCATCGCGTCATCCAGGTGTATGCTGCACACTGGTGGTGGATGAGGAGATTCCCCCCAATGTGTAAAGCGCTTTGAGTGTCTAGAAAAGTGTGATATATATGTAAGGAATTATTATTATTATAATGCTGCAGGCTGCACGGTGGCGCAGTGGGTAGCATGATCGCCTCACAGTAAGAAGGTCGCTGGTTCAAGCCTCGGCTGGGTCAGTTGGCGTTTCTGTGTGGAGTTTGCATGTTCTCCCCGTGTTGGAGTGGGTTTCCTCCGGGTGCTCCGGTTTCTCCCACAAGTCCAAAGACATGCGGTACAGGTGAATTGGGTAAGCTAAATTGTCCGTAGTGTATGTGTGTGAATGAGTATGTGTGAATGTTTCCCAGTGATGGGTTGCAGCTGGAAGGGCATCCGCTGTGTAAAACATATGCTGGATAAGTTGGCGGTTCATTCCGCTGTGGCGACCCCAGATTAATAAAGGGACTAAGCCGAAAAAAAATACTAAATAAATAAACAAATTAAAAAAGGTACTGCTATCCTAATTACTTTTCAGGGGAAACATTTGTACATCAAGTTACATTGTGTTACATTGTAGTTACCTCAAACTACATTGGTGATAGGTTAATTCTATTTTTTATAATCACACAGTCTACGGAAACACTTGACATTCACCTGATGTACGTGTCATCAAGGGAGAAAGCCCCGCCCACTACTGACATCTCTCCCTCATTAGCATAGACAGCCCTGAGTGAGAAGCAGCCGTGTGCCATTATGAATCTGCCACTTTGCTGACACGTAGGCAGTTGTAGCTCCGCCCTCTTTTGAAAAGACCACAATCTCATTTAAATTTAAAGCGACAGTCACCGAATGCCACAATTTGGATCAAAGCCTAAAAGGGTGAGGTTCAAACATTATTTGTGTGGTATTTTGAGCTGAAACTTCACATACACACTCTGGGGACATCGGAGATCTGTTTTACATCTTGTAAAAAGAGGCATAGGTACTATTTAAATAAGAACTCTCGGGTAAAAGAGTCCATATTGTCAACTATATACAAAAATGTTGATGATTGACTGTTTTTTGTGCAGTCCTAACACTGGCTTATTTAATGCATGAAACAGATATAGTCTTTGACATAAGCTGTCTTCATTCTCAGGTCTGGAAGTGTGCAGCACCACTGGAATGAGATCTACTACTTCGTCGATCACCTCGCACACAAGTTCATCAGGTGATTCTGCCAGAAACTTGCTCTCTATCTTTTTTTTTTACTTGAAATCAGCTTAGTCATTAATATAATGCATTCATTGGTATAAATTCAGGTATTACGTTTTCTCTTGTGGTTCAAATTAAATTGTCAATAGATCACAGATAACACTTTCATATTATAATAATATCATAACATACAATTCAAAGGTTTGAGGGCATATTTAAAGGTCCCGTGAAACTAGATGTTAGTATCAGTACGTTAGTTTTAATCTATAACCTGATGTGCTCCAAAACAGTGGCAAAATTCACACTTAGAAGATATAAACCTGATATAAACATCCAAAGCTTGCATTTTTATTCACGTAGCCTCATACGTAGCCTCAGTTTCTCATCAAATCTTCCGACCAATCAAATGCTCTCTAGTATCTGACATGCCCCGCCCCCTTCTTCCCATTTGCTTTTCATTTGATGTGCTTGAGCTCAACCACTCTCACTGGTGTGAACAAACAAAACACTATTGGTTATTTTTTTTAACAAGGGGAGGAGCTACTCTGTCCCGCCCTCTCTTTAGTTCAGTTGAGATTACGTCAAAAACCGATTGCAAATGCACATTTCAAAGCACTTCACGGGACCTTCAAGGAGCTGTGACAGCTTCTATAGCATGAATAGCTATAGTGCAAAACCTATTAATGCCACCTATGGTCCACAAATAATACGAAAGTGTCACCTTATGCTCTGAATTCAGTCCACAGCTCCGCATGTCCTTCATCGTCTTTTCAACGGAGGGACGAATCCTGATGGAACTGACAGAAGACAGGCAAGAGTTCATAACACATGCTGCCATTTCACGCTGCCAACAACTCTGGCTGATTTATTTATTATTTTTTTGTATCTTGTGTTTTGTGTTAAGAGCAGTTAAGAGCATGCATTTCAATGCTGGTCCAGACTTTAGAGCTAACATTGGCTTAGTAATACAGTAAATAAGCATAAAACAGCTATTGATCATTTTTGTTTTGCCAATGCCGATGTATAAACAGCTTTTATTTTATTTTAAATGAGACCTTTCTCTTCTATGAACGACTGTAGGCACTTTATGTAAACATTTCAAGGGAAATCGATATGATTTGATTTTCACTTTCTCAAAAGAAGCTCTTTTCCATCAAGTGACATAAAACTAATGCTTATACAAAGAGTGCTTCTCCATCTGAGGGACACATTCGAGTATTTTTTTAAGGATCATTAATAGGCAGTTTTTTGATTTGTGTCTTTGATTTGATTTTAAATACTTTCATGTCCTTCAGTCACCCACAACACTTCAGCAAAAGAGACATTTTAACAAGAGCCTTTATTAAAGGTGCTGTATGTACGTTTTTGACTCTTCTAAAGCATAAAAATACCATAACATGTTTGCAGATATTTATCATATATATCTGAAAAACAATGCTAAAGTCAGATATTCTGCTTTGAAAATGGGCGTTCCGTGCCGGAATGATGTCTTTGTTTTGGTTTTTTTAACCCACCCACTGCCACTTTAACCAATTATTTTTCAGCACCCCAGGTTTCCTTGATGGAAAACATCGTATTTCATTCATTCAGTCAAAAAGGCTCTCAGAGTATGTCAGTATATATTGTTTAACCATCGATATTGCAATTTTGCAAATCTGCAATAGTCGTCATATTCAGACTCTTTAAAAATGTTCAATTACTGACCACAGTTCACTGAATGGCCACCGGTGTCGCTAAAACCAAAGCTTTCTGAACTCTACATAGAGCCCCTTTAATGAACATTTATATAATCTCGGTTCTTAACTACATTTCAGCTACCTTTAGGTAAAACATATTATGTGGAGTGCATAATTAACAGTGAAATGCCATGAAAATTGTCCAAATAAAAACAAATATTGTTATTTAGGGATCAGATTCGTGCTGGGCTGGAGGAACTTCAGCGAGTCTTACCAGGTGGAGACACCTTTATGCACAAAGGTTTTCAGAAGGTAAGAGTTGTTTTAAAGTAAAGTGCATACAAACATTAACTTTCAAATTCACTGTTAATTTCAAATATATAAATATATTTGTGTGGTTTTCTAGGCAAGTCAGCAGATCTACTATGGAACAGGCGACGGTAGGTTATGAATCGTGTTTTTTTTATGATATTAAGCAGACATTATAAACAGATAGATGAAAATAAAAAGTGTTCTAACAACCTAAGCAGTGGTCAAAATTATCCCATTGATGAAATAGACTGGGAATTTCTAATGAGGCTGGCATCTCGTCACAAATATTTCATAATAGTTGATTGGAAAAATGCCAACTGGTTTGAAAGCATTTTTATGAGAGATCTGCTTCATTAATTTCTGTACTTTTAACAACAGGTTACCAACCCATACATTTTTGGTCCATAAATTGTGTAACCGCACATCCAACAGACATAATTTTCCCTTAAAGGCACATTATGTAATTTTGGCCACTAGAGGGCAAGTATTCACAACAAACAAAGGCATAGTTTGATTATGCTGTCACCCATGGTAGTTGTGGTCTTCATTACATCCTACGATACTCTGAGCATAGCTTTTATTATGCCACAGTCATTCGCTTCTAGTTTTTCGCTTGTTTTATCAGACTAAATATATTTTAGATTTCTGTTATAATGCTGCGATCTAATAAAACACATAACATATTAAAGCATCTTTGCTGTTTCTCTGTTTTCTATAAAACCAAACTGGAAATCAAAGGTTTGTGATGTCTTTAGCATATCACAGCACACTCTCCATGTCACTAGTTAAAATAGCTTTTTTTCCTCTGGATTTGAACATTCTTTAAAACATTTGGGATAGTGTAAGTCAGCAAAATATAGTAGTCAACA
>CAIGQW010005321.1:241878-259661 GCA_903798125.1 Danio choprae | reverse complement strand
TTTCGGCTTAGTCCCTTTATTAATCTGGGGTCGCCACAGCGGAATGAACCGCCAACTTATCCAGCATATGTTTTACGTAGTGGATGTCCTTCCATCTGCAACCCATCACTGGGAAACATTCATACACACTCATTCACATACATACACTACGGACAATTTAGCTTACCCAATTCATCTATAGTGCATATTTTTGGACTTGTGGGGGAAACCGGAGCACCCGGAGGAAACCCACGCAAACATGGGGAGAACAAGCAAACTCCACACAGAAATGCCAACTGACCCAGTCGGGGCTTGAACCAGCGACCTTCTTGCTGTGAGGCGATTGTGCTACCCACTGCGCCACCGTGCTGCCCCATATTATCACTATAATAAATGTTATTATACTGTATAATATAGTATAACTCCTTGTTAATGCCTGATACTGCATTCTGTATCTTAAACCGATATAGTAATTATTACTTTCAAAAGTAAAGTGCAGCCTACACATAAAGTGTAGCAACTGTTAGTAATGGATAATTCTTATAAAACAGAACATTTCATTTGTTTTTATTACTATAACTGCCACAATTTAATCCAAGTACTTTAATATGGTTCAAAAACAATGTAGTATTTACTATAAATTGCTATGTAGTATTTCATGTGGGAAAACCTTAATAAAAACATTATTAGAAAATGAAACGAATAAATATATTCAATTGCTGGAGTAAAAATATTAATATAGTGTCATATTTAACAGCACACATTTATTAATAGTAAATAGACGTATTATGAACATATAAAGATGTGTTATATACTATACATATTAACTTGCTATTATTTCCTCCATTATAATGAATCTAGGGCTGCACGGTGGCGCAGTGGGTAGCACGATCGCCTCACAGCAAGAAGGTCGCTGGTTCGAGCCTTGGCTGGGTCAGTTGGCGTTTCTGTGTGGAGTTTGCATGTTCTTCCCGTGTTTGCATGGGTTTCCTCCGGGTGCTCCGGTTTCACCCACAAGTCCAAAGACATGTGGTATAGGTGAATTGGGTAAGCTAAATTGTCCGTAGTGTATGAGTGTGAATGGGTGTGTGTGGATGTTTCCCAGTGATGGGTTGCGGCAAGAAGGGCATCCGCTGTGTAAAACATATGCTGGATAAGTTGGCGGTTCATTCCGCTGTGGCGACCCCAGATTAATAAAGGGACTAAGCCAAAAAGAAAATGAATGAATGAATGAATAATGAATCTATTTTATAAATGAAACACGTCCAATTTAGATAGTTTCATATATCTCTGAAAAATGTTTCAGCAAACGGGCAGTATCTATCCATATAAACTTTGTCAGATAAATCATGACTGATAGGAAACTAAGCTGTTTACAGTCTATTACAATGAATGGCGATCATAGTGGTGGCTGGGCGACCGGATACAATGCTCCCCTATTCAGGTCTCGATTGACATATATGTCAAATAGACCTATTAAAAAAATGGCTGTTCTGATTGTTGTCTGTGTGTGAAAAACGAGAGATTCAGCTTTTCCGATCAGAGCTGTGAGTGAAAATAATATTATGACAAGTGCTCACATTCAGATTTGCATGCCAATTTACCTTCATACCGTTACAACAGCAAACTCTGCTGCGTTTTGCTGCCAGAGAGTTGATTTGAGAGGCCGATGTGCAGCATGTGAACTAATTAAACGCTGTTGCTGACGGGCAGAATGTGTGAATGTGATAGGGTGTCGTTATTACCTTATGTGCAAACTCATGAAAACACCTTCAGGTCACATTTCACCTATAGAAAAAAATTTGCATTATTTATGCGCATTTTGCATTTAAAAAAAAAAGCTGGATAAAAATACTCTTAAAGGGACAGTTCACCAACAACTTCGTTTACTCACACTCAAGTGGTTCTAAACCTTTATGAATGATTTTCTTCTGTTGAACACAGAACACGATATTCTGAGGAATGTTGGAAACCTGTATCATTGACATCATTAGTAGGAATAAAAAAAATACTATGGAAGTCAACAGCTGCTGCTTTCCAACATTCCTCAAAATATCTTCTTTTGGTGTTCAACAGAAGAAAGAACAAGTGGAGGGTGAGCAAATGATGACAGAATCTTCATTTTTGTGGGAACCATCACTGTAAGGTGGACATTAGATAAAACGGTGAGTGCGAAAGTTTCACTTATCAAGTTTAACATCATGTAACATTTATCAAGTTATTTTCTTGATGCATACCTTGTCCTCAACAAATAATGATGTGATTGGATAACTGGACTCACTGTAATGTAATGTAATGTAATGTGTATTTATATAGTGCATTTATCGTGTATGGCCATACACTCAAAGCGCTTCACAATCATGAGGGGGGGTCTCTCCACACCACCACCAGTGTGGAGCATCCACTTGGATGATGCGACGGCAGCCACACGACAACGGCGTCAGTGCGCTCACCACACACCAGCTATTGGTGGCGTGGAGAGACAGTGATATAGCCAATTCGGTGGATGGGGATGATTGGGAGGCCATGATGGGTAAGAGCCGATGGAGGGAATTTGGCCAGGACACCAGGGCTACACCCCTACTATTTACAAGAAGTGCCATGGAATTTTCAATGACCACAAAAAAATCAGGATCACGGTTTAACGTCTCATCCGAAAGACAGCGCTCACTGACAGTATAGTGTCCCCTTCACTATACTGGGGCATTAGGACTCAGACCGCAGGTTAAGCACCCCCTGCTAGCCTCACTAACACCACTTCCAACAGCAACCTAGTTTTTCCATGTGGTCTCCCATCCAGGTACTGACCAGGCTCATTGGCAGGCCAATCAGTGAACATCATGCTGCTCTGAAAATGCATAACGAATGATTCACTTAAATGAACTTACTCAAAAACATTAGTAATTAGAAAAGATAGTTGTATAAATTGTGACTCGGTATCTCATAATTTCGAATTATAAACTCACAATTCTGAGCAGAAAAGCCAGAACTGTGAGAAATAAATTCAGAATTTCAAGATATAACATCAGATGTGTGAGAAACCCTGCTTATTGCAAGAAACGACATCACAATTCAAGGACGGAAAAAGGTCGTCAGCATTATTTATGGATTTTATTTTATCCTGTGAATGAACAGAACAGTTTTCCATTAATAGCTACTCCAAAAGGAAAGTCTTGAAGGTCATAAAACAGACTACATTTTCATTTGGAAGCGAGAACGAGAAACACTTCCCTTTGATTTTAAGGCGAAATATGCCTCTGAAATGTTTCGTGAGATGCTCTATTTGACTTCAGACAGGGTCAGAAAAAACAAAATACACTGAATATGTGATACCTTTTTAAGGGGTTCCCGACATAGTCACTCACACTGAGATCAAGACACTGTTGAGAAAAAATAAAATAAAAACTCCTTGCAGCAATTCCTATTAATATTCACACTACACCGCAAACGTCTGAGTGGAACCCCATCCAGAGAGGTTGGAGTGTGGCATGATGAGGAAGATTATTCAGTGTTTATTTGGTTTGAAGCGTGATCCCCGTCCTGGATCTGTGTTTCTGCTCTGTCCACCAGACGGACGGGACGTTTTTGGTGATCGCTCTGCTGATCCTGCTGCTGCTGATCGCTGTGGCTGCTCTCTGGTGGTTTTGGCCGCTCTGTTGCACAGTGGTGAGTCTCGCACCGGAGCTCAAAAATCCAGTCATTATTGTGCCAAAAAGCAGTTTTTGAGCCTAGTGATGTCTTTTCTGATGTGCAAATGAATGTGAAAATCAGAGCCTCGGAAAAAAAGTCTTGCTAAGAAGTGAGATGAAGTTCTGAAAGCAACATTTTTTTTATTATAATCTGATTTCCATTTCTTCAAAGGTGATTCCTGTGGTACGCAGGGCTGTAAAAGTGATCTCTTCTCTTTCTTATCACAACAGATCGTCCGTGAGCCGCCACCGCCACCCGTGATGGATGACGATTCGGTAAGAGAGGGTTTTTGGTCTCTTCCTTGGGTCTTGAACTCTGTTGAGGTTACCAGTCTGAATTATGCAAGTTATTTTATGAACTTTTGGAAATATAGGCCCAGTTCCACAAACAGAGCTAAGTTAAACCAGGCCTAGGCCTTGGTTTAATTAGCTTATTGGTCACACTTTACAATAAGGTTTCATTAGTTCATGTATTTACTTCATTAACCAATGTTAACTAAAATGAACAAGTACTGTAATAAACGTATTGTTCATTGTTTGTTCATGTTAGCAAGTGCATTATTTAAAGGGCACCTATGATGAAAATCTTCTTTTGTAAGCTGTTTGGACAGAACTGTGTAGGTATAGCGTGTCCACTGTCAAACTGGAGTGATAGAAGGACAATAAGTCTCTTTGTTTCAATTTTCTGACATTAAATATAGGATCCAAATCCCTCCCATTTTGAGGCCCACCGTAAAGTGAAGTAGGAGTGCGGTTTCCCCGCCCACCAAATTGATTGACAGCCGCGTATTAACATGTCTCCATAGTAACGCATATAATCATATCCACAAGACAGGACGTGCGCAAAGCAACTAGGATTAAACGATCTCTTCAGCTCTCTGTGTTCAGCAGCACCTCAAGAATGAGTTTTACAAGTTTAAAACGTTTCTAAAACGGTGCAGGTTTGTAATAAAGACAGTAAAATCGCTGTAATTCATCACCACAGCCGCATAGTGTCAGTACAATTATAAAAGAAGATGCTTCAATCCCGGTTCATGGACTTAAATCAGGTTTATTTTGTACATTAACATAACGGATATCCATACAGCAGTGGATATTAACGTCTATCCTGTCACATTTGGCGTGCAAAAACAGTACAAAGCAAAATGTGTGTGTGTCTGTGTGTGTGTGAGAGAGAGAGAGAGAGAAAGACAGAGAGAGAGAGAGAGAGCGTGTGTATGCGTGCAAACTTTATAACGACATTGTGTGTGACTCGTTGTTGTAGAAAGGCTTGAACTAACTCCACAACACATACATCAAATAACCGTTGGTAAAGCTCTTACTGTAGTAAGGGAGATCTGCTTCATTTTTCTATGATACTGTGCTGCTTATGCGTGAGACGCAGCAGGAGAAGCTACACCCATCATAGCAATAGTGACCGATCTCTTTGGCTCTGATATGCACATGTAAAGGGTGGGCGGGGAGAACCAGCTCATTGCCATTAAAGGCACAGGCAACAAAAACAGCTACAAAGTCAAAACAGCTCAAATTTCCAATATACACAAAAGTATAATAAATAATCTGATGGGTGTTTTGAGCTGAAACGTTACAGACACATTCTGGAGACACAGAAAACTTATCTTAAATCTTGAAAAAGGGGTAAAATAGGTGCCCTTTAACATTGACTAATACAACCTTATTGTAAAGTGTTAAGCAGCTATTAAATATGCTGTAATGATAAATTATAAAAAAGTTATAAATGGTATGTATTACAATCTTAACCTATCTTACTCTTAAAAAAACAAAACAAACAACACAAAAATAACACGTACTTTCACATTACTTTCCTTAAAAAGTAAATACAGGCCCGTTTCCAAAAACAGGGCTAAGTTAAACCAGAACTAGGCCTTAGTTTAATTAGCTTATTTAAGCAGCTTTTATAAATGACCAGTGTTGGGTAAAAAGTAATATGTTACAATCTTAAGCCTAATCTTACTATTAAAACAAGCAAACGACACAAAAATAACTCATACGTTCACATTAATTTCACATTAATAAAATAAGTAACATTTAATTACTACTTTTTTTTAAATGACTTACGATTGTAATATTTTTTTCACCAACACTGATGACATTAAAATGACTTAATGTGTAAAACGCATTACTTGTCCATGCTATTTTCAGGTCAGATAGCTCAAACATGCAGTTTAGTATAGGACTAACTTTAAGCCTATAAAGTTGTGCAAATTAGGTTCTTCATTCATTCATTCATTTTCTTTTCGGCTTAGTCCCTTTTTTAATCTGGGGTCGCCACAACGGAATGAACCGCCAACTTATCCAGCATATGTTTTACGCAGCGGATGCCCTTCCAGCCGCAACCCATTACTGGGAAACATCCATACACACTCATTCACACTCATACACTACGGACAATTTAGCTTACCCAATTCACCTATAGCGCATGTCTTTGGACTTGTAGGGGAAACCGGAGCACCCGGAGGAAACCCACGTGATCATGGGGAGAATATGCAAACTCCCAGCCGAGACTCGAACCAGCGACCTTCTTGCTGAGACGATTGTGCTACCCACTGCGCCACTCTCAAATTCGGTTCTTAGCAATGCATATTACTAATCCAAAATAAAATTTTAAAATACTTACGAAAGGAAACGTACTCAATTTCTTGATGGAAGATGATATTTAATTAATATGTTAATAGTTTTGCCATATAATAAAAATCCTACATTTTGACTTATACACTGTTTTTTGTCTTTTTCCACAGATATAGCCATGAAACATGAGACTAGTTTAGTGGTCCATTTACTCTTAAATTACCATTTACTCTTATATTACCATTTACTCTTATATTGCCTTATATTCTTTGAACTAATTGAATTTTCTTTCTTCTATGGAACACAAAAAGGAGAAATTTCACAAAATGTACAGTAAAAAAACAAAACAAAAACAAGGGGCAATATAAGTCTGCAGGTGTTACATCTCATTTAGCAGACTCTTTTAACCAAGGTGACTTACAAATAAGAATAAAAGAAGCACTTCAAGTAATAACATTTGCAGTATATACATGCTATGACAGGTTTTTTGATCATAATCGACAAATTCTGGGGAAAAAATGTCTCTCTCTTTAAATGCTAATTAGTTGCACTTCCCCACCCTCTTTCCAGAAGTGGGTGGAGTCTTTACAGTTTGTGCCTCGGTTGCTCGGCCAACAACAATAAACAAAATATCTGCAAGTGCTGTAAAATCTTCTTTTAAAATGTTAAACTCTTGACGGTTTTCCCTTCAGATGGTGTATCATATTAGTGTTCAAACTGCAGAGTTGATGCTTTACTACTTTAAACTAAAAAAAGCCTTCAAACTTATTAACTGCTGTGTGTTTAAAGGAGGCCTATTATGCCTCTTTTTACAAGTATGCAAAATAAGTCTCTGATGTCCCAAGAGTGTGTATGTGAAGTTTCAGCCCAAAGTACCCCACAACTCTTTGAAACGCCCCCTTTTAGGCTTTGATCCAAATTGTGCCGTTTTGGTGACTGTCGCTTTAAATTTAAATGAGATTGTGACCCAGCCCACTTTTCAGAAGAGTGCGGAGCTACAAACACCTGTGCGTCAGCATAGTGGCAGATTCAAAAACTCTAATGGCGGACATCTGCTTCTCACTCAGGACTGTCTATGCTAATGAGGGAGAGATGGTCACTAATGGGCGGGGCTTTCCCCCTCTAATGACATGTACAAAGGGAGAATGTCAATCAAAGTGTTTCTGCAGACTGTTTTTATCAAGTGTGATTATAAAAAATATAATTCATTAATGTTTACCTTTAGGTTCTGGTTATATTCACACACTTCTGACACACAACTGTGGTTAAACCCCTTTTAAAAGTGAGTTTTGCATAATAGGACCCCTTTAAGTCTTGGTAGGAAGCTCAGTGTGTGTTTTCATCATGATTCTCCCCCCCCCCCCCACAACAAGACAGTCTTGCTTATGAGGAGACGCCAGCTGACTTTTGCTCCAAACATTTGCTCGGCAAAGGTTTCACAGATGTGGCCACTGGAGCCAAACTGATAATGACAAAAGACAGAGTGTCAGAAAATCGCGTGATTTAAGCTCTCGAATTTTATCCGAAAATCCACCCTGTAATTTTGATCAATTGTAACAATTTTTCACCCCATTTTGACTTAGATAAACGCAAACATCTGGACTGGAAGAAGACAAAGAGCAGTTCCACATTTCTGAACTACCTCTCTATTTGTTATGAGTTTTTGAGACCAGTTTAATTGTCCGTAGCACATTTTAAGCAGGACACGTTGAATCTCTTCCTCTTTCCAAGACTCCGACTGCTCTTTCAAAACAGGAAATTCCATAAGCTTAAAGCAGGTCTTGCAGTGTCTGAGGTAACCCTCTTCAGAAGCACAACCTGATCCCCGATCTCTTAAAAATTGATATTTTCGAACTTACTTCAGAAAGATCATATTCACTACTGAAGTTTGAGGTGTGCAAGGACCCAGTAAAATGATCAAAAGTGGAGATATTACCTGCACTGAAAACAATGATTCATTGGCTTTACTACATTGTTAAGGTAAGTGGTTGCAAACAATTTATATGGGCTGAATGTAAACAAACAAATTAAATGTAGTAATGTTCAACTTAATTTGTTTATATTACCAGGGGCGACATGGTGGCTCAGTGGTTAGCACTGTTGCCTCACAGCAAGTAAGTCGCTGGTTCGTGTCCTGACTGGGTCAGTTGGCATTTCTGTGTGGAGTTTGCATGTTGGCGTGGGTTTCCTCCGGGTGCTCCGGTTTCCCCCACAGTCCAAAGACATGCAGTATAGGTGAATTGAATAAGCTAAATTGGCCATAGTGTATGAGTGTGAATGAGTGTGTATGGGTGTTTCCCAGGAGTTGCAGCTGGAAGGGCATCCGCTGTGGTGACCCTGGGGACTACGCTGAAGGAAAATGAATGAATGAATGAATGAATGAAATTCAGCCCATGTAAATTGTTTGCAACCACTTACCTTAAAATAAATTTTGTAAATCCAATTAATCATTTTTTTCAGTGTGTATGTTATATACTATACACACACACACACACACGCGCACACACACGCGCACACACACACGCGCACACACACACGCGCACACACACGCGCACACACACACACAGATGATGTTACTAAAGTCTGAGTCCCTTTATTAATCTGGGGTCGCCACAGTGGAATGAACCGCCAACTTATCCAGCATATGTTCTACTCAACGGATGCCCTTCCAACTGCAACCCATCACTGGGAAACATCCATACACACTTATTCACACTCATACACTACGGACAATTTAGCTTACTCAGTTCACCTGTACTGCATGTCTTTGGACTGTGGGGGAAACCGGAGCACCCGGAGGAAACCCACGCCAACACAGGGAGAACATGCAAACTCCACACAGAAACGCCAACTGACCCAGCCGAGGCTCGAACCAGCGACCTTCTTGCTGTGAGGCGACAGTGCTACCCACTGCGCCACCGTGCTGCCCCCCCAAAGTATACTCATGTTTCAAATATTAAAAAGGAAACATTATAAAATGTAACGCATATAATAGAAATAAATAAATTGATGCCATTTTTACACTGCAAAAATGATTTTCTTATGGGCTTTTTAATGCGTTTTTGTCTTGTTTCCAGTTCAAACACCTTTAAAGTCTTAAATGAAGAAGCATTTTCCTGTTTTCAGGAATAATGAGGCAAAATTAAGTTTGGTTTTCCTTAAGCCAAATAATCTGCCAATGTAGTAGGCAAAATAATAGTGTTTTCAGCTGGAAATGCGATTATTTCACTTTACCTTACTGACAGATTACTTTGCTTGTTTTAAGAAAAAAACACTTAATTCTGACTTACTTCTGAAATACAAAACAGTCTTTTTATTTACTTGTATATTATCTGAACTGGTGTTTACGTGGGTTTCCTCCGGGTGCTCCGGTTTCCCCCACAAGTCCAAAGGATGCAGTATAGGTGAATGCAGTACAGGTGAATTAGGTAAGCTAAATTGTCCGTAGTGTATGAATTTGAATGGGTATGTATGGATGTTTCCCAGTGATGGGTTGCGGCTGGAAGGGCATCCGCTGCTTAAAACATATGCTGGATAAGTTGGCGGTTCATTCCGCTGTGGCGACCCCAGATTAATAAAGGGACTAAGCCGAAAAGAAAATGAATGAATGAATTATCTGAACTGAAAACAAGACAAAAACTTTAAGTAAGAAAATAGTTTTTGCACCATAAATGCAACATTCCCAAAGCAGTGTAACAAATATATTTTAGAAATCGACAAAAGTTTGTGCTTCTGCAGAAGGTAACCTGGGGTAATGCTAAAAAGACTGAGCTGCGTTCTTGTCTAAAGCTCCTCTAAGAAAGATTTCGTCCTCCCGATCTCATTACATCGGTCACAGTCAGACGATGAAGGAACATATGGAAATCCAATTACGCCCCATTTCTTAGCAGCTATGAAATCCAGAAAGATGACTGGAAGGTATAGGCTGACATAATTTCCTGTCCAGTTCTTAGAAAAGAGTATTATGAGGCCGTTTTGAACTGAAGCTGATTTCAACCCGTGAGAATAAATAATGACTTTGTTCTTGTGTGCCCTCGAGCATTATGAAATTATACAAAGCATGCATTCGATTGCAATTAATTCATCCTTCCAAACACGACAAATGATGCCATTAATACTTAATAAAAGGGTTTGTTCACGCCTGCTGGTATATTTAGTAACTACCCCATTATCCAAGCAAAACAGCCATTGATTACACTGTAAAAAATAAATCTGTATATGATCAGTTTTCCATATTTGGTGATTCATGTTTTTATTTTTCCCCATTTTTGTATGCTTTTGAATTGCATTATGGGAGCTTGATCTTTCTTCCAGCAACTTTTAACTTTAGAAAGTTCGAAAAAGGGACTTTTATTGACATTTTTAATAGTCTAAAGTGATATATTGTCTGATTGGTGTTGTAAACTATGGTACAAAAACCTTGTAAGAAACCGCCAGTACATTTTCTGTTCTTCTACAGACTTCTCTATATTATTTCTTATACATTATATTATTTCAAACGACTAAAATGTTAATAAAAGTCACTTTGTTAAACTGTCGAGTTGAGTTTTCAACATCAAAAGTCGACAGAGCAGAGATCAACATCCCATAATGCAAATAAACGGAAACACTTAATTAACAACTGTTAATTAACAGACATTTACAGTGTAGCAGGCATGTAAATAACTATATGATCAATTAGTCATGACAACATATTTTAGTTTATGTTAAACTAAGTTAATCAACTTAATTTTGTAAGTAATACAAGCTGTTTTAAGTCTGTTTAATGCAATTTAAGTTAAAATGACTAGGAATGTTAATTTGATTCAACTCAAAAATGTAAGGAAGCCGTGTCATTTTAAAGTAATAATAATTTTAACAAGCTATGTTATTAGCTGTACATTACTGCAGCAGCTCTATTCTGCCTGAGTTATGATTTCTGCTCTTCCAAAAAGAGAGTTCTCTGATTGGTTGGGTGACTCTGTTGTGATTGGCCAATCATCTTAAGGATGTGTCAGAAATGTAACGCTCATTACCATAATTACCAATTTGCAAACTCATACAGTTATGTATTTGTGACCCTGGAAGACCCTTTAACAGTTCAAATAGCTGAATAATTTGTGTTAGCCTTAATAATACAAGCATCTTTCTCTAAAGGACGAGGAGGATGAAGGCTACCCGAAGAAGAAGTGGCCGACAGTGGACGCCTCATATTATGGTGGGAGAGGAGTAGGTGGCATCAAAAGGATGGAGGTAAGTCAAGGAAGCACACAGCTTCTTCACTCCACTGCAATGATAAACATACGAGTGTGTGTGTGTGTGTGTGTGTGTGTTAAACTCCAGGTGCGCTGGGGAGATAAGGGATCCACTGATGAAGGAGCCAAACTGGAGAAGGCCAAGAATGCTCGGGTGAAGATGCCAGAGGAGGAGTTTGAGTTTCCCACCACACGAACCCTAAACAACGGCATGAGGAAACCAATCTCCCCGCAGAAGTGGTACTCGCCAATCAAGGTAGACCTGTTTACATTACACCTTCAAGGCTGAATTATAGTTCTGCGTCGAGTGATGCCGTAACCCACAGCGCATAGCTGTGCATTTATATGTCTACATTCTGTTTGTGTTGCTCTGCAGTAACACTTGCGATACTCTAGCAGACAGTGGGGTTTCTGTGTTTCTCAGTGTCGAGTTTCTTCGCTGGTGTTTTGTTTACACTGGAAAAACCTGTAATACTAACTTACTGTACAAATAGCTTAAATTCGCTCATTCAGAGGCAGGAAATGATGGACATGCAACAACTTTACAAAGTAAACACAAAACAGACGTCTTCATCTGGAGCTCCTCTGCGGGACTCTACACGCTAAACACTCACGCTAACGGCCCATTCACACGGGGTGTCAGCGTAAACGCTTCCCATTCACTTTGAATGGGTGACGTCAAGCATTTTCGAACTGAATTGTGGATCCGTCGGCGCCTCTTCAGCAGTGTTGCTAGATGCAGAAGTTGGGAATTTCTCAACTCTTAAAGCGCCAACGAAAGCGTCAGCCAATCAGATCACTGTATGCAAATACACAAGCTCAGACAGTAGCCGATTGTGAACTAATTTTAACTTCAGACATGCCCTCCGTCTCCACTGAAGCTTTGTGTGAATCGGGCGTAGCGGACTCACTCGTCTCCTGTGGCTCTCAGTCCCACCCACACTTGTCAACAATACCAAATCGACCAATCACAGAGATTGCGCTATACGTCGTCACAATGTATAGTCACATTTTTTGAGGATTGGTGACTATGCGAATGTAAATCAGCCTTCAGGCACAGCCATTGATCTGATACTAAGCAAACCCCCCTCCAGGATTTTTCAAGTTATTTAAGACAATTCAAGTTATTATTTGTTGTTCCTACTGCAATACATTTATCAGGTAGTGTATATTAAGGAAACCTACTGTTAATCACAATACAGATTTTCACTACAGCATTTTTACAGTTTCTTACTGTTGAAATCACTGCAATTTGTTTCAGTTAGGGTAAGGATTAAAATGAATGTTCATTTAATTCAGTCTTTTGCCGGTGGACATCATGGCACAATCGGTGACCAGAACCAAACCGGCTCTAACCAGCCTGAACCAGAATAAAAGCTCCTGCAACTCTAAGCTGGCTAGAGAGATGGCATCGTAAAGAAACAAACCCAAAAAAAAACACTGAATTAATTTACAAGAAATCCAGCAAATGATCAAACCCCACAGAAAAACACATTACGCCACCGCTGTGAAGCCCAGAAGAGTGTCATGCTCACGGTGGACAATGCAGGAGCGTTTTGCAGGACTGGAAGCGGCTCAGATGAAGCGCGTTTGTGGCCTCGGCTCCCGCATTGTTTCATAATGTCTCCGTCAGATGGAAAGGGAGGGTTAATTTAAAGCAGACGCACTGACCCGAGGGAGATGAGCTTTGCAGAGCTGGTCCCTTTCCCAACAAAACAACACTCCTTTCTCTCTCTCTCTCTCTCTTCCACCTTCTTTCCTCAGGATTATATTGGGTGACGGTTCGCTCTGAGAGACAGAAATGAAACGCACAGACAGGGTGAAAAGACATGCTTCTGTGTGCTTCAGTTCCTGGAAAAAATTGACCATTTCCGTTTAATCCATCAAGTTTGTTTCAAGAAACAAAGTGAGATGTTCTGCAGGCCAGCGTGTGGCAAACGTTATTAAAAACTGTTATTTACCTCGGGAGCGATTGGTGGTAGGCCTGCATGATACTGAGTGTTGGGGAAAGTTACTTTTGAAAGTAATGCATTACAAAATCAAGTTACTCTCCTCCAAGAAGTAACTAATTGCATTACTTAGTTACTTGAGGGTTTATTTACGTTACTTTTTCTTACCTGACTGAGGCTTGATCTCTTTCAGAACTTGCAGGGTTGTTTTTCCTCTTTTATTTTCAACAGAGGAGCTCTGCAATGAACAACGCACTCTATAACCTTCATTTACCTCTAAAATAACACATCAAAAAACAATCATTTAGGATAACGTTATCTTCTGAGAACTTCCTGACCCCAGAGCTTTACATGCCGTGTACACAGCTTAATGAAAGCGTAAGGCGATGTGTTTGCTACTTTTGCACTTTGTCTTATTAGTGAAGTAAAATGCACTTTTACTTCATTTCTTGAGCTTTTTTAGCGCGGATGCGTTCTCTCATTGAGCGCGTGATTCAACGTGACTACATTCATTTTAATTCAGCAATTTATTTTGTAAAAGCTAATTAATTCAACCAAAAAGTAACTTGCATTACGTTTTTTAAAAGTAACTAAAATATTCATTCATTCATTTTCTTTTCTGCTTAGTCCCTTTATTAATCTGGGGTCACCACAGCGGAATGAACCGCTAACTTATTCAGCACGTTTTTTGCAGTGGATGCCCTTCCAACCGCAACCCAGCACTGGGAAACACCCATACACACTCATTCACACACATACACCACGGACAATTTAGCTTACCCAATTCACCTATAGCGCATGTCTTTGGACTTGTGGGGGAAATCGGAGCACCCGGAGGAAACCCACGCGAACACTGAGAGAACATGCAAACTTCATACAGAAATGCCAACTGACCCAGCCGAGGCTCGAACCAGTGACCTTCTTGCTGTGAGGTGACAGCGCTACCCACTGCGCCACTGTGTCGCCTAACTAAAATATTATTACTTCATTTTTTTAAGTAATGTGTTACCTGTTACCTAGAAGTAATAACTTAAAAAAGTATTATTACATAACGCACCTTACTTGTAATGCGGTACCCCAACACTGGCGATAACTATATAACAGCTATGTATTGAAATCATTTATTTGTTTAATGACATTAAAATATATTTTTCAGATCTAATTCAGACTAAAACACTGTGAAGGTGCAAACATTGAATCTTTAAAACACTAGGGGGGAGCGGGGACGAAAGTAAAGCGATTTTCTCCAAGCCCTGACAACATTTGCTCTCCAGGCTCTAACAGCACATTCAGCATGCAGCCCTTGATGGAGCTGCCAAATATCAGCTGATTTTGGGACCGTGTCCCGCGGTTAGCTCCACATTTCAGTTTTTAAGTGAAGAAAGTAAATTATTGTAGCGGTTCTTTTTTCCTTATTACAAGTTGTGTTTCTCTTTTCATGCATCACAGCAATGATCAATCTGCAGGTTATTTAGTGCAACAACACATCCTTGAGCTTAACAAATCTCTGAGTTTTCAGATTTCTGAGTAAATCAGGTTTAAATGGCGAGAGGTCCTGTGGGGACGACAGTAACACTGTTATTTATGTCCCACTGCTAATAGACATGCATTATTTTTCACTTCCACATTAGAGTTTTCAGTGTTTGGATTCAGATGTTTTATAAGATTAATGCATATTGCCAATAGTAATCAAAAAATATCCAAATATTGTAGAAAATTGTATCATTTTGCATTGTTGTGTTGCTTTTAAGACATTTGATGGAGCTGAAATTTAAACAGAAATGCTGTTTAATATATTCATTCATTCATTTTCATTTCGGCTTAGTCCCTTTATTAATCTGGGGTCGCCACAGCGGAATGAACCGCCAACTTATCCAGCATATGTTTTACGCAGCGGATGCCCTTCCAGCTGCAACCCATCACTGGGAAACATCCATACACACTCATACACTACGGACAATTTGGCTTACCCAATTCACCTATAGCGCATGTCTTTGGACTTGAGGGGGAAACCGGAGGACCCGGAGGAAACCCACGCGAACACGGGGAGAACATGCAAACTCCACACAGAAATGCCAACTGACCCAGCCGGGGCTCGAACCAGCGACCTTCTTGTAGTGAGGCGATTGTGCTACCCACTGCGCCACCGTGCTGCCCCTGTTTAATATATTGTTTTGGAAAAGTAAAGGACAAAATATGTTTGGAGTTAAAATGAACAAGGTCATAGTCAGATATATTTCAAATAAACAAGATAAAGCCAGTAAATCTAGCAAATATTGTTGTTATATTTGACTCTCCGCAGATATTCTGACTCGGATTGGTTGTTGTCTTTATAATTGTTTATTTTCAGCTCTAGGTTCACCTTTGGGCCGCTCCAACCAATAGCAGAACAGCAACTACTGGGGAGGGGGGGATAAAGATAGTAAAGGCCGCATCTGATTGGCCAAATTTAGATAAACAACCAATGCATAACATAAATGTAACTTATCACACGTGTCTGCCATACACTATTATCTCATTAAACGATAAATTTGCGATATATTGTGCGATATACTGGTTCTTCTAATAGTTCATCTCTGCTGAGCTACACTGAAAAATGTGGAGGTTTTGTCATAGTGGAAACATTTATTTGCAATAAAATAAGACTAATGATTTGTAGCTGACATTAAGAGTGAAATCCATCCCATACACTCAATGAAGCTGCTGCAAAATGCACAAACAGTGACTAGGAGTACCAATAAAAATTAAATTACACAATTCAAGAGTTCACACTTAGCTGATGATTGGTTATAAAGCTTGTTTGGCATGCTGTCCCGGGAGAGAGCCCTGAGCTCATAGATCCTCGAGCCCGGAGCTCCCTCCCGTTTGCAAGGCGAGAGGGGAGTTTGAGCTCAGGTAGATCTCGAGAACTCCCCTGCTGTAGTAGCTAATGAACAGATAGTGATTGCTCTTGAGATGACTACTTACTAGGAGCATGTCTATGATGCTGATTTGGATTAGTCAATTAACTTAAGTTGCATGTTTTTGGACGGTGGGAGGAAACCGGGGAACCCGGTGGAAACCCACGTGAGCACAGGGAGAACGTGCAAACTCCACACAGAAACGTCGACTGGTTTGGTAAGGACTAGAACCAGTGACGTTCTAGCTGTGAGGCAACAGTGCTAACCACTGGGCCACCGTGCCACCCATCTAGGAAAGTAGGAGTAGGGTTGGAAGGGTTTATAAATAAACTTAACTAAGTGTGCTTATTTAAATAGTATTACATCTGCCATATTAAAAATGATACAAATTAAGCATAAAGTAACAATAAATAAAGACTAAAATAAGGCTGATTTGTAGCTGACATAAATAGAAATGATTCCCACAAATGACTATGAAATAGCTCTAAAATACATAAAGACCGTCCTGAAGTGTGAAGAAAAGTTAAATGAAGACCACTTAACTCTGTATTATTTTAAAAAGGAAATTAATGCGTCAAATGTTTAATAACGTTTATTTAATTAATAATAAAATCTTTAATTAACAACAAACAAAAATAAGTCGATTGGTGGTTCTTCTAATAGTTCGTCTCTAAGAAAGTTGGAGGTTTTGTCATAGTGGAAACATTTATTTGCAAAAAAATAGGATTAATGATTTGTAGCTGACATTAAGAGTGAAATCCATCCCATATCCCAAACTCCCCGTGTTGGCGTGGGTTTCCTCCGGGTGCTCCGGTTTCCCCCACAAGTCCAAAGACATGCGGTATAGGTGAATTGGGTAAGCTAAATTGTCCGTAGTGAATGAGTGTGAAGGGCATCCGCTGTGTAAAACATATGCTGGATAAGTTGGCGGTTCATTCCGCTGTGGCAACCCCAGATTAATAAAGTGACTAAGCCGAAAAGAAAATGAATGAATGAATGAATAATTTATGTGACATTTCTAGTGCTCTATAAGTGAGAACACTAGCCGTGAATATGTTGTCTGACAGCTTCAAGCAGTGATATTCACCCCCAAATATTAAGACATTTTAATAGTCACTGAGTTGAAAACCCTCGGTGAAGAATTAAAGTCAGTTTATTAGGAGTCTGGGACATGAAAATTCAATTAAAATAGCACTGGCTGTGTTCTGATCTCTGTCCTACCCCATTGTTTTTTTAGTAATTCAGACCCTGAAATCAGAAAATGACAATCTGGTCAATTAACAACCTGCATGCCATTTCAGTCAACGCACACGCGTACCTCAGTTTCCTCTGTGTAGCCAATTACAGATTAGTCTCACAATTATTTCTGCATTATTGATTGTTTTTCTAAGCAGAAGTGTGTGTGTGTGTGTGTGTGTGTGTGTGTGTGTGTGTGTGTGTGTG
>CAIGQW010005321.1:208306-231878 GCA_903798125.1 Danio choprae | reverse complement strand
ATGTTGAACAGATTAAGGAATTTCTCACAGTATTTCCTATAATATTTTTTCTTCTGGAGAAAGTTTGATTTGTTTTATTTCGGCTAGAATAAAAGCAGTTTTGAATTTTTTAAAAACCATTTTAAGGTCAGTATTAGCCCGCTTAAGCAATATTGTTTTTTGATTGTCTACAGAACAAACACAATGACTTGCCTAATTACCCTAACATTACCCTAATTAACCTAGTTAAGCCTTTAAATGTCACTTTAAGCTGAATACTAGGATCTTGAAGAATATCTAGTTAAACATTATGTACTGTCATCATGGCAAAGAGAAAAGAAATGAGTTATTAGAAATGAGTTATTAAAACTATCATGTTTATAAATGTGTTGAAGAAATCTCCTTTCCGTTAAACAGAGATTGTGGAAAAAATATACAGGGGGCAAATAATTCAGGAGGGCTGATAATTCAGACTTCAACTGTAGCTGATGACAGGATGCACAGTACATAATATTGGCTGATTTCAGTACTGATATTTGCCACTTGCCTTATGTGAATTTCTCTCATTAAAATGTTTTGGTGCTTAAATATGAAAGATGTTTTAAATTGCATTAAGATATTTTCTACGGTGGCTGAGAGAGCTCAAACGCTCGGCAAGTTAGGAAAACACATGCAAATGCAGAAAGACTCTGCAAATAGCGCAGACCACAACAAAAATGTGTCACGACAAAAACAATGAACCGATGAACAAATCTTTGTGAAGTCAGTGGTGTTGGCGGAGGTAAGAGGTGTGTTGTTTATTTATTTAACATCCTGGTCATACAATAAAGGCTATGGACCTATTTCACAAGACTGTTATGACGAGTTTAACAGTCATCATAATCTTAAATCCTTGAAAGTTTTTTAACATTTTGATTTAAAGAGCCTTTAATATGCATTGTAAAAGGTCATATTTTGGTTTTGGGGGTCTCCATTAACAGGCTGATATGCATGCAAGGTCAAAAAACACTTTCATTGTCTTATAATATGCATTTATTCATTCATTCATTTTCATTTCGGCTTAGTCCCTTTATTAATCCAGGGTCGCCACAGCGGAATGAACCGCCAACTTATCCAGCATATGTATTACGCAGCGGATGCCCTTGCAGCTGCAACCCATCACTGGGAAACATGCACACACACCCATTCACCACATATTTAGCCTACCCAACTCACCTGTACTGCATGTCTTTGGACTTGTGGGGGAAACCGGAGCACCCGGAGGAAACCCACGCCAACACGGGGAGAACATGCAAACTCCACACATAAATGCCAACTGACCCAGCCGAGGCTTGAACCAGCGACCTTCTTGCTGTGAGGCGATCATGCTACCCACTGCGCCACCGTGAGGCTAATATGCATTTATTTTTACCTAATTATCCCAATGACTCCCATATGATTCGTTCAGCGATTCATTAGTTCCCAAACCCCTCCTTTGCGTGACACTTATCTGCAGTGATTGGTCCGATTACCCAGTTTGCTGTGATTGGTCGACTGTGTTCAGTGTGTGACAGAAAGAAACGCCCACCACGGCTTATAAACATTGTTGAAGTAGCCAGAGTACAGACCATATGCCTGAGCCCAATGGAGGAGTGCACTAAAGCAATGCAGCTAAACACCAGCATATTGCTCTATTCATAACCATAAGTAAAAACAACGACACACATGCGGCATTAATCCACACATGGCAAAAATGGAAAACGCATTTAAATTGGCACGCATCGCGTTTTCAACATGGTTTTAGACGCGATATGTGAATATAAAGAGTTAACCAGATACAGTACAAGCCGCGCAGAGCGGTTACAAGTAAAATTAAATACATATTTTGCAAGCTAGAGAAAACAAGGAGGCAACACAGATCTGCACCCTGCTAGGGTTTGAAGGGAAGGGTGCGTTCATGTTTTACCGGATCCGGTACCTCATATATGGTATTGTTTCATGTCTACGTCGATACAAACAGGCAAAACATTCGGACCAACGACAAATCATTTAAACGACTGAGTCGACTTCTTTTTAAAGGAAAAATCAGCACGGCTGCATGTTTCCATTCACTTAGAGCTGTGTTACACACTGCATGGACGGTCATTTTCAAAAACCCCTAAATGGGGCTCTGTAAAAAATAAAGTATGTACATTTACATGTGTTTACGGATATATTATATTAGCTTTGCATCCAATTACAAAAGACTAATTACCGCTTGTGTGAGGCGTTTGTAATGCTGCATGTATGGAGGCGGGACGGTAAATTTGACGTTGTTCTCTCTTCTGTCTCACAATTTTTTTTCTTTCTTTCATTCTTTCAGCAAATAGGATGGTGAAAAAATATTGGTTGTACTCTCCCATTTACTGCGCTCTAGGTGTCGACGACTTCTGCTACTGAAAAACCAAGAAATGTGAAACGACAGGCAACCGTACGATCAAGACGTTACAGTAATCAACAACAAATATATTTATATAGCACATTTATCGTGTATGGCCATACACCCAAAGCACTTCACAATCATGAGGGGGGTCTCTCCACACCACCACCAGTGTGCAGCTCCACTTGGATGATGCGACGGCAGCCACAGGACAACGGCGCCAGTGCGCTCACCACACACCAGCTATTGGTGGAGTGGAGGGACAGTGATAGATCCAATTCGGTGGATGGGGATGATTGGGAGGCCATGATAGGTAAGGGCCAATGGAGGGACTTTGGCCAGGACACCAGGGTTACACCCCTACTCTTTACGAGAAGTGCCATGAGATTTTAAATGACCACAGAGTCATTAAAAACATCCAAAAGACGGCGCTCACTGACAGTATAGTGTCTCCTTCACTATACTGGGGCATTAGGACTCACACAGACCGCAGGTTGAGCGCCACCTGCTGGCCTCACTAACACCACTTCCAACAGCAGCCTAGCTTTCCCATGTGGTTTCCCATCCAGGTACTGACAGGCGCAGCCCTGCTTAGCTTCAGTGAGTAACCGGTCTGCAGGGTGATATGGCTGCAGATTGATGTTAGCGTTTTTCTATTTGCATTTGTTTTCTTAACTTGCAGCACATTTGGGCACTTTATTGCCCAATCATAAGATAACGTTCACTGAATGAAGATGAACTGGATTATTTAACAATGTGATAATGTTTGAACTTCCAATTATTCAACTTCTGAGATAAAAAGTTCTTCAAACTTTCTGGTCAGGCTTATTTACAAGCCACTCGACGGAGTCATCCAGTCATCATTATTGTCTGACAAACTATGTTTTGTATGGAATTCATTTTGGGCCTCACGGTGGCGCAGTGGGTAGCACAATCGCCTCACAGCAAGAAGGTTGCTGGTTTGAGCCTTGGCTGGGTCAGTTGTCGTTTCTGTGTGGAGTTTGCATGTTCTCCCCGTGTTTGCGTGGGTTTCCTCCGGGTGCTCCGGTTTCCCACAAAAGTTCAAAGACATGCGCTATAGGTGAATTGGGTAAGCTAAATTGACCGTAGTGTATGTGTGTGAATGAGTGTATGGATGTTTCCCAGAGATAGATTGCAGCTGGAAGGGCATCCGCTGCGTAAAACATATGCTGGATAAGTTGGCGGTTCATTCCGCTGTGGCGACCCCAGATTAATAAAGGGACTAAGCCGAAAAGAAAATGAATGAATGAATATTATACAACTCCGTGCCTTAAAGAGCGATGGGTTTGTTTGGTCTGCATTTTTTAACACGGGCAATTATACATCAGTGTGTCTCTAATCATAATTATTCAAACTAATGATTTGAGCATTTGATGTTTGCAGATTGAACTATTGTGTTTCTTCAATTCAACCTTCACAGTGTTTTATCATTTGGTTTCACATGCTGTATCGAACTTTTTTTAGTTTTGCTCGTTACAGATGTTCAGTGAGTGTATATTGGCTAACAGGATTTTAGCACTGAGGCATATCTTAAGCTTTGTTGTGGAGAGCATCATAATAATGACCTTGCATCCGTTCACACGGTTGAAAAGAAAGCATTTGATATGAACTCTTAAAGTAAAAGTCATAGAAGTGCTGCTGAAAAGCTTTATTGTGTGAACAGGCTGGTTTAGAGATCAGCACCATCACTGAATTACATTTAAATGTTTCTTTTGGGTGCTCACCGAGAATACAAGATCATTCAGTCACCTTTTAGAGACCTCAGTCACTCTCATATATCATTAAATGCTGATGTTTGTTTTCCATTTTCTACAAGCTCAAGGTCCCTTTAAAAGCTCTAAGTCTATTAAATTATTGGCTTTAACATGCATTCTTGCTCTAACTGTGCATGATTCATCAGAAGAATATATTCAATAGAAAACAAACTTTGTTCTGTGCTCTGAAATACAGTTTTTACCTTTGGAAAATGTGGAGATTCTCTGGCAAGGTGATTTCGTCCTTCAGCCTTCACTCTATTGTCCAAAAGCCTCATCCAGAGTGTTTGTGCAGCTTTTTTCTTCATAATGACAGTTCTCAATAATCCACTGTGAACTCACATTCACTTCACACTAGCACAGAATGAACAATAACATTGTACAGAATATTTGACACAATATTGCAGTATTTATTATAAATGGACCATCTACTTACAACTTTTAATGAAGGCGAAACAAAGCATCTTCTCTGATTGGAGTTAACTTGCATGAGGGCGGGATCAAGCTGTCACTCGCATGAGATCCACCAACAGAGCGCATTAGTGCCCGCCAACTTGTCCAAAGGCACTGCGTGTTTTTCCTGTATGGATTTTTTAAAAATGTCTACAAGAAGAATCACAAAAACATTGCAAATTGTCATTTGAAGCAGAGAAGTATATGAACTTAAATCTTATGAATGAATATAAGACTATAATAATAATAATAATATTATAATAAGAAGAACTTAACATCTAAATAATATAATTAAGTCTACACTACCTAGTTTTAGGAACAGCAAATAATAACTTGACTTCTAGTTGATCATTTGGTATCAGAAGCGGCTTATATGAAAGGCAAAGGCCTCTAGATTACGCTTATTTTACCAAAATAAAATATGATCATGCCTTGATTTTTAATTATTTAATTAGCACAGTAGGGTCTGACTTTGCTTAGACAGAAGTCTTGTCACTTAACAGAAATAATGTACAGTATAGAATATAAAGTCCTGGAAAAATAATTAGCATTGTGTATGACATCCATGAGTTTGGAGGACTGCATCCATACATCTCTGCAATGACTCAAATAATTAATAAAGTCATCTGGAATGGCAAAGAAATTGTTCTTCAGGACTCTCAGAGTTCATCAAGATTCTTTGGATTCATCTTCAATGCCTCCTCCTTCATCTTACCCCAGACATGCTCAATAATGTTCATGTCTGGTGACTGGGCTGGCCAATCCTGGAGCACCTTGACCTTCTTTGCTTTCAGGAACTTTAATGTGGAGACTGAAGTATGAGGAGGAGGGCTATCCTGCTGGAGAATTTGCCCTCTCCTGTGGTTTGTAATGTAATGGGCAGCACAAATGTCTTGATACCTCAGGCTGTTGATGTTGCCATCCACTCTGCAGATCTCTCGCACGCCCCCATACTGAATGTAACCCCAAACCATGATTTTTCCTTCACCAAACTTGACTGATTTCTGAAAAATCATAGGTCTTCTCCAGCATTTGTGATGATTGGGATGCAGTTCATCAGATGATTCATCGGAAAAAAAATCCACCTTCTGCCACTTTTCCAAATGATCAACTAGAAGTCGAGTTATTATTTGCTGCTCTTACAACTGGGATCAACGACAAGACTGTCAAGGGTAGTGTAGTACATATGGGCATTTTGTGTGAGTATTTGTTTTAAACTTCAAATGCTTTAACTGTGAAACGCATACAAGTTTATACCAAAAACACACAAGTTGTGTAATAAATGTCTACAAATGTAAAAAGCTTAAAAAGAGATCATGTTTATATTATGTTTATTACCAACTGCTATTTATGCTGTTAATGTAAAACTACAGAACGAAAATAAATTGCACACTGCTGCTGAGCTGATTGACACAACCAATGTGAATTAAACGCTTATGTTCAGCAGTTTGCCGCCTCATTACAAACATACACAGCAAATTTCACAATGTACATGCTGAAATGACAAAAGATATAGTTAAGCAGACCTTGTGCGTCTTCGGGAGGCGCTGAATAAAAGTTAGAATAGTCTTTCCTGAATTTGCGTTCTGACGCAAACATGGCTGCCTGCTTCTGTTCCTTAAAAGCCTTTCCAGTTTTCAAAATAAAAGTCCCACATAAATATAATAGGGGCGACAAGGGGGCTCAGTGGTTAGCACTGTAGCCTCACAGCAAGAAGGTCGCTGGTTCAAGCCCTGGCTGGGTCAGTTGGCGTTTCTGTGTGGAGTTTGGATGTTATCTCCGTGTTGGTGTAGGTTTGTTCAAAGACATGCGCTATAGGTGAATTGAATAAATTAAATTGGCCGTAGTGTATGTGTGTGAATGAGTGTGTATGGATGTTTCGCAGTACTGGGTTGCGGCTGGAAGGGCATCTGCTGTGTAAAACATATGCTGTATAGTTTTGAATGGGGAAAAGTGTAACGGTCAATATGGAGAATGAAGCCCCGTCTTCTAGTACAGGAGCCAATCATCGATCGCGATAGATTGAGGACAATAATAAATATGACTATCTTCATTATACACGTGGGGATAACACACAATACAATATGAATATATAACCATATACGTACACACACATTAGCATATATTTATCTATCAGTTAAGCATCTTCTATTAGTTTATAGCAACAAACTCAGGTCTTCTAACTAAAATATATTCAAGCCATTTCCTCCATTTTCCCAGGAATATATCCTTCTTTAAATTAACTACAGAGGTGATTTTTCCCAACACATTTCTAAATATATACATACATATATATACATATATATATATATATACACATTTACATATATATAGCTTAAGGGGGCTAATAATATTGACCCTAAATTTGATAAAAATCTGCTTTTATTCTATCTGAAATGAAACAAATGGCACCTTTAAAACTATATGTGTTATTGCTAAAAATTAATTTCCATATGGAGAAAATGAAGTTTTTCCTAACCGTCACACTCTATAGGGAAGCACAATCATTTAATCAATTCCCAATGGCCAAAATGGCTCAATAATTGCTCTTCTTCAAGAAGTTCTTTCACTCAGATATACGCCACAGCTTCCATTTCATGCCGACTTTTCAGTGTGTTTAAAGACTTGCATTGGCAGGAATCTGCACGCACACTAATATTTACAAACCTCATCTCGCACGATTTACAGAAACTGCTCACATTCTTCGCTCGTAAGATAAACAGCGTTTGATGAAGCGTTCGAGCAACGTGGCAGTGCTTTCTGGCTTTGGTTTGTTGATTTATTTGATGCGAGACAATCTTGTCAGTGTCAGACAGACTCATGGTCTGAAGTCATCAGCTCTCGCTCAAGAGCCAAGTGTAGTAAATATCCAAGAGGAGGATAAAAGATGAAATCTCTCAGTGAAGTGTGGCAGACTGACCTGTCCAAATGACTTCATGCGTGGTTGGATTGTAACAGTTGTGCTGGATTTCCTGATCTCGCTCTCCTTCCTGAAAGACACACAGTTTGTAGTGCATCTCAGATAGAAAAACAGATTCTCAAGGAGCTGTTTTCACTGACGAGCTTTGCATTTAAAGTCAGTGTGAAATCAAAATTGACCATGTTTGTTTTGCTAGTGCACATTGTTATCATCAATGAATCTGTGACAGTTAATCCAATGAAAAAAAGTGTGTTTTGGTAATCTTTAATCAGTGTCTGACTCTTTACTTCCATGTTTTGGAGTGGATGGTCCTTCTCTGACAATATTCATAACCACACCCCTCTTACCGTTAGTTTGCTATGAGGAAATGATGCGCAAAAAGAAAGCCCCACCCCCTACTCAGTATTCCTATGTCCACGGCCAAAACTCAAAAACCTCTGAAACACAAAGCATAAAGATATAATGCATATAAAAACATATAGGTATCCATAATCCTGGACCAGGTCGTATCCAGAGCAGATGCTGTGGCGGTCATGGAGGAGTGGAGAGCAATGAGAATGATTCCTGAAAGACCCCAGTGACAGACAAGTCTCCGCATTGACCCCGTAGGCCAGCCTGAACACCCACTTGTGACCTACTCACACCTGCGGCTTCTCCACGATGGACGTCCAGCATTCTCCAGCCTCCGGTGCCTAGACCGCAGCTCTGCACAAGACGTTTGGCCAGAGGAGAAATGATCGTGCCCAACTGAGCCTGGTTTCTCTCAAGGTTTTTTTTCCTTCACTTTCGTCAATTGGTGAAGTTTTGTTCCTCCACTGTCGCCACTGGCTTGCTTGGTTCGGGACTTGTGGAGCTGCGCTTCGGTGGATTTGCTCTTCAGTGTTTGGACTTTCAGCAGTGAAAATTAAACCACACTGAACTGAACTGAACTTCAACTCTGAAAACTGGACTGACACAGTTTCAATCTACTAGAACGTCTATGTTAAGCTGCCTTGACACAATCTACATTGTAAATTAGTTACATTTCTTCATGAGATCGGCTGATTAATCTGAACGCACCAGCTTCTCAGGAGTTCTCAAAGGTGCGCAGACATCCTAAGGAGGATCCTTCTTAAAGCACACTTTTGTAAAACGGTTCACACATTGGCAATACAAAGCAATTAACACCCTGACATCTTAAATTAAAGCAGTACTAATGAAGATGGTTTGTTGCAGGATCCCTGCTGTAATAAACAGGCCTGACCTTTTTCCTTTCGGTCTTCAGATCATGACAGATAGAGCTTGTGAATATATGAGACAAAGAGCGACTGGTGAAACACGAGTGTAAAGCTGGAAAGTTCCACCCTGTGCTCCAGTTTCTCCAAATCATTCTCAAAGACAACTGGAGAAACCGGAAAACTGTTAAAAGTCTTACGCGTCACATACAAGATGACGAGAAAAGGATTCGATTTAGTTGCGAACGACGAGCACATATTTGCACTTAGTAATTTTAGAGTGTATGTAAATCATGTAATCAATACAATATACATATTATGCACATATTCACTCACCGGCCACTTTATTAGGTACACCTTACTAGTACCGGGTTGGACCTCCTTTTGCCTTTAAAACTGCCTTAATTCTTCGTGGCAAAGATTCAACAAGGTACTGGAAATATTGCTCAGAGATTTTGCTCCATTTTGAGCACATTTAATAATATACAATTATATTTAGATATTTTTCTTTACCAGTGTCGGGTGTAATCAGTCACAAAGTATTTAGTGACTGTATTTAACTGAACTAACCAGTGATAAAGTAAAGAATGGGGTTACTGTTCATTTTTAGGTCATTTGTTTAGTTAAATACTATAAATAAACTAAACATTTATGTATAAATCAATTCAGAGAAGATGAGTAATTGTGTGTGTATACATATGGTTGAAGTCAGAATTATTAGCCCTCCTGTATATTTTTTCCACAATCTCTGTTTAACGGAAAGGAGATTTCTTCAACACGTCTAAACATGATAGTTTTAATAACTCATTTCTAATAACTGATTTCTGTTATCTTTGCCATGATGACAGCACATAATATATGGCTAGATATTTTTCAAGATACTAGTATTCAGCTTAAAGTGACATTTAAAGGCTTAACTAGGTTCATTAGGTTAAAGTTAGTGTAATTAGGAAAGTCATTGTATAACAGTGGTTTGTTCTGTAGACAGTCAAAACAATATTGCTTAAGCGGGCTAATAATATTGACCTTAAAATGGTTTTAAAAAAAAATTAACAACTGTTTTTATTCTAGCCGAAAAAAAACAAATAAGACTTTACATATTATAAAAAATATTATAGGAAATACTGTGAAAATTTCCGGAATCTGTTCAACATCATTTGGGAAATAATTAAAAAAGAAAACAATAATCACAGGAGGGCGAATCATTCTGACTTCAGACTTCAACTGTATATATAGTGCATGCTTAAATAATGAATCCAGTCAGAAAAGATTCAGTGAAAATACAAACACTCTAAAAGCAATATGCTGGGTCATTTTATTTGATCTGGGTCATTCAAAAACGCTAGGAGATTTTTTAGCAAGCACTGAGTAAAAACACAACAACCCAGCAAATGGTTTAATGTATAAAACCCACAAAAAGTCGGGTAAAAATAACCCCAAAGGTGTTCTGTCCAATATTTAATTGGTGTTGGGTTGCCAAATTAACCTAAAGTGGGTTGTTTTTTACCAAGCACTTTTTATTAAATAGAGCTTATTGCTTTGAGAATGTTCATGTTTTGATCCATACAATGTTTTTTTTTATCCTGCACAGTAATTCTGCTTCACTATCACTTCAAGAATGTTGCTTATTATTAAAATGCGTAACATTGTTTTTATTTTATTTTTAAATGACTCAAACATTCATTCATTTTCCTTCGGCTTAGTCCCTTATTTATCAGGGATCACTACAGCGGAATGAACTGCCAACTATTCTGGCATATGTTTTACACACAGCGGATGCCCTTCCAGCCGCAACCCAGTACTGGGAAACACCCATACAGACTTATTCACACACACACACACTACGATCAATTATTTCTTACAATTCACCTATAGCGCATGTGTTTGGACTGTGGGGGAAACCGGAGCACCTGGAGGAAACTCACACCAACACGGGGAGAACATGCAAACTCCACACAGAAACGCCAACTGACCCAGCCGGGACTCAAACCAGCGACCTCCTTGCTGTGAGGCGACAGCGCTACCAACTGCGCCACCGACTCAAACATATTAATCATAATTAATAATTGATAATTCAATAATTAAAGAGTTTAATTTATATTATCGATGCGTTGAGGTTTAGGGATTTTAGTTTAAGGAGTGTCGAGTAAAGTAATTCAATTCCTTATTGAGTACATTTAAATGACTTTTTAGCAGTGTTGGGCAGGTTCCTTTAAAAAGAGTAATCGGTTATAGTTACTAGTTACTTCTCACTAATAGTAACTGAGTTACATAATTATAAAGTAACTAATTACCAGGGAAAGTAACTATTGCGTTACTTTAAAAAAATCTAATCTGTCAAATGACTATAAAATGAATATAAAACATTGTCCACTAATCTACACTATTTTAATGTTGTTGTGGGCCAATGTGAGAGACGGCAGCATGTCCTCAGCTATATATCTAGATATTATTGTGTTTAATTCTGTCTGAGTAATAAGCGTTTGCGCTGGAGAAAAATGAAGTCTTATTTGCTTTGACGTCGTGGCTTCGTCTCCTCCTTTGGCAGCAGAGCTCACGTTATCACCGGCGTAGCCACTCATTTTGTGGCGGCATGTGACAAGGTGAGGTGCTTCATTAGATTAGGATTACTTGTCATCGACACAGAGACTCTTTTTTCCTGGGCATAAGTTTCACGATGCATAAACATTCTTGCCTTTCACCTCAGCAGGGAAAAGTAGTGCTTATATTTCCAGTTTGCAAACGCTACCTTTGAACTTGTTGGATTTGCCATCATTCTGACTCTGACCGAGTGTGTGAACAGCCGCCCTACTCTGCCTCTGATTGGCAAACGATGGAAAAGTACTCTATCTAAGCCAATCATCACGTTCTCAGTTACATCACGTTCACAGACACACCAATCATCATCACTGGTTGGTTATGTGTCCCGCCCCAGCCCCGAACACACAGAGAAAGAGAGGTCCTATGGCTGAGAGAGACACTGCTCGCATGAAAACCGCTTCAGTGTGAACAATTACAATTTTGGAAGTAACTTACCCAACATTCTTATGTTCAGACCTAAAACTACTTCAAGGCCAAAAACAAAAGATAGAAATGTATTGAACGAAACGTACAGTATAAAGCAACCTGATGAAAACTCCCAGTTGATGCATTTCTTCAACCCTGAAGCAATTTCTCAATTCTAAAGCTGCTAAAGAAACTGCGTTCGTTTCTATAGACATCCAGAGCGACAGACACTGGAGACAGATGGATTTACATAAACAGAAGATACATGCGGTCGGTCGAGTAGGAGTTTTATAGCATCAAAGGCTACTTCAGTTTAGATGTTTCTGTTCTGGTGTCTTCAACTGAAGAAGGTGATCAATTTAAGGTCAAGGTGAACACACACAGCATTAAACCGATCTGTAGGCGGTTTTGTGCTTCAATTCAACTCAAGCAGCTATTCTGCATATCGGCTGTTCACTCGCAACATGAAATCATTCAGCGAAAGATTGGTTCCCTTTCTGTCTTAGCAAGACTCTGTTTACACTGAGCTTAAAGGCTTTTTAGCCTTTTTATCACGAAAATAAATAAACGAATGAATGAAAGAGATACAAAAAGATGAAGGAAATCGCAGATGGACGTGGAGCTCTTCTCCTCCAAATGCAACATACAGATTTATATAAGAGATCAGATTTCTATGTAATTATTATTAAACTGAAAATGTAAACAACTCAAAACTGATCAAACTGTTACGTTACATTTTTTAATTAATGCCTTTACCTTAATTGTTGGGTTTGCCCATATTTGCACTTAGTAATTTTAGAGTTCATGTAAATTATGTAATCAATACAATATACATATTATGCACATATACTCACCGGCCACTTTATTAGGTTCACCTTACTAGCCTTTAAATCTGGCTTAATTCTTTGTGGCGTAGATTCAACAAGGTACTGGAAATATTCCTCAGAGATTTTGCTCCATATTGACATGATAGCATCAGGCAGTTGCTGCAGATTTGTCGGCTGCACATCCATGATGCGAATCTCCCGTTCCACCACATCCCAAAGGTGCTCTATTGGATTGAGATCTGGTGACTGTGGAGGCCATTTGAGTACAGTGAACTCATTGTCATGTTCAAGAAACCAGTCTGAGATGATTCGAGCTTTATGACATGGCGTGTTATCCTGCTGGAAGTAGCCATCAGAAGATGGGTACACCGTGGTTATAAAGGGATGGAAATGGTCAGCAACAATACTCAGGTAGGCTGTGGTGTTGACACAATGCTCAATTAGTACTAATGAGCCCAGAAAATATCCACCCCCCCATTACACCACCAGCCTGAACCATTGATACAAGGCAGGATGGATCCATGCTTTCATGTTGTTGATGCTAAATTCTGACCCTACCATCTGAATGTCCCAGCAGAAATGGAGACTCATCAGACCAGGCAACGTTTCTTCAATCTTCTATAGTCTAATTTTGGTGAGCCTGTGTGAATTGTAGCCTCAGTTTGCTGTTCTTAGCTGACAGGAGTGGCACCCGGTGTGTCTTCTGCTGCTGTAGCCCATCTGCCTCAAGGTTGGACGTGTTGTGTGTTCAGAGATGCTCTTCTGCAGACCTCAGTTGTAACGAGTGGTTATTTGAGTTACTGTTGCCTTTCTATCAGCTGGAACCAGTCTGGCCATTCTCCTCTGACCTCTGGCATCAACAAAGCATTTGCGCCCACAGAACTGCCACTCACTGGATATTTCCTCTTTTTCTGACCATTCTCTGTAAACCCTAGAGATGGTTGTGCGTGAAAATCCCAGTAGATCAGCAGATTCTGAAATACTCAGATAAGCTCGTCTGGCACCAACAACCATGCCACATTCAAAGTCCCTTAAATCACCTTTCTTCCCCATTCTGATGCTCGGTTTGAACTGCAGCAGATCGTCTTCACCATGTCTACATGCCTAAATGCATTGAGTTGCTGCCATGTGATTGGCTGATTAGAAATTTGCGTTACAAGAACAGGTGTACCTAATAAAGTGGCCAGTGAGTGTAGACAAATATTTGATAAAAAGCTTATCTAAAACTGCTGGAACAATCAGTGATATTAGGGAACATGAGCTGATGGAATAAACATTTTTAAATTACAATCTATAAAATATTAAGGGCACAGTACACATACTGTACCTGCGTGGTGGGTATGATTTTGTCAAGTATGATGCGATCCTGGATTAACATCTATGTGGATCCTGGACTGTCATTTTTGTTCAAAAATGTAATCCATACCTATTCCCTACCCCTAAACCTAATCCTTATTAGGGTAATAATAGTTAGATAACTATCAAGTCTAAATTAACATAAACGGTAAACATATCCCTTAATTCTGATTGGCTGATTGGAATGTTGTTCCAGGATCAACATATATGTGAAACCTACTTGGTGAAATCACACTAACCGTGCATGCATAAACTGGAAAAACTCATTTTTGGTGCCTCAACAGTTGAACTTTTTTTAGTCATTTCAACTTATATTAATCAGACTGACAAAAAATATTAAGTTAAACATTTTTTTATTTATATTTAAAAATATTAAGTTGAAATGAGTAAATTACTATTTATTTTACAGTGTACAGGTATAGAAAAACATAAGACGTCACTAGAAAACTCAGATTCTGTGGGTTTAAGATTTACATAGTTTGAGTAAAAGAGAACTTTTGTTTTGTTCTGAGGAAATATTTTCCAAATTAAACATGCACAGGTTAACAGGTTTATGTTTTTCGACATGTCTCTTTCCATTCCCACAAAGCAATCTTTCAAACTAATGTTTCTTTGTAAACTAACCTGTCACAAAAAAGGAAAGCATTTGTTCTTCTAACCAACTATAATTTTCTGTAAAAACAAACAGCTCCAAAACGACATTTTTATTTGACATTTGGACAAATGTTTCAGAAATAACATTTAAAAACAAAAAAACCCCCATTTAATTCAAACCCATTTCTAATAAGAATCCAATTAACGTTTGTCATCTCAACTTATGTTGATCAGACTGACTAACATATTAAGTTATATATAACATATTTATGGGCCTCACAGTGGCGCAGTGGGTAGCACGTTCGCCTCACAGCAAGAAGGTCGCTGGTTCGAGCGTCGGCTGGGTCAGTTGGCGTTTCTGTGTGGAGTTTGCATGTTCTCCCTGTGTTGGCGTGGGTTTCCTCCGGGTGCTCCGGTTTCCCCCACAAGTCCAAAGACATGCGGTACAGGTGAATTGGGTAGACTAAATTGTCCGTAGTGTATGTGTGTGAATGGGTGTGTATGGATGTTTCCCAGAGATGGGTTGCAGCTGGAAGGGCATCCGCTGCGTAAAACATATGCTAGATAAGTTGGCGGTTCATTCCACTGTGGCGACCCCAGATTAATAAAGGGACTAAGCCGAAATGAAAATGAATGAATGAATAACATATTTATATTTTTACAGTGCTCAGCATATATGAGTACACCCCATTTTGAAAATGAATATTTTTATCCGTTTCTCAGTGAATATGGGTCATATATTTTGGTGCATTTGAACTAAACAGATTTATTAAACAGATATATTTATTAAAATAATATTTTAGTCACAGAACATCTTTAGAAATGGAAAGATAAAACATTTAAAATCATGCAAAACAAAATTACAAACTACAACATTTCAGCAAAATTGTTTATATTTTTTGTTTCTTTTAATTTTTGCTGTTTTTGAAAATGTTATTTAATATTTTTCCCTAACATATAAATTTGGGCGACTAATTTTTGACCCATTATTGTAAGTTATTTAGTTAGATGAGCTCCAGATTTGGCTTCAGTACTGACTAAACTAATGTATATGCACAAATATAATATTGTAAAGCATCCTATAGAAAATATTCATCTAAATGAGAGATTTGTGGGGGGTGTACTCATATATGCTGAGCACTGTATATTGGCGACATAGTGGTTCAGTGGTTAGCACTGTCGCCTCACAGAAAACCTGTTGGTACTTCTGTGTGGAGTTTTCACAATCTCTCCCCATGTTGGCGTGGGTTTCCTCCGGGTGCTCCGGTTCCCCCACAGTCCAAAGACATGCGGTACAGGTGAATTGAATAAACTAAATTGGTCATAGTGTGTGTGTGTGTGTGTGTGTGTGTGTTTGTGTGAGTGAATGAGTGTGTATGGGTGTTTCCCAGTACTGGGTTGCAGCTGGAAAGGCATCCGCTGCGTAAAACATATGCTAGATAAGTTGGCGGTTCATTCCGCTGTGGCGACCCCTGAGGAATAAGCCGAAGGAAAATGAATGAATATTTTTATATTTAAAAATATAGAGTTGAAATAAGTAAATGACTATTTCTCCTACCGTGTACAGCTATAGAAAACTGTCACTAGAAAATATCTGATTCTGTGGATTTTACGATTAACAGATTTATAGATTTAAGATTTACACACAAAAGTGGTATATAATCCATACATTTTGCTGCTTGTTCAAACTACTTGTGTAAAATGAGTTAAAAACTATTCTTTTGTGTTTTTTTGGGGGGACAACTTAATTGTTTTATGTTCAATCCACTTCAATGTGTAAAAAACGATTAAGCTAACTCAATGCATTTGTGTTGGGACAGCACGAAGGAATTGTGTGGGATTTGCAGTATGGTTAGAGTTTCGAAGGAACAATCAAAAACTAGATATTTTAACACAAAAAGATTTATAATGAAAAGAATATACAGTGAATATACAGCAGATTATAGCAAAGCTAATATATCCACGACTACAAACTGTAAAAGTGCTTGAATGTTTCCTGCACGCTGGATGGTGAGGATTTGACCATCAGTTCGTTCCAGTCCTGCGCAGTACCTTGGGTTCAAGACAAAAAAAAAAAAAGCACAATACCGTGATTCTCCAGCTATTTTTTAACCTACGTAAGGCCTCGACACCACCCTTCAACAAGGCTCGGGATATTCTGCTTCAGCTTTGAGACTCATGACTTAGTCCTGTAAAAAAAAAGAGCCTAAAACCTTCAAACAGTCCCATCTGTAGACAAAAACACTAGTAAACGGAGAGCAAAGGAGTGATCACATTCATTAAAATTCCACAGCAATGCCTAAAGAAAATCTGTGCTTTGCACTTCTCTCACGCAAACTTTTCTCATTATTAAGTTGATCATGCAAATTCAGGACTTTCCCCAATGTAGAAGTATATGCTAGGCGTAAAAGTGACATCTGGATGACTACTAAGTGTATGATTATGAACTCTTTTGCACAACAACAAGTTTGCAATTGTTTTTGGACCTGTAGCTGGCTCGGGAAAGCTGAATCAAATGTTGGACAATTTATCCGACTGCATTAAACCATCTGTGAGAAATTTGTATCCTGGATTCTGCCCTTCTATTTGACAAACAGGTAAATGCAGTAGTTAAATCTTGTGTTTTTACAGTGGATTTTACAGATTATTAGCCAAAGTGAAAGGCTTTTTAACTCGAGAGATTAATCCATGCCTTTATATCATCACGCTTGGACTACTGTAACCCAATTTATGTGGGTATTGGCCAATCTTATATAAATCGCCTTCAAGTGGCCTAAAATGCAGCCGCTAGGCTTCTTTCTGACACCCACAAGTTTAAACACATTACTCCTATCCTGCGCTGCCTAAATTGGTTGCCGATATGTTTTAGAATTGAGGTAAAAAAAAATGAAGGTATGTTTTTAAGGTATTAAATGGCCAGACTCCGACTTATCTCTCTAATCTTATTACTGTTAAAATATCTGGCAGATGTTTAAGGTCAGGGAACCAGAAAATGCTAGTAGTTCCCAGATACAAATTGAAGAAAAAAGGACATCGAGTCTTTCTAAAACCTTTGTTCAGAGGGAAACTTAAACTACACCTCCTAGAAAGAGCTTTTAAACTGGGAGAACATTGAACCTACTGCACCTATCTGGTGTCTTGTTATTTATCGTTGATGCTGTGTGGTATGTCGGATGTATTCTATGTTGTTTTATCTGTTGCTGTCTATTTTTAATAAGGTTTGTACAGCACAATGGTCAACAACTGTTGTTTTATTGCGCTTTATACATAAATAAACTACAACAAGTTTGCAAAATCTTTGTCTCCGTCTTGTTGAAATAATATTACATTATTAAAATGCATCACAATAAAAGCTTTTATGCTACTTTAACTTATTTTAAAGTACTATTGTAGAGTTCATCGGGTTTCAATTCATTGAAGTTACTTTTTTCCATGCTTAAAGTCTGTGTGAGCCAAAACATTATTTAGCTTAATGTGCGCTGACAAAATAAACATTATAAATCTTTATTTCAGATGGATTTTAAAGGTTTTAAACTAGTTTCTTTTAAGAAATTCTAGATATTTGCACTGGAAAACAAAAATACATGTATGTATGCATGTATATACAGACACGCACGCACACACAGCCTTATTGTATATGTATATAGCCTTATTGTGCTGTGAAATTTCACCTCCAAATGTGACCACCCCTTAACAAATATCCTTCATTTTCACATTTTATGTCCTTTTAATACTGGACTTGATGAAAAAGTGAAAAATAATTTACTACAGCTGATATAAAAAAGCTTGTATAAACCATTACAAAGAGCATCCAATAAAGAAAAGTATGAATACAAGGAGATTATAGGCCTGTATATCATAACTGAAAGATGAAACTGCTCCACACATCATGTAGTGAAGATGAGCTAAAGTGCAGCGGAGACTCCGAACGAGGCATCAGAAAGACTGAGGTAGCCGATTCATGATGGACTACGCCAGACCTGCTGCCACCACAGGACGACTGGACAGGGCGTTCGCAACATTCTCAGACATTAAAGGGACAGTTCACCCAAAAATGACAATTCTGTCATCATTTACTCACCCCTCACTTGTTCCAAAGCATGAGTTTCGTCTGTTGAACACAAGAGATGATATTCTGAAGAACGCTGGACACATATAACCATTGACTTCCATAGTATTTGGAAGTCAATGGTTACAGGTGTTCAGCTTTCTTCAAAATATTTCCTTTACAACGTGTTCTAGCTCAACGCAACACACGACAAAAATCTTTTGTATTATTAAAGGAGTCTTTGTCCTAACTATCAGTGACAGCATGGCTATTTTAGAAACAGTTTCGATTTCGCGGCTAAATAACAGCATAAACTACTACGTCAATGATCACCTCAGGTACTGATTATGTGCGTTATTTAATGTTCAATGTTACCAGTGCGAGTTTAAACACCATTTTACTTGACATTTACTGCCGTACTGAAAGCAGCAGCAGATCTTAAATAAAATAATTAGCAAACGGTTTGAAAGCGAAAGTCAGAACTGCGACTGCAACAACATCACTCACTCAGTTGCCTATGTAGCTTTAAAGGTCCAAGAAGTGCTTTAAAATGAGTCTATGTTTGACGTGATCTCAACTGAAACATGAAGAGAGGGCGGGGCATAGAGTAGCCCCTCCCCTTTATAAAAAAAAACAGCCAATATTGTGTTGCTTTACCACAGCTCTTCCAGTGAGAGTGGTTGAGCTCAAGCACATCAATTGAAAAGCAAATGAGAAGAAGGGGGGCGGGGCATGTCAAATACTAGAGAGCATTCGATTGGGTCAGATGATTTGAAGAGAAACCGAAGAATGAGGATGACGTGAATAAAATCGTTTATCCATTTAGGCAGAAGTGACAAACTGCAAGGGATGTTTAAATCAGGTTTATATCTTCTAAATGTGAATTTTTTCTTAAGCGCACTAGCTTCTAGATATCCTTAAGGCTAACATCTATAAAAGTATTTTAATTTTACAAGACCTTTAATAAGGTTAAAGAAGTTAAATATGTACCGAGCACAATCTTTACCATTTTGTTGCAGAGCACTATTCTGTTTTTATGAATGCTGTAGTATTTAAATGTTTCTGCCGTGCCACATTTGGTGCGGACAGACAAATTGCTTGACGCTGGAATCTTGTCGTGTCACGTTGTAGTGAAGACACATTGTTAGTGTCCAAAAGAAAAAAGAAACTCGGAAATGTTTGAAACTAGGGCTACACTATATTGGAAAAATCTGATATTGGGATATTTCGTTTTCTCTGCGTTAAATATTGCGATATGAATACAGTCTGAAGAGATTTGAGTTTTGAATAGCTTTGAATAGCTCCATTTGACGTTTTTTTGGGGAGTCTAACAGTATTCAGGTACGGGAATTAAATCTCACATAGGAAAAAATGCTTTTCTTACTTTGCTTTGTCTAGTTTCTAGTCCAAATATCTAAAAATTCTTAGATCAAGTAAAAATATTGTTTTCTTTTCACCTTCAGAAGAAATAAGTGAAAATTAAAACAAATCCTTAAAACGAGCAAAATTATCTGCAAGTGGGGGAAGTAAAATAATCTTGTTTTCGCTTTGAAATGTAGATATTTGGACTAGAAAGACTACAAGACAATTTTATTTATTTATTTATTTTTGCATAAATCGTATAAATTCTGTATAAATACTGTAACTAAATACAATCCTGTAGCTCCTGTTTAACTATAATCCAGACTCAACATTGCATATCTTGTGATGTGACTATAGTAGATGTGCACATTGCTCTAAATTTAAAAAAATGATTACTACTGCTTGTTCAAACCACCCGTTTCAAATGAGCTGAAACAAGACAATTCTTGTCATTTCTTTAGCCAATTTATTTGTTTTATGTTTAGTCCACTTAAATTTGTAAGCGTTTTGTGTTGGTCCAACTACCTGATTAGAGGATTTGTAGTTCCCAGCATGGGATTCCCAGCATGGGATTGAATTAAGAGAGAGAAATGTTGACAATAAAAGTAATCTTAGGTGTTTAAAGTCCATAGAAAGGCTTGTAAGAGTTTAATCTTCACTTTAGTTTGAAGATTTAGAAGAGTTTCATGTAATGCTTTGAGTTTGGAGATTACCAGCTTGCAGAAGCATGCTTTGGTTGTTGGCAGCTTAATTAGCAAAAATGCAGTTTGTTGCTTTGCTCAGTGAGCTACAACTGTCCTACAATGAGCTCTGAGATCAGTCTCAATCAGCTGTATATGTATCTCAGGAAATATGCTTAAAATGGCTCTTTTAGTTCATTTAGGATACCTTCAAATAAAACTAAGAGACTTCGAAATGTACGACACATAATAGACATAGATGATATTATCAGACCTTTGAGTTTAAGTTATATAAAAATACAACTGTATTAAAACTTTTATTTGAAAAAATCATGTTGAACCAACTCAATTACATTTAATTAAATTGAGTTCATCCAATGAGTTATTTTTTCGAGTGTATCGATGCTGAAACCATATATTGTGCAGCCCTATGTGAAACCCCCTGAGAGTGAGTAAATGGTGAGGAAATTTACCATTTTGGGTGAACAAATCGCTTTAAGGCTTTCCCAATGGGCCCCGGGGTTGGAACGGGGCCGCCAGGAAGGGGTCCATCACCGCTCGAACACCCACCGTCCAGGAGTGAAGCGGCCCGACGGGGACGGAGCTGATGGCCGCCTGCTGGCCCACACTGGACACTACACGATGGGCCGCAATGGGCTGTTGGGGCATCGGAGCCTCGACGCAGTATGGGAAGCGGATCTGACTGTGCACTGGTGGATGAGGAAGAACAGGATCATCCCCATTGGAGATCTGTGCTACATGTGATTCGCTCCTCTTGTAAAATGGCGCTTGAAGGAAGACGTCAGACTGCGGATGAGGTTGCTGAATTTGGGGAAATGGAGCGTTGGTGAAGATGTCCCTACCGTCTGGCCCACAGCCCGGGAACGGGGCGCTGGAGAAGACGTCTGGAGAGGAGGATGGAAAGAGTTTGATAGCTGTAGTGTTGAGGAGTTTGGAGTCCAGCAGGAGCAGCTTTGAACCACTGCACATGTGCAAAACTTCCTCTTCTTCTTCTGCAGGAACATCTGAGCTCTGGATGCCTGATGCAGATTCATAGCCGTTTACATTAGGAAGGTCATCTGAGGGAAAATGAGGAGGCAACAAATTAAAGATGAGAACCCTTGCTTTAAACCCACACTGTATAAAAATATACAGGTGAAGTCAGAATTATTAGCGCCCTTGTATATTTTAACGGAGAGATGATTTCAACACATTTCTAAACATAATAGTTTTAATAACTCATTACTAATAACTGATTTCTTTTCTCTTTGCCATGATGACAGCACATAATATTTGACTAGATATTTTTCAAGATACTAGTATTCAGCTTAAAGTGACATTTAAAGGCTTAACTAGGTTAATTGGCCAAATTATGGTAATTAGGCAAATCATTGTATAACAGTGGTTTGTTCTGTACACAGTCAGAAACAATATTGCTTAAGCGGGCTATTAATATTGACCTTGGTGTTAATGGTGTTAAAAAAATTTAAAACTGATTTTATTCTAGCCAAAATAAAACAAATAGAACTTTCTCCAGAGGAAAAAATATTATAGGAAATACTGTGAAAAATTCCTTGCTCTGTTAAACATAATTTGGGAAATATTTAAAAAAGAAAACAAAAATTCACAGGAGGGCGAAAAATTGTGACTTCAACTGTATGTAAATGTACGATAAACTGACTGGCAGCTGTGGTTGCCAGAATTTTGCTGTTAAAAATACAGTTGAAACCATGAAAGAAATGTCAACAATTTAAGGTATTCTACTGTATTTTGTTAATTTATAGTGTTATACAGCAATGTTTTGAATTACTAATATCTACACATCGTACCTTTGTTACACAGACACAAACACAACCATAAGCTGAAGGTGATGAAGACGAAATATGACAAATCAAAGCTCATAACAAACAATATTTCTAATAAATATATCTATAGAACAGTTCCGTCTGGTTCTCGAATCTGATTGGCTGACAGCCTAGAGATATTAAAGCAATATCAGCACTTGTACAGCCTCTTCACCCTTCTGTATTACTCTGCCCTCCCCAATAGGACTAAAGAGGGACTAAACAACTCACTACAGTTTGACAAATATTGCAGCTGTTGGACAACATAATGCACTTTTGAGTCTTTTTTAGGCGAGATGTTTAGTAGATGTTTATGTAGATGTTTAGATTGCAACAATGCAGTTTATTTATAAGGATAGTGCCTATTTTAAATATTTATAATTTCGGATTCAGCATCAGTCAGCGGCCATCAGTATGTCATTGAGCAGAGCAAAAACGGGTGACGTTCCGCCACAAGATGGCGACAGATACCGCATAATAAGTCATTAGGGGAGAAAAATTCTGTAAATTTTTAACTACAGCTGAACAAATCATTATAGAACAGGTAAGGGACATTCTAAGTCGATCTCTCTTTTGTATATGTCATAGTGCTGTATTTATACCATAGTAATCTGGTAGTGTTTGCTTTGCTTTGGCTTTTTTGGGGTTAATTATGGTGCTATCCCGATTGCAACAGAGAAATACTGGGAAATCTCTGTAGACTGATGGCATTTAAGCCGCAAAATCACCTGTTTTGTCATCACTTTAGACATTACGCTAGAGAATCATTCAAACACTAGCTGTAAAGTGACGTTTGTAAAGTAGCAACGATTTCTGCTGTTCTGACCATCATCATGTGAATGAATGGCGGAAGAAAGTAGTTACTCGTACAAAAGGATTTTTGAGAATTTTCATGTTTGATTTTCTTTTTTATACACACGATTATGCCTTTGAACTGTTGTATAAACGCAATACCACACTCGTATGATATGGCTATATATCGTCACTGGTGGGACACTAAGGCACTTGGCCTGTGGCCTCGAGCTAACACACGCCTCCCAGCAGTGCCGATATACAGCCATATCACACTGCTGTGGTATTGCGTTTATACAACAGTTCAAAGGCATAATTAGGGAA
>CAIGQW010005321.1:119342-133306 GCA_903798125.1 Danio choprae | reverse complement strand
GTGCTACGCACTGCGCCACCGCGTCGCCTGAAAAAATCTTATATTGTAATATTTAATTTTTCTGTGATACATATTGCTTTATGAATATTTTCAGCAGTTTTTATTTTTTTTAATAGCTCTATTTGACTTTTCTCGGGAGTCTAACAGTATTCAGGTACAGATATTTAATAATCAAACTAATAATGCAAATAATGCTTTTCTAACTTGAAGTTTTTGTCTCATTTCTAGTCCAAATACCTAAAAATGTTATTAAATCAAGTAAAAATATTGTTTTGTTTTCACTTACAGAAGTAATAAGTCAAAATTAAGTGAGTTTTTCCTTAAAACAAGTAATCTGCCAAAAAAATCTGTCAAAAAGTCTAAGAAAAGGGCTTTTTTGTGCAATTTTTGCAATTTCTTGTGCCCAAACTCTCTTGAAATGCTCAGGCACAGGCCTCAAAAAACATGCAAATGATAAACTTTCACTCTATTATGGTTCAATTCTGTAGTCACATGCGTTCTGAATTAAGATTCAACATTGCAGATCCAGCGATGTTACAACATTGCGATAACGATGCTAGAACCATATATTCTGCAGCCTTATTATTTATAAATATTATAACTTAGGCTTTGACTTATGCCAATAAAATGCCCTGAAAGTGTCAAAATCATCACAAAATTGCAATTTTGCATATACTAAAAATAAGCTACTTTCAGGTACCAACGAGGCGACTATCATCGAGATCCTCGCTCATCGCACGATTGCACAGAGACAGAAAATCAAGGAGGCTTTCAAGCTGAGCGTAGGAAAGGTAAAACGCAACACTACAGCTGTCAATTCACTGATAACGTTTCTTATAAAACTCAATCAACAGACCCTTCTTTGGTTTAATGAAGGTTTGAATGAAGAAAGCTTACAGTGCGAGAAATAAGTATTGAACACGTCACCATTTTTCTCAGAAAACCTTTAAAGGTTTCTAAAGGTGCCGTTGACTTGGAATTTTCAGCGGATGTTGGTAACAACCAAAGAAATCCACATATGCACAGAAAACAGAACTATTTAATTTACATATTATGTGAAATGATGCAGGTAAAAAGTATGGAACACATGAAGAAGGGAAGGTGTAGAAAGGCAGTGAAAGCCCAGACAGCAGCTGAAATCTCTCAGTAGTTCTTCAGCAACCCTCTGCCCTTTCTCACTGTAAATGAATATCAGCTGCTTCAGTCCAACATTTACATTAGCAGGAGGATGAAGATGAAACCAGGGTGGACATTTCAGCAAGACAATGATCCAAAACACAGCCAAGGAAACTCTCAGATGCTTTCAGAGAAAGAAAATCAAGCTCTAGAATGGCCCAGCCAATCACCTGACTTGAATCCAACAGAAAATACAAAATAATGATCAGATCTGATGGACGAGACCCACAGAAGCATCAAGATTTTTACACTCTGTTGAAGTCTGTGGACAACTCACACCTGAGCAATGCATGTGTCTTCATTCTCCATATGAGAGGCGTCTTTAAGCTGCAGCACCAAAAAAGCCTTTATATAACGTATTAAATACATTTTAGTAGTTCAGTCCTTCTCTTCATTTCATTGTTATTACACATAACTCATCTTCCAGATTTTTTTTGTATTGTTTGGGTTTTTGCCAAAATCTGCTTCAACTCCATGTCAACAGCTCCTTTAGAAATATTATTCCTAGGGAAAAAAACATGACATGTTCGATACTCATTTCCCCCACTGTATATGATCTTCTTATCTTAGCAGAAGTTCCTAATGGCAGGGACATCACTGGTAGCCAACCAGGTTGTATTTGTATAAAACATATGGTGATTAGATAACAGTGTTGACAAGTCCTGATGAATCTGAAGCCAGTACGAAGCTAAACAAAGACCAGAATGAGGCGCTGATAACAGATTCTGTCCAGCGGCTTCAATCATTAACGCTTGATGTAAATATCCTTATGGAGGGAACAGAGAGAGTGGTGTATTCAGGGGACATCACAGTGCTTTATGACCGATATCATCAAGAATGCTTCATTGACTTTTATTGTACTTCCCGGTGGTTGCCCTCCATTAATGTGTAACTCTGTAAACCGGTCAATGAAATGAGTAAAAGTCACAGTCAGGCCTTTGCTGCTGATGTTAATGGAAACTCTGAGAGATTCTAGCCTCAGTGTGTGTGTGTGTGTAGTAAGGAAGTGTGAGTCATTGAGTGGGAAGATCTGGACTGTGTCTCATTGAGAAGGCCAAACTTTCACACCCAACGTCCTCTGGAGGCTCACAGAAGACACTAACAAAACACCAACAACAAATTGGTCAAAGATCCTGTGACTTTTGTACAATAAATGCACACTTTGATCTGATGCAGTAGAGGGGATACAGTATAGGCAAACTTTTCAAGACTATTTACTTGAATAACAGACCTACACTACCTGACAAAAGTCATGTCGCCTATCCAAGTTTTAGGAACAAATAATAATAACTTGACTTCTAATTGATCATTTGGTTCCAGAAGTGGTTTATATGAAAGGCAAAGGCCTCTAGATTATGCTTATTTTACCAAAATAAAATATGATCATGCCTTGATTTTTATTTATTTAATTAGGACAGTAAGGTCTGACTTTGCTTAGACAAAATTCAGAAATAATGTACAGTATAGAATATAAAGTCATGGAAAAAGAATGAATATTGTGTATGACTCCATGAGCTTGGGGGACTGCATCCATACATCTCTGCAATGACTCAAATCACTTATTAATAAAGTCATCTGGAATGGCAAAGAAAGCGTTCCTGCAGGACTCCCAGAGTTTATCAAGATTCTTTGGATTCATCTTCAATGCCTCCTCCTTTGTCTTACCCCAGACATGCTCAATAATGTTCATGTCTGGTGACTGGGCTGGCCAATCCTGGAGCACCTTGACCTTCTTTGCTTTCAGGAACTTTGATGTGGAGACTGAAGTATGAGAAGGAGCGCTGCTATCCTGCTGGAGAATTTGCCCTCTCCTGTGGTTTGTAATGTAATGGGCAGCACAAATGACTTGATACCTCAGGCTGTTGATGTTCCCATCCACTCTGCAGATCTCTTGCACGCCCCCATACTGAATGTAACCCCAAACCATGATTTTTTTCTTCACCAAACTTGACTGATTTCTGTGAGAATCTTGGGTCCATGCGGGGTCTTCTGCAGTATTTGTGATGATTGGGATGCAGCTCAACAGATGATTAATTGGAAAAATCCACCTTCTGCCACTTTTCCAAATGATCGACTAGAAGTCAAGTTATTATTTGTTGCTCTTACAACTGGGATCAACGACAAGACGTTGGTCAGTTTGTATGTGATGCCATGTAAATGAAGAGAAGCAGTCCAAGAACAGAACCCTGAGGCACCCCCAATAGCAAGATTGTGTGGATACTTCACCCCTTTAAACACATTGTCAAAGGTTCTATATAAAAAGAATAGTTCATTTTGATTTTAGTGTGATTTTTATTATTTTCCATAAACAATTATGCATTTAGGAAAAAAATATATTCTAATGTTAGATTCTGGTTTCCATGTGGTAAATAACCCTAAAAGGCTCTTTCAGGAATTGGTGGACAACTTGAAGTCTGAGCTGACTGGAAACTTTGAGAAGGTTGTGGTGGGCCTGATGATGCCTACGGCGGTGTACGACGCACATGAGCTGAGAGACGCCATCAAGGTTAGTGAGGATGGACAGGGGAAAGTTTTAAATGAGCTTTTTGTAACTAAAAGCAAACACACAGAGCTTTAAATCCTCCAAAATGAGGATCATTATTATCTTTAACTACTCTGGTGGAAAACACATCTATGGACAGTCATTGTGCAAAATAATTTGTATGGTTATGTGGGTTTTGGTCATGTACAAAGGCATTGTCTGTAGTCCATTAGTGTACTAAACATGCAAATTATATGTTACTTGAATAAAAAAAAAATTATAATAATTAACAATATTAAGATTTTATAATTATTATTTTTTCATCAGAAAATAAGATTGCATAAAAAAAGAGATTGCACTAATTTACTTTATATATATATATATATTTTTTTTTTATATATACATATATACATACACACACACACACACACACATACTATATATATATATAATATGTATGTGTATTGCCTTTTGGACTTAACGACTGCTGACATACCTGGTATAAGCATTATATGGTATAGTTACTTTTTTCCCTTTTTACTTCATTTGCTTGCTTTTAATGTTGCGTAATTTGTTCTCCACAGTATCGAAAATGGTATCAATATTTTTCATAGTATCATATCGAAGTTGCAAATTCCAGTATTGTAACAACACTAGTATCTGGCAGAGATATTAATGATAATGACCCCAAAAGTTCTCCTCCTTTAGCAATCTACATTTACTTTATATATCAGTGGCTTTAGGTGAACTCAGAAAGATTATTATTATTATTATTATCATTTTTATTATATTTTAATGAATTTTTCAAGAACAACCACAGTGAAATACACACACACACACACACACACACACACACACACACACACACACACAGACACAACACTCGGCACTGTCCCAGACAAATTCCATACAATGAGTAAATGAACAAAACAACAATGACAACATAGTTAAGTGGGTGACAACAAAAAATAGATAAGTAAAGAAATAAACATATATTATTGAATAAAATAGATAAATTAAGTCTCTGAAGAATCCACAGAGAAAGATTATTATTAATAAAATCTGGCATCTTGCTATTATATTTTGTGCTCAGGGTGCGGGGACAGAGGAGGCTTGTCTCATTGACATCCTGGCCTCGAGAAGCAATGCTGAGATAAAAGAAATCGTCGCAGCTTACAAGAAAGGTACGTGCTAATCATTAATTTATTGCATTATAAATCATTTCATACAACACTAATTTCATTCACTTCGCTTTTTCTGATAACAACATTATCTCAGAACATGACAAGAGTCTGGAGGACGACATCTGCGGAGACACATCCGGAATGTTCCAGAGGGTTTTGGTGTCTTTACTCACGGTAACTAAACAAATCACCTCAGTTAAAAAGATAGTTCCCCTCAGGCCCGGTTCTTGCCAGCCACAGATGGGTGGGCTGACAAAAATCAGGTGGGCAATTTTTGGGGCTGGGGTTAGGAGATAGATACACTGTAAAATTAAAATAATTGAATGACGGAATAGCATTATAATGTTCTTGTTTGGACTTGGTTAAGAAGACATTATATTCAGTCACTATAAGCGCAAACATGTTTTTTTTTTAATGAAGAGTTATTTTTAAATCAGTCAACATTCAGATTGAATAATGACTGGAATAATAAGCACAAATTCAGGCATTATTATAGTCTTTTTAAAGTTAGAATGAAGACTGTGGAAAAATTAAATATGCAAGTAATATGTTCATTCATTCATTTTCATTTCGGCTTAGTCCCTTTATTAATCCGGGGTCGCGACAGCGGAATGAACCGCCAACTTATCCAGCATATGTTTTACGCAGCGGATGCCCTTCCAGCTGCAACCCATCTCTGGGAAACATCCATACACACTCATTCACACTCATGCACTACGGACAATTTAGCTTACCCAATTCACCTATAGCGCATGTCTTTGGACTTGTGGGGGAAACCGGAGCACCCGGAGGAAACCCACGCCAACACAGGGAGAACATGCAAACTCCACACAGAAAGGCCAACTGACCCAGCCGAGGCTCGAACCAGCGATCAGCGACCTTCTTGCTGTGAGGCGAACGTGCTACCCACTGCGCCACTGTGAGGCCCGCAAGTAATATGTTTAAGAGAAATGGAGTATGCCTGTATTCACAGTGTGAGTGTTCTGTGTGGGGAATAAACATTTACTGAATGTCAGTGGCAGTAGGCTATATCTGCGCTCTATAATGTTGAATATGCAAGAGGGAATCTGATCATGAATGACAAATGTCATATTTGAAAATAGTCTATTTCTATTTATGTGTCGTCAAAGACAGAGTGCAAGCATATGTGTCTAAATTAATTAATCATTTAATAATTTTATTCTGAAATTATTCAGAATTATGAATAGTTGTATTCTGATGTGATCACTGTCTTTTGCATTGAGGACCAGGACCAATTTAAAGTTCATTTTAAAGTCTAAAGTCCATTACCCCAAGTCTATACAAAATGTAGCATTTACCAACATTAGGTCTACACAATATAATATTAATGTAATTGTTATGGAGAAATGATGATAATAATAACATCAATATTGGGCATCACGATGGCGCAGTGGGTAGCACGATCGCCTCACAGTAAGAAGGTCGCTGGCTCGAGCCTCGGCTGGGTCAGTTGGCATATCTGTGTGGAGTTTGCATGTTCTCCCCGTGTTGGCGTGGCTTTCCTCCGGGTGCTCTGGTTTCCCCCGCAAGTCCAAAGACATGCGCTATAGGTAAATTGGGTAAGCTAAATTGTCCGTAGTCGGTGTGTGAATGAGTGTGTATGGATGCTTCCCAGTGATGGGTTGCAGCTGGAAGGGCATCCGCTGCGTTAAACATATGCTGGATAAGTTGGCGGTTCATTCCGCTGTGGCGACCCCAGATTAATAAAGGGACTAAGCCGAAAAGAAAATGAATGAATGAATGAATGAACATCAATATTAAAGTTTTTATCATACAATGTCAAGATAATATCGTATGTGTTCAGTATCAAGATGCATATCAAATCGTGACTTGAGTGCATCGTTACACTCCTGATACAGTAGATTGTAGGAATAGGGAGTAAAAATTGTTTCTGACAAGGGAGCTGGGGGGCATGATGTTTTTTTTGGAGCAACAGCGGCCACGTTACTGTCATTGTTGCTGGTGCCTATAACAGGCTTTATTAAAGGCAGCAAAAATCGATGCATTGAACTTGGATTGGATGCTCATACTTTCCTGCCGAATATTAACCGTTAACCGATCAGATTAATATTACATTTCTCATCACTCGAGAGAACATGCAAACTCCACACGGAAATGCCAACTGACCCAGCCGGGGCTCGAACCAGCGACCTTCTTGCTGTGAGGCGATTGTGCTACCCACTGCGCCACCGTGCTGCCCTGTATTAAAACAGTGTTTTTAAAAGACTAAACACTTTATTCCTATAGTATACAACCAAGCACATGTGGTAAGAACACAAACGAGTCGCAGGTAATGAAGTATTAAGCGTTCTCCCAAAGTAAGCAAAATGCTAGCACTCGTTTGTAGCTCCACCTCTTTGCCCTTATTTGGTCACCACCGGTAGGTGCGATGAACAAAATGGCGACTGTTGGCCACGCCTACTTGTTGCTTCATTTGCGCTCTTCAGAAACCTATGGGTGACGTCACGGATACTACGTCCATATCTTTTAGTCTATGGAATTGTGTGACTGTGTAACAGCTTCTCCGTAATCCTGGACAGACTGAACCCAAGCAATCCTCGCTAGTGATAAGCGCGCTGTTACTTACAGCCAATCAAACTGTTTGGTGTTGTGCTATGATTGGTCGGGGATTTCAACGCCCCTTTCTACATTTTTCAACACAGAGCCCGCGTTAGAGTGCTCTTATAGAATCAAAAGTCGTACAAAAGAAAAATCTAATGAACGCATGTGTATGCTGTCTTCTTGATTGGGTGGGCAAGACAGACGTTTGGACGGGCTCAGCTATCATTAACTTGATTGATATTTTTTCTGTTGAACCTACCCACTGAACATTAGACTTCTGACAGACGTCCAAAAGACATCTATTATACCATGAACGCAATATAGACTTGATATGCATGTCTGTCAGAGGTTTAATGTTTGGTGGGTAAAAGAAGATGTTTAGAAGAATGTTGGAAACCTGTAACAATCGACTTCCATAGTATGTGTTTTTGTATGGAAGTCAATTGTTAATACAGTTTCAAACATTCTTTGAAATATCTTCTTTTGTGCTCAACCAGAATAAAAACTGGGTTGGAACAAGTCAAGGGTGAGTAAATGAAGACAGATTTTACATTTTTGGGTGAACTATCCCTTTTAGTACATTTGTGAAGATGATTTGTGAAGAAGAAGTGTTTTGTTTGGTATGCAAACCCTTGCGGTCCTCCATTTCCGGTCGTGGAGCAGGTTTGACAGACTGGAGTTATTGATATCGGGGGTTTTTCTGCTTTGTTTACAGGCTGGGCGTGACGAGAGCACTAAGGTAGATGAGGCTCAGGCTGTCCAGGATGCAAAGGTGAGGATTTTGACATGGTTAGCAGTGGCTTTTTGCCTTTAATATTAGATTTAATTGGTTCTGAATGTCTTAATATGGGGACTACTCGCTTAACAAATCAAGTAGTTTATTTGAATGCTTTTAAAATTAGATATCCATGTAAGACTTAAAAATTACAATCATTCATATTTATTTAAAGATAATACAGACAAATCCATAACTGTTAATGATATTTAGCTGTACATTATCATATGAGGGCGTCTCACGGGACTTATGTAGCTTCAACATTGGCGTACAGTATAATTAAGATTCATACAATCATTCATTTGGAAATTTGTTGGACAGTATTGATGTCTCGCACACAAAAAAATGACTTATTTTTGTTTTGGGACAACTTAATCGTTTTGTTCAATCCACTTGAATGTGTAAAAACGATTAAGTTAACTTAATTGATTTGTGTTGGCACAATGTGAAGTAATTGTGCGGAACCCAGCATTTTTACAGTGTTGATTGACTTAAATATTCATTCATTCCTTTTCTTTTGGCCTAGTCCCTTATTTACAGCCTGACTTAAACATTCAACTGCTAATTCATTCATTCACAATCAGATTTTTATGTCAAAGAAACCGCCATTAAGCTGTTTAACTAGGTTTCCGGTTGCTGTGACCAGAAACAACCGATTCATGCTCGTTTGGGATTCGGTCCACTATGATTGTGATCATTTTTATAATTTATTTTTAAAGAAGTTAGACGTATAGGAGTTAATTAGTTAGGGAATCAAGCTCAACCGAAAACTCAACAGTTCTTCATTCAGGAAATCACTTTTTGTTTGCGCTCTTTTGATTCAGCGAAAAGAACCGATTTTTGTTCATTTGAAAAGAACCGGCTCATAAGAGTCATTTGTTCAGGAATCGAACACAAATTGGCGCTGATGATTCAGTAGCGGAGAAAAAAAAACGTACAATGTGCTCTTTTTCTGCCTCCTGTCCTTTTAAAATACACACTTGCTTGAATATTTTATCTAATGCAGTGACCTAATTGTGTTTTAAAGTGTGCCCGAGGTGTGCAAATATTCTAAATGAATAGAGCTGCTGTTTTGTGTGTAGACGTTCATTGTCAGCGAGCGGTTTATAATGGCGGGTTCAGCCTTAGACAAACAGCAGTGATGTCGATGTTCAGCAATCATTAACAGTATATAAAGGGAAATACTCTGCATAAAGTTCTGCATTGTTATGTTTTATCAGGACATCTACGAGGCTGGTGAAGCTCGCTGGGGAACCGATGAGGTGAAGTTTCTGACGGTTCTGTGTGTGAGAAACAGAAATCACCTTCTGCGAGGTAAACAACAGTAAAAGTCATTCACACTGATCTCAGATCTAATCTATGTTATAAAACTGCAGACGTTATATAAAACATGACGGAAGTATGACCCTGGTACAAGTAGACTCACTGCTTCCACCTTGTGGTCACTGAATGGAAATAAAGCTGCCCGCAACGCGTATTATACACACTCAGAAATAAAGGTACAAAACCTGTCACTGGGGTGCTTAAGGTACACTTTTGTACCTTACAGGGCCACATTTGTACCTTTTAGGTACATATTAATACCGTGAACCCTCAATAGTACCTTTATGATACAAAAGTGTGCTCTAAAGGTACAAAATTTTACTCATTCATTCATTTTCATTTGGCTTAGTCCCTTTATTAATCTGGGGTCGCCACAGCGGAATGAACCGCCAACTTATCCAGCATATGTTTTACGCAGCGGATGCCCTTCCAGCTGCAACCCATCACTGGGAAACATCCATACACACTCATTCACACACATACACACTACAGACAATTTAGCTTACCCAATTCACCTGTACCGCATGTCCTTGGACTTGTGGGGAAAACCGGAGCACCCGGAGGAAACCCACACCAACACAGGAAGAACATGCAAACTCCACACAGAAATGCCAACTGACCCAGCCAAGGCTCGAACCAGCGACCTTCTTACTGTGAGGCGATCGTGCTACCCACTGCGCCACCGTGAGGCCAAAATTGTACTCTTAAGGTACAAATGTGCGCATTAAAGATACACAACTGTACCCTTTGAAAAGTGAAAAGGTTTTATACCTGACTTTGTACCTACTTATTTCTGAGTGTAAACACAATAATGACAAGTAATTAATACAAAAATCAGATGAAAATTAAATAAAAAACATATTTAATTAAAAATAAATAAATATGACATTGTAATTAGTAGAGAAAAAGTATAATAATGTATCAATATTAATACCACCGTGAGGCCCGTTATAGAAAAATATTAAATACAATTTTAAAAAGAAGAAAAATCAAGAAGCAAAAAAAAAATAGAAAAATTTAGAAATTTTGTAGGTTGTAATTTTGTTTTTGCAATATTTTGCATGTATTTAATCGTATTATCTTTCGATTTCTAAATATGTTTGGTGACTAAAATATTATTTTAATAAATATTATCCGTTTAATAAATCTGTTTTGTTTAAATGCACCAACATACATTGAATATATTTATCCATTTCTCAGTGAATATAGGCATTTTCAAAATGGGGTGTACTCATATATGCATACACTTTTGGTTGAATATTCTCCATATGCAAGCAATATCAAAAATACGTACTACTGTAGACTGCAAGTATATGACACCCTGTTTTCCCCAGTGTTTCAGGAGTATCAGAAGAAATCTGGACGAGACATTGAGGACAGCATAAAGCGAGAGATGTCCGGCTCTCTGGAGGATGCATTTCTGGCAATAGGTCAGCGTTAGTGCATTAATTTCAATCATTCTCACACTTTTCAATTGTGTGCATGCATATAAAAAGCATCCGTTCGCCTTTTCAGTGAAGTGCCTGAAAAACAAGCCAGCGTTTTTTGCCGAGAGGCTCTACAAGTCAATGAAGGTACACAAAACACCAAACGGATCTAACATTTGCACACGTCAGCGGCATGACTAACACCAAAATATCACCGTGTCTATATTTCTTAGGGTTTGGGCACTACAGATAGTGTGCTGATCAGGATCATGGTGGCTCGTGCAGAGATCGACATGCTGGATATCAAAGCGGAGTTCCTGAAGATGTACGGAAAAACCCTGCACTCCTTTATAAAGGTGAGACACTACACTAAACTCAACATTTCAGCCAGCACCTTTAAAGGGAATATCGAATTCATTGGTACACTGCAATAAATGATTTACTTACTTAAGAGTTTTTGTCTTGTTTCTAGTCCAAATGTCTAAAAATAGTTACCATAACATCTGTAGTTACTAGTTAAAGTCAGCAGTAACTAATAGCTGTTAACAGTCAAATGTATTTCATATATAAACACAGTTAAGTTATATAGTATATGGTGACGTCTGTGTGTACATGTTCTGGGAAGTGTATTTGTGTATAATACAGTAAGAGTTATATAAACAAACATGGAAACAATACACTAGGCACTTTGTTAGAAATACTTCGATGTTTAAGACAGGAAGAGTGTGTCCTACAGGTGGTTCAAGCCCACTCACCTGTATGGAGCATACTCCTACATCCCTCAAGTTATGTGATGCATTGTGCGTATGCTTTACTAAAAAGATAGGTCTTTAATCTAGTTTTGAACTGAGAGAGTGTGTCTGAGCCACGGACATTATCGGGAAGGCTATTGCAGAGTTTAGGAACCATATATGAGAAGGCTCGACCTCCTTTAGTGGACTTTGCTGTTCTGCAAATGCAAAAATTAAGCAAAATAATCGTGTTTTTCGGTTTCACTTAAGGTTATTTTTCTTACCCTATTGGCAGATTATTTTGCCAGTGATTTTATCCGGATTAGTGTAGACGTAGCCTAAAAAAGATATTTTGAAAAGAGCCAATAACCTGTAACCATTGACTTCCATAGTATTTCTTTTTTCCTACTATGGAGGACAATGGTTACAGATTTCCAGCTTTCTTCAAAATATCTTAATTTTATGTTTAACAGAAGAAAGAAACTCATAATGATTTGAAACGAGTATAGGGGCCATATATGAGAAGGCTCAACCTCCTTTAGTGGACTTTGCTATTCTGCAAATGGCAAAATTAAGCAAGTTTTTTCCTTAAAACAAGCAAAAACAATCTGCCAATGGGATAAGGAAAATAATTGTGTTTTTCAGTTTGACTTAAGGTTGTTTTTCTTACCCCATCGGTAGATTATTTTGCCAATGGATTTATCCGAATTAGTGTAGACGTAGCCTAAAAAAGATATTTTGACAAGAGCCAATAACCTGTAACCATTGACTTCCATAGTATTTCGTTTTTCCTACTATGGAGGACAATGGTTACAGATTTCCAGCATTCTTCAAAATATCTTCATTTTATGTTTAACAGAAGAAAGAAACTCATAATGCTTTGAAACAGGTAAAGGTCACTTTGGGGTGAGCTGTCCCTTTAAGTGGCTAAATGAGAGTTGCAATTGAATCACATAATGTGTCTAAGGTTGCCCAAAATCTGCTATTTAAAAACAACAACAACTGTTAGCTTATATCTTAGAGTCATTAGCCTGAAAACAGTCCTAATGTTTCCCTATGTGTTGTTTTTTAGGGCGACACGTCAGGCGATTACCGTAAGATCCTGCTGGAGCTGTGCGGAGGGGAAAAGTAACACATCCGCCGTGTTCATTAGCATTAAACACTATTTCCCATCAGGCCTATACAGCATTTCGCACGCATTCCTTGTTTGTAATACCAATTAAAAACCTAACATTGATGTTTTAAACGGGATTCATGATTACTTTGTTTATTGCTTTGGAATTTATAGGTGTCCTTTAGTAGATCGACACACAAAATAAATAAATAAATAAAAGTAAAGAACATCCCATATTGATCTGTTGTTTCTTGTTTTAATGTCAGCAAACTCACTCAAGTCCATTTGTTTAATTACTTTGAGGGTAATTAGTTTAATGTAAAGCGTCTCTGTGGTCTAATTATACTAATTGGCCCTGGTTGTTTGCTTATATATGAGAATGGCTCATAGATTCTCTGGTTTTCAATATTTCATTAGATTTACAGACCGTGTGCCTCAATTTAATCAAGAGCAATGCGAATCACATGAGTGAACTTTGAATACTGTTAGAATTATGGGATACGTGGCTAACAAAATGCAGTGAATTTATGGTTTTACCACTAAGTGGCGCTGTGCACACATTCATATTTACTGATTTGACAATCACAAATCAACTGCAGTGTTTTGGTGGCTTGAGAAAGTTTTCAGACCCCATATATCTCATGAAACGTGTGATTGTGTAAACTATAATAATAATAATAATAATAATAATAATAATAATAATAATATAGATAAAAAAAAATACATGAATGAGTAGAAAACAGTTGGAAACGTCTTATAAAAGGAGGTGATTAATCTTCAGAAAATCATCCAACTCATTTTATGTAATCTGTATAGTTTTCATATTGTAACATGCATAAATGCAGTTTTAAACACGGGGTTGCTGTTTAAAACTGTATAAAATAAAAGCAGAATTTAAATATAATTACTGAAAATATGTTATAATGTATTTTATATTTATGACGCACATTTCCCTTTTAATTTGGTAATTTAAAATAAAGTACATGAGATAAGAGCAAAACATACTGAATTAATGACTAAAATGCATGCATTAAATTATAGTCAAACTATTTTTTAAATATTTATTAATATATTTTATTTATTAATTATTTACATATTTATCTATAATATATATTTATAATATATTTATGCATATTTCTCTTTTAATTTGGTAATTTAAAATAAAGTAC
>CAIGQW010005321.1:98748-111250 GCA_903798125.1 Danio choprae | reverse complement strand
AACCACTGAATTGCATCAGCAACAATGAAAACAACAGGAAATATCAAGAACATGTAAGATATGGCACGGATAATGCATTATGGATCAAGATATCCATGCACAAACATTTTAATCTCCGATGAAAAGAATAAGGGTACGCTGGCTAAAATTGCTTTTGTTTCTTTATGTTTCTTTTCGGCATGTAAATACATATTTTTTATGTCATCACATTATACGGAGGAGTAATTTAGCACATAAACAACCACACAGCTCTAAACATCATGAAAATAATACAAGTAAGTCATTAAATATTGGCGTATGTGATCTTCTTGATGACAAGAAGTCTGGCTAAGCTGGCTGAGATTTACGAATTACTTCATGAAGAAAACAATTGTAAAAAACTGTAATATGCAGCAGCAACTTTGTTTTTGTAAAGCTTTGCTATATAGATAGCTGGACATATCAAGAAAACAATGCGATACAATTACAAAAAACTACAATATGATACCACTACTACAAACAATGCTGTATGGGTCATGTAATGACCACGAAGTCTGGGTAAGCTTGGGTAAAACTGATTTGTTACTTTGTGAAAGCATCAAACTTTCCATGCCGCTCTGTGTTATTTCAAGATGTAAATGCGCATTTTAAGTTAGCATGCAAAAGGCAGCTTTATATTTGTACATAATACAATGAAAATAGCCAAGAAAAGAATGCAATAAAGTGTGGTACAAATGATGCATAATGCGTAATCTCAAATGACATGAAGTCAACAACTACTGAACGCTCCTCCTTCTAGCGCATAAAGACAAATAAAGTCTTGGCCAGCTAGTTAACTAACAGTCTGTGAGTTTCCATGCAATATTGCCTCACGTTTATAAAGCCGATGAACTTACAAAATGAAAAAGCTGCTGATAAATCTTTGATCTTCAACATGAACTCACGTGGAATCTTTTTCTTGCAGGACATTATCCAAGCATGTAAAAGACTACAGAAGTCTTTAGTAGCATTTTGGGACTGACCAATCCAGTGTCCATTTCTCTTGTTCACTGAAAGCTTCCTCTCAGGATGAGCGCCAACAACATCACCCTGATTGCCGAAGATGTAAAGCCCCTGCTGGTTCTTTCTCTGGCGCTGGTCATCTTCTTGACGGTGATCGGGAACCTGTTGGTCATCCTGGCGATCGCCCGCACCCCTCTCCTCCACACCACCACCAACGTCTTCATCATCTCTATGGCATTCGCTGATCTCATTATGGGCTGTGTGGTCCAGCCTTTAGGACTCAGTATGGTGGTGGCTGGGAAATGGGTTTTGGGGAACCCTATGTGTGACCTGTGGACGTCTTTAGATGTGTTCTGCGTCACTGCCAGCATCGAGACATTGTGCGCCATCGCTGCTGAGCGCTACATTGCAGTTACCAGACCTCTGGAGCACCAGGTACTGTTGGGAAAACGCAGAGCCGGCTACATCGTATGCATGGTGTGGATCGTGTCATCATTAGTTTCCTTCGTGCCAATAATGAACCATAATTCTCGTGCAAATTATTTAGCAGCAAATGACTGCTACAACAACTCGGAGTGCTGCGATTTTCATACTAACCAGCACTACGCCATCTTCTCCTCTGTGGTTTCCTTCTACGTGCCTCTTGTTGTTATGGTGTTTCTGTACGGGAAGGTGTTTGCTATAGCGAACAAACAGTTGAAACTCATCGGTAAGGACAGACTTCGTTTTCTGAGCTCTTGCAGTGAAGACTCTTGTGAAATTCCTGAAAGTTCAGTTCGAAGTTATGGTCGGAGAACAACAAGGCATGTTGTGAAAGAACACAAGGCGCTCAAGACTCTAGGGATTATTATGGGCATCTTCAGTCTCTGTTGGCTGCCCTTCTTCATCTTCAATATCATCAAAAGTTTTAATCCTGAAGTGCCAACACAGCTTGTGTTTCTCCTGTTGAACTGGCTGGGCTACGCCAACTCAGGCCTGAACCCAATCATCTACTGCCACAGTCCTGAGTACCGCAACGCTTTCTTTAATCTCTTAGGGTGCAAAAAACCCAAGCATTTTAACCAAACCACCGTGAACAAACATCTACAAAGCCTCACCTCGTGCATCCAGAGCAACAGTTCTGTAAGAATGGATTGCATGGGTCACAAAGATCCAATTGCACGGGGCGGGAACACTTGCTCTGACATGAGTTCAGTTTTAAAAGGAGAAGAGGTAGAAATTCAGCCTCACAATGACTCAAACTTGACACGGATCAATGTAGCAGAGATGTTGAAGGTAAGAGAGAACAAATCACAAGTGTTGAATGCTAATAAAACTGTTTAAGATACTGGGGTATGATGGGATATTGCTCACTCTGAGGGTTCGAGTGTCGTCTTTGTGGGTGGAATAAACATTAACGTTGAAACAAACAAGCACCCCCATTCAGAATTCTTTAAAAACCACATATCTGGCAACCGTTCACAACCTTATGAGTTTTAAAGTAGCTCTCAAATTGTCTTCAAACATCTTTAATGCATAATTACTTATTTAATGAATATTTTTTATGTCAATGATTCTCAATTAAATGATTCCATCCTTCCTACAACATAAACAGCAGCTAAATATATGTATATATAATGTTAATGTATAATATATGTATAATGTTATGTTATACATATATTGAGCTGCTGCTTATACTAAATGAATATAAACACCTTATATAAATTGAAATTAATAAACTTGGTATATCGCTGTACTAAAGCCAAACTAAAATATTATCATTAATAACGAGTAAGGGGCAGCACGGTGGCACAGTGGGTAGCAAAATCGCCTCACAGCAAGAAGGTCGCTGGTTCGAGCCCCGGCTGGGTCAGTTGGCATTACTGTGTGGAGTTTGCATGTTCTCTCCGTGTTGGCGTGGGTTTCCTCCGGGTGCTCCGGTTTCCCCCACAAGTCCGAAAAACGTGGTATAGGTGAATTGGGTAAGCTAAATTGTCCGTAGTGTATGTGTGTGAATGAGAGTGTATGGGTGTTTTCCAGTGATGGGTTGCAACTGGAAGGGCATCCGCTGCGTAAAACTGGATAAGTTGGTGGTTCATTCCGCTGTGGCGACCCCAGATTAATAAAGGGACTAAGCCGAAAAGAAAATGAATGAATGCATGAATAATGAGTAATAATTATAAATATTTCACAACAGTTACTGGTTGACATCTGAAATTTTCCCAGGACCACAGTCTGAAAGTCCTTGACTCAGGGTAACAATAGTTAACTAAAATATTCAATTCAATCTTAACATAGAAGTTCTAGTAAATTGAAACTGTCAGTCCAGTTTTCAGAGTTCAGCTCAGTTCAGTGTGGTTTAATTTTCACTGCCGAAAGTCCAAACACTGAAGAGCAAATCCATCGATGCGCAGCTCCACAAGTCCCAAAATAAGTTGTGTTACATGAAATAAAACTTTACCAAAAGAAATATAATGTAAACTTGCAATGCAATGTTTATTAAAACTAAAATAACCAATATAGAAAGAAAACTCAAAAAGTAACCTTAAAACCAAACCCAATTATGTGACAAAATAAAACAACAAACCTTAAGTAATACAACTTCTCAACCTTTAGCCAAGAATAAAAATAGAGCAAAAAAATCTAAAACTACTAACATTCAAACTAGTAATAAAAACTAATATATTTACTCAATGATAATGATTTAATATACACTTATCTTAGCAACTTACAAATGAAGGACACTCCAAACGATTTATCGTAAGAGCCTGAGCCAATATCATATGCAGTACACAATGCCAAATACTCAGTGCCAACACAATGTCATGAGGCCTATGGCAGAAATCGAGTGCACAATAAAATAGTCATTAGAGGCATTCATTATGTTTGGGATTTAAAGGTTTCGTGAAGTGCATTTTTAATTCGACATTTGACTTAATCTCAACTGAAACATGAAGAGAGGGCGGGACATCGAGTAGCCCCTTCCCTTTTATAAAAACAGCCAATAGCGTTTAGTTTTTATCACAGCTCTGCCAGCGAGAGTGGTTGAGATCAAGCGCATAAAATGAGAAGCAAATGAGAAGCGCCTTAAAGGGGGCGGGGCATGTCAGATACTTGAGAGTATTTGATTGGTCAGAAGATTTGATGAGAAACAGAAGTATGAGGTGATGAATATTTTTTTTTCAATTTAGACAGAAGTGACAAACTGCACACTGTGAATGTTTATATCAGGTATAAATGCTCATTTTAATTTTATTGTAATAGATATCCTTAAAACTAACATAGGGCCTCACGGTGGCGCAGTGGGTAGCACGTTCGCCTCACAGCAAGAAGGTCGCTGGTTCGAGCCCCGGCTGGGTCAGTTTCTGTGTGGAGTTTGCATGTTCTCCCCGTGTTGGCGTGGGTTTCCTCCGGGTACTCCGGTTTCCCCCACAAGTCCAAAGACATGCGGTACAGGTGAATTGGGTAAGCTAAATTGTCTGTGGTGTATGTGTGTGAATGAGAGTGTGTGGATGTTTCCCAGTGATGGGTTGCATCTGGAAGGGCATCCGCTGCGTAAAACATATGCTGGATAAGTTGGCGGTTCATTCCACTGTGGCGACCCCAGATTAATAAAGGGACTAAGCCAAAAAGAAAATGAATGAATGAATGAAAACTAACATAATAATACGAACGTCTAAAACAACTTTATTTTAATTTCAAGGGAGCTTAAAGTTTAAGTATAAGATATACTAAAGACGTAATGCTTTGTTTATTTCAGGTATAAGTGCTAATTTTGTCACTGTTTTGTAACACACTAGCTTATAGATATCCTTAAAACGAACATACATGATACTGACATCTAAAAGACTTGATTTTAATTTCACGGGGCCTTTAAGTTTAAGTTTATAATATGCTGTCAGGCATATCTTTGAGAAAGCCACAAATGAAACACTCCCACGCCCACCATTTCTCATGTGGGTGCTGAATGTGGTTTGCTAGCTTATAACTTTCACATTCATAACACAGCATTTCAGCTTCTCACACTTGCTCTTGATGAATGGCTTGAATCCAACAAGAACCAAATAAAAGATGGGTGTAAAAGCCAACTATGTGTAATTCATTTGTAATGATAATTTAGTTAAAAAGGTTCAAACATGGTGAAAACTGATAATGAAATGTAACAAGAACTCAATACAATCATTATATCTAAAATGCATAATTTAATAATTATTCATTCATTCATTTTCATTTCGGCTTAGTGCCTTTATTAATCTGGGGTCGCCACAGCGGAATGAACCGCCAACTTATCCAGCATATGTTTTACGCAGCGGATGCCCTCCCAGCTGCAACCCATCACTGGGAAACATCCACACACTCTCATTCACACACATACACTACAGACAATTTAGCTTACCCAATTCACCTATACCGCATGTCTTTGGACTTGTGGGGGAAACCGAAGCACCCGGAGGAAACCCACGCCAACACAGGGAGAACATGCAAAGTCCACACAGAAACTGACCCAGTCGAGGCTCGAACCAGCGACCTTCTTGCTGTGAGGCGAACCCACTGCGCCACCGTGAGGCCAATTTAATGATTAATACAATTTAAAAACTTTATTTTTGTTTTGTATTATTTGGCTTCCGGAAGTAGTACGTCATGATGTCATTAGTTTGTACGTTTAAGTCAGATTGCAGCTATGGACGTTGGAAGCAACAACCGAGTCTATTGTACCTTTGTATTTTCGTCTGGCATTTCTTCTGTAACTAAAGTTTATTCATAAACAAATTGCGAGAGGATCACGTGCTTATGATTGACTGCCGCTGGTCCCGCATTAGCTAATGCATGATCCACCAATCAGACGATTCTTAAATCGCGATAAATAACTAGAGTATCTCACCTTAGCCATCTTCATCCCGAAGAATCCCCCGTTCCACCCCTACTCCTCCCCTTTCCTTGACAGGGCGGCACGGAGGCCCAGTGGTTAGCGCCGTTGCCTCACAGCAAGAATATCACAGGTTCAAGTCTTTACCTGGCCAAGTTTACATGTTCTCCCCGTGTTTGCGTGGGTTGTCCCCGGGCTCTCCGGTTTCCTCCCACAGACTAAAAACACATAAGTAAATAGACCAAACCAAATCGACACCATAGACAAGCAATTAATCAGCAATATTTCTCTCCGTAGTTATTCATAATTTGCATTCACTATTAACAAGCAGGGGAGTTCTCGAGACCTACCTGAGCTCAAACTCCCCTGCAAACGGGAGGGAGCCCCGGGCTCGAGGATCTCATGAGCTCATGGCTCTCTCCCAGGACAGCATGCCAAACAAGCTTTATAATCAATCATCAGCTAAGTGTGAACTCTTGAAAGCCTTTTTAAGAGAAGATTCGGTCTTACGCGCGTTTTTTTAAATACTGGTTGTTGGACTAGTTGCAAAAGGTGGTACATAAGGATGTGCACGAAAGGTGTGCCACTACAATGGGTACAGTCAAAAGTCAATTCTGCTTTCACAATCAATCAAATTTTAAATCAATAAATAAATATATAACTATTTTACGTTATTAATTGCTCATTTAAAATTGGATTGATTGATTGACAATTGCGTACATTACTCTGTATAAAATAATAAACAAGAAAATCAAACAAAAAGGTTTTATTGTCACTGGAAATGAAAGAAACTAGTCTGCCACAGCATGTCAAATCAATTTTTTCAATGTACTAACATCCTGGATGAGGACAGGGGGTGATGATTGCACAAAACAGGACATAAATCTACCACTTCCCCTCAAACAGAGAACAAGAGGTACAACTTTGCCACCTAACCACATGCAATTTTGTCAAGATTTGTCCCAATTTGCATTATATTTCTATGTTAATAAACCTAAAAACCTCTTATCGTTTACCTCATAACATTTTAAAATACTCTTGGGATATGAACAGACCCTCAACAACTGATTGGCACCGCACAACCAATCAGTTCAACATGTTTGTCAAGTGGCTCAAATTAGTGGAGATTTCTGAAGTGTGAGTGAATACTTACCCCAATAGTAGTGGGGAAACCCAGGGGTCTTATTACCTCATTAATGTGAAGATAATAATTTGGAGACAAAAGTGCGCCGTAACCGTGTCTTATAACACTAAATAAGTCTTGAGTTCAAGCTTATGCTAATGAGCTCGATCCGCGTTTCAATCTTGTGCCAACCTTACGGTTATTTAAATAATCTCATTACTGCGACCAAATATCCAAAGTTAAAAAACTATAAACGGTGATTTAAATACTTCGTGTTCGCTGAGGTAAACATCTCGAGCGCGCGCGCCCGTTTGATAACCGAACGCGGACTGTGATTCGATTCATAAACAAATGACTCGTATGAACCGAAGCTAAAAACTCAGTCAAAGATCATGAAACAATCTCGCTCGTAAACTAACAGTATCTGCATCGCTCAGGTCTTAATTCCCCAAAAAGAGTCGCGATCTTATTAATATTGAGATGACTGGGCAATTTATAGCATTCATGATAAATGAACCACGAGTCATTTTTCTAGTCGAAGTCCGATTCGATTCGATAGTTCGTTTATTTAATCCAAAACAATAATAGCCTACTTTCACTCAGCACAAAAATCAACCAAAAGTAAAAGTAAATGCATGTTAGAGAAGATAAATATAGGCTATAAGCATTTCAAAAAGTCTGTAAGCATTATATCGATTATATCAAAAAGTTGTAAACATTATAAGCCATGAACCAAGCCAAGAGGAGAGTCACAATGTAAATATATGGATATTTAGCATTTTTGTCATTCACAAAGAAAACAAAATCAAATCACTTGAAAATAAATATCATATTTCCAACAAGCTGCATGATTGCCTGCATGATTCAAAGTCAAGACAAAGTCAAAGTCAGCTTTATTGTCAATTCAACCACATGTACAGGACATACAGAGAATCGAAATTGCGTTACTCTCAGACCCCAGGTGCATAACAGATGATATTATATACAAAAAGTATAATTTTAAAAGTAAATTACAATAAATACAATTTCACATATAATGTAATCTAAAAATATAAGTAAATATAAAAATTGTAGGGCCTCACAGTGGCGCAGTGGGTAGCACGTTCGCCTCACAGCAAGAAGGTCGCTGATCGCTGGTTCGAGCCTCGGTTGGGTCAGTTGGCATTTCTGTGTGGAGTTTGCATGTTCTCCCTGTGTTGGCGTGGGTTTCCTCCGGGTGCCCCGGTTTCCCCCACAAGTCCAAAGACATGCGGTATAGGTGAATTGGGTAAGCTAAATTGTCCGTAGTGAATGGGTGTGTATGGGTATGGGTTTCCCAGAGATGGGTTGCAGCTGGAAGGGCATCCGCTGTGTAAAACATATGCTGGATAAGTTGGCGGTTCATTCCGCTGTGGCGACCCCAGATTAATAAAGGGACTAAGCCGAAATGAAAATGAATGAATGAATGAATAAAAATTGTAAACAATACAATTACACTTAAGGGCACATAGCAAGGAGCGCAAACCAGAGTTGTGCAGATGCAAAACAGTATATAGTGCAAACAGTACAGTATAACGCCCAACAGTATATAGTGCAATGATGGATGAATTATAAATTCATTCATATTCTTTTCGGCTTAGTCCCTTTATTAATCAGAGGTCGCCACAGCGGACCATTTTAGCTTACCCAATTCACCTATACCGCATGTCTTTGGACTGTGGGTGAAACCGGAGCACCCGGAGGAAACCCACACCAACATGAGAAGAATATACAAACTCCACACAGAAATGCCAACTGACCCAGTCGAGGCTCGAACCAGCGACCTTCTTGCTGTGAGGCGACAGCACTACCCACTGCGCCCCTCATTATACACTAAAATGTATTAATTTGGGGGTTGTTTAAAGCCTTAACATTGGGAACGTGAATTAGCCTTAGCAAGCACTATATTAAAAAAAAAACCTCAATGAAAATGAGCACTGACAGAATCGGACACCCACATCGTAATATTGGTTTTGTAGTTGTTTTAATCAACAACATGCATCTTATACCGCAGGGGCTTAGAAACCGTAGTGTACGTGAATCACATACTCATGATGATTGAAAGGAACACTTTGAGACAGTGCAGACACAAGCACATCTGAGAAACATTTCAGCATAATCCTTCTGATGTCACTAAAGACAGAAAAATACATAATGTGTATAAACAAAGCCCGGAGCACGCAGAAACACACGCACTAGCAGTCTTACAGTTCATGTCTAATGATTTCATAATGATTTTTTTTTCTCCCACAGGGCCACTGAAGATGGGAAACAGATCCAATGCTCAAGAGAGTTAGCCGTAATGTCGTGCTTTTCAAGCGGACCCTGACTGTATTTCATGCAAACCACGTGCAAAGGCAAAATGGACAGCTTTTAAAGTAAAGAGCAGCAAAGTGGAAAAGTGATATCGAGAACAAACCATGACGAAAATGATCATGCACTGACTGATTCTTGAACTTGAAGGAAAATTGAAGACTTAAAATTGCATCTTTTTTCCTCACAAACACGTTTGTTGTGCAGAGAAAGTTTTTCCCCCTTTCCAGAGATGAATTTAAAAGCACATAGTCCAAAACGTGGGTAAAAAATGGCCTGTTACGATTAGATAAATGACTTGCCCATTTGCTGGAGACATTATTGGGAATATATTTATGCACACTCACAACAGCCATGGGGATATTTTGGATATTTTTCTTCATCGATGCACATTAAAAGTGAAAGGATTTAAACTGTGTACTAAAATAACATTTCCAACCTCAATGGAAAACCATAAAGTATTAAGAGGCCATATGATGCTTTGTAATGTTTTCCTCTTTTTGCTGTTGTTGTATCTGTGCATGTATTATATCTGCAACGTTTCAAAGCTCGTCTCCCACGAAGGGATTTATTCAATCTAACGAACAACAGACTCCAGAGACGTGCCTGAAACAGATCCTTCCCATCAAGATACAACTTGCACAAACATCCATGACATAATTTGAAACAATCGCATGAGGCAAACAAAAAGACGCCAACTACAGTGTTTTTGTCGTGTTGTGAGACAAGAGTTGCAATATTGTCGTGCTAGCAAAATAAAATCTCAAGCTTGATAAATCCAACACCGTTATTAACAAGTTTACATGCTGTAAAAAATGTTGGGTTCCATGCAATTCCTTCATGTAGTCCCAACACAAATCGATTATTCATTCATTCATTCATTTTCTTTTCGGCTTAGTCCCTTTATTATTCTGGGGTCGCCACAGCGGAATGAACCACCAACTGTTCTAGCATGTGTTTTACGCAGCGGATGCCCTTCCAGCTGCAACCCATCACTGGGAAACATCCACACACACTCATTCACTACGGACAATTTACCCTACCCAATTCACCTATACCGCATGTCTTTGGACTTGTGGGGGAAACCGGAGCACCCGGAGGAAACCCACGCCAACACGGGGAGAACATGCAAACTCCACACAGAAATGCCAACTGACCCAGACGAGGCTCGAACCAGCGACCTTCTTGCTGTGAGGCGATTGTGCTACCCACTGTATAATTTTAAATAAGTAGTTTGAACAAACAGCAAGTCATTTTTTTGAGTGCAACTACTTTTGAAGCATTGGAAGCATAAGATGTTTGAGTCCAACTGTAACATGGAGTCAAGAACAACAGAAGTGAGGGTCCAAATGCAGTTTGTTTAAATCTTGGTCGGGCAGGGAATAGTCTAGACAGGAGCAAACAGTAGCATGAGGGTAATCCAAAAAGAGTAGTCGAGGTCACAGGCAAAGAGGTAGGGATGGCTGACGTGAAACTGACGTTTTGACACAGTGTCGAGGTCCTAAAGCTCAAGTGTCTCGAAACACTACATAGAAGCATAATCTAAAACACACAGGTCACGTGACTAAGGTGATTGGAAACACACAGGTCACACAGGTAAAGCGATTCAAAGCATCGGTCATTTTTAGAAGTGTTTCAAGACCTGACGAATCTGCGTTTGACTGACAGGATCGTAAAAAACAAGCACTATCTCATGTAGCCTAGTGGACCGTGCGTGTGCACAGAGGAACCGTGCTGCAAATGGCCCGAGTTTGAATCCCGACTATCCGACTATTCCCGAATATTCGGAAATTATGACTTGATGTATTTTAATAATGTCAATTTTTTATGATCAAAACAAGACATATTTATTCACAAAGTGTTCATTCGGATGTCAGACCAATGTTAAAACAAAACACGTTACAAGAACTGAGCATTTAAAAGCTAATATCTATAGCTGCATCACCCTGGATGGGAACCCATTATCTCGACATGCTAGTCTGGAACTCTCACAGCTTTACTAAATCACCTGAGGCCTCAACTCTACAACGTAGGATATAATACCTCAATTTGCTTAACTGTTTCTTTGCTGAAGCTGTTCCAGGGCAATACATAAAAAATTACCACTAGGTGTCACTGCAGAGACGGGTTTCGAAATGTTTCGACGCTTTGACACATTTGCTTCGACTGTTTCAGTGTTTCATGAAGCCTCGCTTTGCCCACCACTAGCAAACGGTAGCATGAGGGTAATCCAAAATTGTAGTCGAGGTCACAGGCAGAGGTCAATACAGGCGGCAAAACAACAAAAACGTAGAATAGACCAAAACAAGGGTCAGGAAAGACGGCAAGGCTAGACTAGGCTACGCATTGTAACGTTGCAGACAACAAGAGTCAGCAACCTGTGTGAGAATGTGAGGTGTGTATATATAGTCCAACTAATCAGTCTTCATGAGCTACAGCTGTGGGCAAGTAATCAGTGGTGATCCGGAACTGGTGTGTGTGAGGCGCCTGGTAGGAAATGTAGTACAGATCAATGGCAGAATTGTAGTTCAGTTGATAGTGAATGTTTTCCAGCAATCGGCAAGTGACACTTTTTCACTTTTTAAATACTTTCCCCATAGGGAATTTCAAGAGTTCACACTTAGCTGATGATTGGTTATAAAGCTTGTTTGGCATGCTGTCCCGGGAGAGAGCCCTGAGCTCATAGATCCTCGAGCCCGGGGCTCCCTCCCGTTTGCAAGGCGAGAGGGGAGTTTGAGCTCAGGTAGATCTCGAGAACTCCCCTGCTGTAGTAGCTAATGAACGGATAGTGATTGCTCTGGAGATGACTACTTACTAGGAGCATGTCTATGATGTCGATTTGGATTAGTCAATTAACTTAAGTTGCATGTTTTTGGACGGTGGGAGGAAACCGGGGAACCCGGTGGAAACCCACATGAGCACGGGGAGAACGTGCAAACTCCACACAGAAACCTCAGCTGGCTTGGTAAGGACTAGAACCAGTGACGTTCTTGCTGTGAGGCAACAGTGCTAACCACTGGGCCACCGTGCCACCCATCTAGGAAAGGAGGAGTAGGGGTGGAAGGGGGGATTCTTCAAAACGAAGATGGCTGTGATATGAAACTTAGGGTATTTATAGTGGCTTAGGAATCGTCTGATTGGTGAATCATGAATTGGATAATGCGGGACCAGCCGCAGCAATCATAAGCACGTGATCCTCTCGAAATTAGTTTATAAATAAA
>CAIGQW010005321.1:21740-44438 GCA_903798125.1 Danio choprae | reverse complement strand
GACCCCAGATTAATAAAGGGACTAAGCCGAAATGAAAATGAATGAATTATTTTAGAGTATTTAAATGACTTTACTAATTGCTTTGTCTGAAATGTTATTTATTTGCTCAGTAAGTTACTTCAAAAAAGTAATTAATTACTAGTTACATTATGTATTTAAATTACTTTTCTAATTGAGACATTTCACCCTAAAATGAAAACTGTCCTAACATGACAAAAACATGTCAAAACATGACCTATGGTCATGAGCTTTGGGTCATGACCGAAAGGACAAGATCTCGGATACAGGCGGCCGAAATGAGTTTCCTTCGCAGGGTGGCAGGGCGCACCCTTATAGATAGGGTGAGGAGCTCGGTCACCCGGGAGGAGCTCGGAGTAGAGCCGCTGCTCCTCCACATTGAGAGAAGTCAGCTGAGGTGGCTCGGGCATCTGTTTCGGATGCCTCCTGAATACCTACCTAGGGAGGTGTTCCAGGCATGGAGGGACTATGTCTCTCGGCTGGCCTGGGAACGCCTCGGGATCCCTCTGGAGGAGCTGGAGGAAGTGTCTGGGGAGAGGGAAGTCTGGGGTTCTCTCCTAAGACTGCTGCCCTCACGACCCGGTCCCGGAAAAGCGCTTGAAAATGAATGAAAAATGAATGAATGAATGAAAACTGTCATTATTTACTCATCCTCAACGTTTGAACGCTAAAGGAAGATATTCTGAAGAATGCTGAAAAACAGCCATTGACTTCCATGGTATTCTTTGTTCCTAGAATGGGTATATATTTTCCAGCATACTTCAGAATACCTTGTTTTGTGTTCAACCGAATAAAAACAAATGTGAAGAACCACTTTAGTATGAGTAAATGTTGAGGAAATGTTCATTTTTGGGGTGAACTGCCCCTTTTAATGCTGTGTTCACACCAGATGCAGAATGCGCAAATTAATCGCGCTATTTGACCATAAATAGACGGGTGAACATTGAGTTTACTCGCTTCATTCGTGCGTCAAATTCTCAGAGTTTGAGCTCAGGTAGATCTGGAGAACTCCCCTGCTGTAGTAGCTAATGAACAGATAGTGATTGCTCTTGAGATGACTGCTTACTAGGAGCATGTCTATGATGCCGATTTGGATTAGTCAATTAACTTAAGTTGCATGTTTTTGGACGGTGGGAGGAAACCGGGGAACCCGGTGGAAACCCACGTGAGCACGGGGAGAACGTGCAAACTCCACACAGAAACCTCAGCTGGCTTGGTAAGGACTAGCACCAGTGATGTTCTTGCTGTGAGGCAACAGTGCTAACCACTGGGCCACCGTGCCACCCATCTAGGAACGTAGGAGTAGGGGTGGAAGGGGGGATTCTTCAAAACGAAGATGGCTGTGATATGGAACTTAGGGTATTTATAGTGGCTTAGGAATCGTCTGATTGGTGAATCATGAATTGGATAATGCGGGACCAGCCGCAACAATCATAAGCACGTGATCCTCTCGAAATTAGTTTATAAATAAACTTCACTTGATGAGCTGTTGTCCGGTGTCGGCAGGAGGATTTCCCCTCGGGACACCAACAACACTGCGTCATGATCTCGCATCTACAAGAGCAAGCTCCTGATATGTTAACGCAGTGCGAATGTCCGCTAAAGTTCAGATTTCTTCACTTTTGCATCAAACGTGCAAAACGCTCAACTCGCGCAGCTTTATTCATGCTGCAGGATGTCTATTCGCGTCTTTGCATTGGCTTAACATGTGAATCACTCGTGCTTGACTTCATCCACATCTGGTGTGAACGCACCATAAGACAAAACAACAAAACAGGTATTTAATGTCAGATGAGAGGCGTCTAATAGATGTATTATAGATGTGCAAATGCTCTAAAAAAAACATCTTCCAGACATAAACGTAAACATCAAATATACATCTGTGATGTATGTGTGCTATCAGGTTTTGAAAATGAAACATCCTGATGGGGGGGGCGATGCGGTGGCGCAGTGGGTAGCACAATCGCCTCACAGCAAAAAGGACGCTGCTTCGAGCCTCGGCTGGGTCAGTTGGCATTTCTGTGTGGAGTTTGCATGTTCTCCCCGTGTTTGTGTGGGTTTCCTCCGGGTGCTCCGGTTTCCCCCACAAGCCCAAAGACATGCGGTATAGGTGAATTGGGTAAGCTAAATTGTCCGTAGTGTGAATGAGTGTGTACGGATATTTCCCAGTGATAGGTTGCGGCTGGAAGGGCATCCGCTGCGTAAAACATATGCTGGATAAGCGGTTCATTCCGCTGTGGCAACCCCTGATTAATAAAGGGACTAAGCCGAAAAGAAAATGAATGAATGAACATCCTGATGGCCTCTTCTGGTAACATTTACAGAAGTTGCTTATACAATTATATTCAATATTTATATTTAGACAACAATTCAGTACTGTAATTTATAGATACTTTTAGCCTCCAGTCTTTTAGTGTAAATGGAGTCCTTTTCCTCAGTCATGGTGGAAGATATTCTGAAGAATGCTAAAAACCATCCACTGACTTCCATAGTATGTTTTGTTCCTACTATGGATGGACTTGAGTGCGAGTAAATGGCGAGGAAATGTTAATTTTGGGTGAACTGACCCTTATTAAGACATGCAAATAAACCTCTATTTAATGTCTAACAGGAGGCATCTAATAGACGTATTAAAGATGTGCAAACGCTCTAAAAACATAAACATCAAATATACATCTCTGTGATGATCGGGGAATACACACTTTTAAAAATAAAACATCCTAAAGGGCTTTTCTTGTAATATTTACAGAATTCGCTTATACGGTCATACAATTTTATTAAATATTTGTATTCATGACGCAATCCTTACCAAATCCTACCATAATTTATAGCTACTTTTAGCTTCTAACACACATTTTTGGTCTTGTAGTGTTAATGGAGACCTTTTCTCAATCATAGAGTAAACACCAGTGTGGACGATGATTGCTTTTATTTTAAAACACCACATTAAAACAAAGGCACACACTAGTGTAAAGCCTGACCCAGTAATGATCCTACTAATGGCTCACACCGTTACTGACGCAGATATCAGAGAGGACTGGGTCTGATCACTTAAGATGAAAGCACGTCTAAAGTGCACCGTCTACTACATGATGGCTCTTTTGAAGGGGTTTTGTGTGTGTGTGTGTGTGTGTGTGTGTGTGTGTGTGTGTGTGTGTGGAGATCGTTAGAGGTCTGGAAAGCAAAGGCAGTTTAAGGGTTTGTGATGTTTCCAACTATTGCTTTGATGTTTGTTGACGAAATTAAACTGTTTTCTTGCTTTCCTGACAGAAAGTCATTCAAGAACATTTGTCGAACCTTTCCAGCACACAAAACGAATGAAAGAAATAAACAAACGAAGGAAGACTGACTTTTAGTAAACGTTTTATTGGTAAAGATGTCACAGTAAATACATTTATTGAAAGAAGTAAAGAAAAGTCTACGTTTTTAACATAGTAATTATAACTAGATTGATTAGATAATAAACGTATATAGTAAACATACAGTACGTTTAATATTGTTTTTTCATAATTTGATTTGATTTTGGTTTGATATTCATTCATTCCTTTTCCTGGCTTAGTCCCTTATTTATCAGGGGTCTCCACAGCGGAATGAACCGCCAACTATTACAGCATATGTTTTACACAGCGGATGACCTTCCAGCCGCAACCCAGTACTGGGAAACACCCATTCACTCTCGCATTCACCCATACATATTCATACACTACGGCCAATTTAGCTTATTCAATTCACCTATAGTGTGTGTGTTTGGACTGTGGGGGAAACCGGAGCACCCGGAGGAAACCCACGCCAACACGGGGAGAACATGCAAACTCGAACCAGCGACCTTCTTTCTGTGAGACAACAGCGATACCCATTGTGCCACTGTGTCGCCCCACTAATGATAATTATTTCTAGTTTAATTATTAATTAGTTTTATTAATGAATAAATAACAAATAGCCAAGATTTTCATGAATTATTATGTTATTTCATGGGGCACCACGGTGGCGCAGTGAGTAGCACAATCACCTCACAGCAAGAAGGTTGCTTGTTTGAGCCTCGGCTGGGTCAGTTGGCATTTCTGTGTGGAGTTTGCATGTTCTCCCTGCCCAAAAGTGATGATTTTGTTCAGTAGACAAACCAAAAATATATAAATTGCTTAAGGTGGGTAATAATATTCTCACGCTCGACTGTCCACAAAAGTACGAAAACACGGGGATTATCAAAAACATACACGGATTTATTTACAAACACTCACGGGAAACACTGGAACATCAACATACAGGAATCAGGGGATGACGACGACATGGAAGGACACTCAGACTGACGTACTGACAATACAATACCGCACCACGAAGGAAATAAACTAAGGGGTATGAATACAAGAGGGCTAATGGGACTGATGATACACAGGGGAGGAACACAGGTGAAAATAATGAACATGGGAAACGGCGGGAAACAAAACAAAGGAATCACATGACAAGGGAAACACAGAACAGACACCTGACAAATATTGACCTAAAAATGTTTTTAATTAAAAACCGCTTTTATTCTAGCCCAAATAAAACAAATAATCTCCAGAAGAAAAAATATTATAGTAAATACTGTGGAAAAATCCTTGCTTTGTCAAACAAATATTTCAAAAAGAAAAAACAATACAATTCCCGAATCGACTTCAACTGTATGAAACCAATGTAAAAATCACACTTTTATTCTGAATGCAATTAGAAATCTTTTGACAGCATTATTAATGATAATCTGATGTGATAATCTCATCGTACAGGTACTACGCCACAGTGCACCCTCTGAAGAAGCGCATCTCGATGGCGGCCTGTGCGTATGTACTGTCCGGGATCTGGCTACTGTCCTGTGTGCTGGTGGCTCCGGCTGTGGCCCACACCTATCATGTGGAGTTCAGAGACGAGGGTTTGACCATCTGCGAGGAGTTCTGGCTCGGTCAGGAGACCCAGCGGCTGGTCTACGCTTACAGCACGCTACTGCTGACCTACATCCTCCCTTTATCTGCTGTCTGCGTCTCATATTTGTGCATCTCTGTTAAACTTCGCAACTGTGTGGCTCCGGGACATCGCACACGGGACCAGGCCGAAGCACAGCGGATGCGGAAGAGGAAGATCTTCAGGCTGGTGTCTCTGGTGGTGGCGGCGTTTGGCGTCTGCTGGCTGCCCATCCATGTTTTTAATGTTCTGCGTGACATCGATATCCGCCTGATCAACAAGCGGCACTTTCTGCTGATTCAGCTGTTGTGTCATCTGTGCGCCATGAGCTCGTCCTGCTGCAACCCGTTTCTGTACGCGTGGCTTCATGATCGCTTTCGTGCAGAGCTGCGAAAGATGTTCACCTGCCACCGGCGCATCGGCATACCTGCCAACCACTGCGCCACAGCCAGCGTCGTACTGTGAACGCACCAAGAGCTTCAGAAATGAACTTAATAAAGTGCTGCAAAATGTCAATCCGCCGGATCATTCACTCTTAGCAAACTAACGGTAAGAGGAACGTGGTTAAAGTACACATGAAATCAAAAGTAACCATATTGATTTTGTTTGCTCACATTGCCAGTTTTGTGGTGAACAATTCATCTGTGCATGTCATTAAGACATAAACAATAGTTTGCCCTTGTAATCTTTAATTGAAATCTGAAAATGCACTTCCTGTTTGTTTTCAGTTAAATTACGTCAGTCTGGGGTAGTGGGCGTGGCTAACATACTTAGCCACGCCCCTCCAGCTGTCAGTTTTGACAACAAACAGAAATGGTGAGCAGGAGGAGTCTGTTAGGTTGTAATAACTCTCCCCAAACCCTTTTCTCAACCTTTCTGAATGAAATGCTTACTTTACTACTGTACATCCAATCAGCTCGCAGTAGAAAAAAAACAAGCCACGCCCACTGTTTTCTCATTTAATATTCAGTTTCTCTAGGTACTGCGTCACAATATGAAAAAAAAAAATCATGGCAGCTTCCGGTTCATGCGGACTTTAAGAAAATTGTGGCTGAAGCGTCAAACTGACATCATCAGAAAAGGATCTTAAACTTGCTCAGGCTTTGATAGAAGATTACCAAACTTTTTTTTTTCAGTGGATTAACTTGCATAGATTAATTATTCATCAAAAGAATAACACTGTGCGCTAGCAAAATAAACATTGTGCATTTTGATTTCACACAGGCTTCGAGACCAGATATTAGAGAATGAACCGGTGAGACTTTTTAAACAAAATAAACAAAACCAGGAGCGACGCAGTGGCGCAGTGGGTAGCACAATCGACTCACAGCAAGAAGGTCGCTGGTTCGAGCCCTGGCGGGGTCAGTTGGCCTTTCTGTGTGGAGTTTGCATGTTCTCCCCGTGTTCTCATGGGTTTCCTCCGGGTGCTCTGGTTTCCCCCACAAGTCCAAAGACATGCGCTATAGGTAAATTGGATAAGCTAAATTGTCCATAGTGTATGTGTGTGAATGAGAGTGTGTGGATGTTTCCCAGTGATGGGTTGCAGCTGGAAACATATGCTGGATAAGTTGGCAGTTCATTCCGCTGTGGCGACCCCAGATTAATAAAGGGACTAAGCCGAAAAGAAAATGAATGAATGATTAAACAAAAACAGACTGATTTACCAACAGCCTGCAGCAGAGCAAACCCTCTTCAGATGTCAAGCTCTGACACCTATCAGAGAATAAACTGTGTGAAACAATACCAAACTAAATTAAAATAAATTAAATTAATTTACATACAACCCACACCAGAAAAAAAAACCTTCTCGTCAGGCTCACATTGGAGGAAGTTATCAGTGTCAGCCATCAATGAAAGTGAGCGCTCTGATTGGCTGTTCAGCAAGGAATCAGAGCGCAAGAACAAAAACTGAAGGGAGGAAACAAACAACGCAAATCAAAAATGAACACAAAGGAGCTGGCTGTCATTTTGTCACATTTCTTGAATATTTGCTTATTAAATAGACTATCAGATATGTTTACAAATCCCTCTGTGGTGAGGAAGGAGAACTGTAAAAATGCTACTTTGTATGTGTGCAGCACTAGCTCCGGTTTCCCTTTGTGGAGTAACAATACAGTCGGTTTTTAATCGCTGCTAGTTTTTGATGAAGGCTTGGTGTGTCGTCTGGGCTTTTACAACCAGATATACTCTATATTGGAGAAGGAACTGATAAAATAGCCTGATTTACGAACAACTTGCACCATGGAAAACCCTCTTTTGGAGGTAATGCCTAATATGAAGTAGTTTGCAGAACAAAATGGCGTGATTGGGTTTCCAATGAAATAAAGAAAAAGAAAACAGATTTACTGACAGCTTGCATCATAGCAGCCGTTGGATCTTTTGGTCTTACCACTGTATATCGGACAGTATATCAGACATTGGATCTTTTGGTCTTACGACTGTCTTATAAACTGTATATCTGAGAATGAACTGTTGTAACATGATTATGAACAAAATCTACCACAATGACAGTGTTACTTACAACTTACACCATAGCAAACCCTGTTTTGATGTAAAGGCCTGATACATATACATACTGATACAGAGAATGAACTGGTGGGACGGCATTTCAAAGTAAATGCCTTTGAGCTGCCATTGATCCATGTCAGCGATGTAATAGGTGGGCGTGGCTCTGAGGCCCCGCCTTTTTAAACATAAGTCATCTGTGGTTTATTTTTTCTGTTCAGTTCATCGAGATTTGGTGTCCGAGTGCAAATGTAAACACTGGAGAGATGCTACATAGTAGAAAACTGAAGTTATAATTATAACTGAAAGTGAAACTACACTGTAAATGATATCCGTAAATGAGCAGTTTTTCATATTTTGTGATTCATGTTTTTATTTTTCCCCATTTATTTTGGCTTTAGAAGATTCTTCTGACAACTTTTAACCTTAAAAAGTTGGGAAAAAGTGACCTTTATGAACATTTTTAATAGTTTAAAGTGCTATATTGTCTGGGTTGGTGTTGTATATTACATTACAAAAACAGTACAGTACATTTTCTGTTATTTACAGACTTATTTTTTCTATATATTATTTCTTAAACTTTATATAATCTCAAACTACTATAATGTCAATAAAGGTCACTTTGTTAAACTGCAGAGCTGAATTTTTAACACCAAAAGTCGACAGAGCACAGATCAACATCCCATAATGACAAATCACAACCGTAAATAAATGGAAAACACAAAATACGGATACTTTTTACAGTGTAATGCTGTATTTTATGTTTAAGGATGTAAATCTGCTTTCATTAAAGCAATCTATTGTATCAAGTGCTATGTAAATAAGTGCCGTGGCTTGACTGGTGTGCCGAACATCAACATCGGTATGATTAAATGCTTTCTGAACTGCTTTTTTCTCACCAGTCATTTTTCTTGTGTTTGTTTTGTTATTGAGTGTAAAAAGCACAGCACATTCACATATTCATCGAATTTTGTAGAGATGTTTGCTAATAATATATCACTGCAAAAGCATTTCAAGCTCAATGGCAACTTTCTAACTGAATTCAGACTCAATTTCACACTCACTTGCTGTCACACTCGATGGGAGACATGAAGGCACAGTGTAACGCCAGTCTGGCGGATGGTGACAGAACGAGACGGAGAATGAGATATATAACAAAACGGATTTATTGAACACTTACGGGAACATATACTGGATGCGGGAAGACAGGACGACACAGGACGAGACCCACACGAATCAAAATACCGGACAACAATGGACACAGACGAAAGGGTATAAATGGATGACAGATTGATTACACTGATGACACAGAAGGGATGAACACAGGTGGAACAGATTAACAATGACGGTGGCGGGAGAAAGACAAAAGGCATGTGACAACAACAAACGATGACGCGGACGAACACTGACACACAGGAACACGAGAGTAAACAAAACACAAATTTATTTAACAAACACTTACGACAAATACAGGCACTGGAGGAGACAGGACACGTAGACATTACAATACCGGACAATGATGAAACAAACAGAGGGGTATAAATACATGGGGAACATGATTAACTGATAAGACACAGGGGATGAACACAGGTGAAACTAATGAACACTAAAAACGGCGGAAAACAAAACAAAGGAAGCACATAACAAGGGAAGCACATGGAACACAATAACAGAACCCTGACACTTGCCACTTTGTCTTTGTGGAAACAATCAACTCTTGTGCTTTGCTATGAAAATACACAACAATCTTGCATTTTTCCCCTCTTTTTTTGGCTTTTATTATCTATTGGACTCTTATAAGGACTGCTCAAGATGTTTTTTTGTCTATTTCCTTGCAAAGTTAGCGACACTCGACATCACACACCCATGTACTATGACAATAAAACTTGAATGAAAAAAGTGGCAAATTGACAACAATATTGGAGAAGTGCTTCTTCGTCGCTACATGGTTCTTTCCTTCAAAGCCAACAAACCAGCACACCTTTATTTATTGTTCAGACAGTTGTGTTGAAGTAAGCCAGAAATATGCGGTTTCTGCCAATTCGGCTGGATTGAATTTTCACAGTTGCTGGTTTTCCAATGAAATAAAGTAATTACTCAGTGCTGACGCACATTTTGCAGTATTGCAAGAGAAAAGAGTGACGGAAATGTCAGATTTCAAGTAAAAATCCTTTAATTCCCCAAAAGTTTGAGGTGGTTTTAAACTTATGTGAAAATTCGGTTAATACCTTGTATATACCCTGTTATATCTCCCGTTTGCATTATGGAGGTAAACACATTTAATACCTTTTTTTGACTTTTCATACTTTAATACGCCAGTTTTATCCTATTTTGACGGTCTCACTTACATTTACTATATATTTGTTGTACTATATATTTATAGTTTGATGAATAAAAAGGGCAAATTCGCAATCATTCTTTGTGTGTGGAGATTAGGGTCGTCACGATACTGGAATTCGGTACCAATCGTTACTGAAGTTTTAAAAACGTCCATTTCCCGCTAACATTTGAGCGCTGTTGAGCGCATTCTTAAACAGTGCTGATTGGCCATTGTGTTCACGTGCTCAACAGAAATGACTGTGATTGGCCGTGAAGGTCATCAGTTCACCGAACTCACCGCTGTTTACTGAATGTAACCACAGATACAGGGACACTGGAGCGTTGTACAGCTGTGAAGATCAGTCGATTCATCAGCGGATCGCTCGTATGTCAGCTTATAAACAGGCCAGCTGATCTTCACGGCTTTTTGTGCTTGCCTTGTTTAATGTTGGTTGCTAGGTTACCAATACTACAGTCAGTCCCCTCTAAAAACTTAATGGAAGTGCATCTAATCAAAGACTACTGCATACTCAAGACATGTCACTCGTATAGTTTTGAATGGGGAAAAGTGTTGAATGGGGAATAGTTTTGAAAAATGGCAAAGTCTCTTTGAGGCAAGTCATTTCACTCGGCGGCCATCTTTGAAACGGGCAGTATGCTCAGGCATTCTGTCTGAATGGGGAAACATCAAATTCTCCAAAACTGTTTGCCAAGCTTACGATTGCATTACATATTTGGAATCACCAATAAAATAAAATAAAATAAACAACTGTCTCGTAAGATTCATTTCTACACGTCTGAATCAAACAATATCTGCATATTTTCAGGTTGCCCACACTCAAAAAAATGCAAGGTTAAATCTGTAAACACATTTCTGGGTTAATTGTGCATGATTAAAACAGCTGGGTTGTCTGGGGTACTGCAAACACCATGCGTGGTCAACCAAACTGAAAGGGGCAAAAGGGATTCTCTCACCTTTGAACATCTGAGTTGGGTTATTTTGACCCAACCGGTTTATTCATGTTTCGTGGAACTTTCTGGATTCATCACGACGTCAGACGGTCACGGAGCTCGCAACAAGCAGGATTATAAGGTAAATTAATTACCTATATAAATGTTTACCAATATTTTGAATAAATCGTGCTAAAGGTTTACCAATTTCACTGTTAAATGTAGTTTTTGATCTGTCAATGTGTGGGTTTTGCCTTTTGTTAACTAAATGAAGTAGCCGCAGAAGTAACTAGCGGCTATATGAAGGTGAAAAACTGCTTATGGCTTGTCATGTTTTGTCATAATTAGGTCATTAAGCACTTAACTGTACTTTTAAGGCTATATTTTTTCAACTATGTTTATAACATGCTGAATGCAACGACAAAGCCATCATTTTTATATTGAGCATTTTTTCCCCTCTCCTTTGGGTTAGCCGCATTCGTTAAAACGCCATGCCCCTACATATAGGCTATGATATTTTAAATGAGCTACGGTAGGACGCGCATTTCAGCCAGCTCACACCCTGTATTAATCACGCAGAGAAAGTAATAACTTGTCCCGTTACTTTCTCATGGAAGAGGCGCAGTAATGGCGAGGAAAGTTTTTTACCAAACATATAGCTGTCTCGAGTAACACATTTAAATCAGAATTGTTTCGGGTAAATAACATAACTTATTCGCGAGAAATTGAAGTTGTGCCAAATACTGATGAAGTGAAAAACTCGCAATGAACTGCATGAAACCATATCTCTCTCTCTCTCTCTCTCTCTCTCTCTCTCTCACACACACACACACACACACACACACACAATAGTATTTCTTAAGTATGTAAACAGGTTTTTGGTAAGAAAATACTTTTTTTATTCTAATTCTTCTTTTTTTATCTGAAATGTCCTTAAATATGTGTGATTCTTGCTTGGTGCAGATGGACACATTTGAGAAGTTGAAGGAATGGCAGCTTCACACCCTGATTTACAGCCGTGACAGTAAGTTAAATTTAAAATCCAATAATCTATCAATCTTTAAATCTATCTGTTTGTCTGTCTATATTTCCTGTTTAATGAATAATGTAATCACTAAGTAATTTTCTGTTTACCTTTTTGAATTTTAGGCCTGCACGTGGAGGCGAGTTTCCCTTCATTAGAAGGCCGTGCTGTTGCAGTAGGTCAGTTCTGTTTTCCCACACTGTGTTAGAATATCTCTTAGCATTTTTAAAGTCATTATAACCCAAACAAATAAGCGATTTTCAATTTGTTTTGATTGTGACATCAGTTTCATTGGTTTCATTCAAGCTTGGCAAGCAATTTTAGAGAATCTGATGTTTCCCCATTCAAACAGAATGCCCGAGAGGCGTTTCAAAGATGGCCGCCGAGTGAAATGACTTGCCGTAAAAGGGACTTTGATCTAATTCACATTAGTTTTCTTGCAAACTTTGAAAGTATTTAGCTTCACATTTGGATGGAAACTCAAACTTCAAAAGAATACACTACTAATTATCTGTACACTACTACTTTATCTGTACTAAAGATAAAAAGCAAAAGAAATGTAATGACCCAATAGTAATCATCATTATCTTTTAGCATTAGCATTGTACATGAAGTATTGTGATTATGAATGGTTATAGTTCAGCGCTGAATCGTTGCCTCTCCATTCAATAGTAGGGGAGAGCGGGGACGAAAGTAACATTTCTCATATAAACTTTTAAAAGATAATGTTTTTAGCAGAAATATATTTTTGCTGTGGTCACTAACTCACAACAGTGCTCTATCAAAATCAGGTCTTATTTTGTATCAACGTAGAGCAACTCCAATATAACTTCACTTTAAACACAAGTTGCACATTGTTACTTTTGACCCCGTCAGCAAGGACGACAGTAACACATGAAGTAGATTTTTAATTCTTTAAAAGTGTGTAGTAAACATGTCAACCTATATAACCATCTAGAGATGTATAGACATGTATTTTGAGGAAAAAGGGCAACAACTGTTGGTATATTTCGAGAAGGTGACAGCTGGTTGTGTGTGTAGGATGGGTGTTCTGCTGAGGAGTGTGTGAGGTCATCATTGTGGGGAGCTGCTGAAGAATGAGTTAATATGTAAAACAGTGATTGTACATGTAAAACACACACATATGATGTTATATCGGTGAGAGGCTTTCAGGAGACTGAGTGACATATTATAAAATTAATGTACCAACATGCCAATGTATGTAAACACTCAGAAGGGATTGAATCTATTGAGAGATAACTCTGGTGTGAAAACAGGTGTTTGCATTGTAGGGGACAGGGCCCAGAATAGCATGAGCACCTAAAGATACACTGAACCTCTCAGTAAAGAGAAAACGTCCTAAAATGGTTGGAGTTAAAACAAGGAGGTGGGGAGAGAAAATCTGTATAAACATTGTGAAGAACACAGACACATTAGATTGTCTAGGGGAGACTTCAGGTTGTCCTGAAGGGCTGCTCTACACTCTCTCGGCTTTATTATGTTGAATAAAGTCTATTTTCTGGTATCCAAAACCTCCAGTGTGATAGTATCTAATTGATGAAGTCGAATTCTACAACACACACGGGTGGGTCAAAAGTAACACAACAATATTTGCTAGATTTACTGGCTTAATCTTGTTTATTTAAAATATATCTGACTAAGACCTTGTTAATGTTCACCGCAAGCATACAGGGTGATTCAAAAAGAATACCACAGCTTTAAAAATCTGTATTTAATCAAAGAAACATGATGAAACCTTGGGTAATTAATCAATGTGAAGAGTACTTAAAGTTTTTTTTCAGTAGAAAACAAGTTCATAGATGCTCCAGCAAAGCTAGCAGTATTGTAAAAGACTCTACTCAACCCTTCCAGTCTCTTTCAGCTGCTGCCATCAGGAAGAAGGGTTCGAAGTATTAAAGCCTGCTCAGCTAGACTTCTCAACAGCTTCTTCCCACAAGCTGTTAGACCCCTCAACTCTAGTCAACTTACCCCCCTCTGAAACCCCCCCATGCATTCCTGAGTATGTCCCATACAGGTGAGTGGGCTTAACAAACCACCTGTGGAAGGACACCCCCTCGTCTCTCTGACTCTTGCACCAGGTTGCACATTTGCACTATAGACACTTTCCTAATCACTCCATGTCTCTTGGAAACACTGTGCATTTTAAATTGTGCTTCATTCAGGTGAGTGGGCTTGACAAACCACCTGTAGAAACACTCTTCTCTCTTATGCACCTGACACTATCTAAACTCCACCTTACAAGGACCCAATGTTTACTATAAATGCACCACAATCATGTTGCACTGCTTGCTTCACCCTTAAACACCTCTTGAACAATATTAGACCTTAAATATCTTTTTTTGCACAATATCCTGCACAACATTGTTCCGTCTCATGGAAAAGTACTTGTACAGCCTGTCTTATGTGTATAGTTTAAGTATTTGATTCTATTTTATAATATATGTTAGTTATGCATAGTTTTTTTTATAATAGCTCTTATGTCCTGTGTTGTGTTTGTATTTATGATTAATCCATGTAGCACCGTTTGTCCTGAGAGACACAACATTTCCTTCCTCTGTATGTCCACACATGTAGCGGAATGACAATAAAGCTCGACTTGACTTGACTTGACTTGAGATGTTCAATATAACCCCCTCCAGACACTTGAGTGACATCAACCCGAAAGTTGTGGTATTTTTTTTGAATCACCCTGTATTTTGTCCTTTATTTTTGCAAAAAATAATAAGCGACATTTTCATTTTTAATTTCAGCTCCATCAAATATTTCAAAAGCAACACAACAATGCAAAATAAAAAACTTTTCTATTCATTCATTCATTTTCATTTCGGCTTAGTCCATTTATTAATCTGGGGTCGCCACAGCGGAATGAACCGCCAACTTATCCAGCATATGTTTTACGCAGCGGATGCCTTTCCAGCTGCAACCCATCACTGGGAAACATCCATACACACTCATTCACACTCATACACTACGGACAATTTAGCTTTACCCAATTCACCTGTACCGCATTTCTTTGGACTTGTGGGGGAAACCGGAGCACCCGGAGGAAACCCACGCCAACACAGGGAGAACATGCAAACTCCACACAGAAATGCCAACTGACCCAGCCAAGGCTCGAACCAGTGACCGTCTTGCTGTGAAGCAATTGTGCTTCCCACTGCACCACCATGAGGCCCAAACTTTTCTATAATTTTAGAATTGTTTTATTATTATTATTAATCTTATAAAGTCAAAACACTGAAAACTCTAATGTGTAAGTGAAAAATAAGGTTCGTCTATTAGCAGAGGGACATAAATAACAGCGTTACTGTCGTCCCCACAGAAACTCTCGCCATTTAAACCTGATTTACTTTTAAACTGAAAAACTCAGAGATTTCAAGCTCAAGGATGTGTTGTTGCACTAAATAACCTGTAGATTGATCATTGCTGTGATGCATGAAAAGAGAAACACAACTTGTAATAAGGAAAAAAGTACTGCTACAATAATTTACTTTCTGCACTTAAAAACTGAAATGTGGAGCTAACCGCGGGACACGGTCCCAAAATCAGCTGATATTTGGCACCTCCATCAAGGGTTGCATGCTGAATGTGCTGTTAGAGCCTGGAGAGCAAATGTTGTCAGGGCTTTGAGAAAATCGCTTTGTTACTTTCGTCCCCCCCTAGTATTTTGTTCCTGAATGATTCAATGTTTCTGACAGGCACTTGGTACATTTATGAATTATTCAGCAGCTTAATATTTCAGTTTTTATCCTGGCTTCATTAGTTCACATTTGAATGCAACTCTGTTTAAAAGTATACAGGATTTTCATCATGAGAATGGGTTTTAACCATCAGAAACGTATAAAAGACATTAATCTATGAAGAAAATTGGCTGAACAAGTCGTTATATTATATATATATGTATATTATAGATATGTTAAATATATAAATATATTTCAGGAGTGTTAAGAGACTTTTATGAGGAGGAAATTTTCTTTGAAAACATGCACAATGAAGCGAGAAACCTGTATTAAAGAAGTACAATGTAATTCAATGTAATGACTCTTTTTTTTCCTGCCATTTACTTTCCCATTAGCAGTTTCCTGCTTGTGAATCACCTAAGAGGATTTTCAATGCACTAGAGCTCTGTGAATGTACAGCGCAACAAATGAACTTCACATCGAAATGAATGACGTTAATGCTTGACGTATTGTGAAGGGAACGCATTTGAGTTTGAATAATACACTGCGACTGTAGGCAACAACAACATGAACTAATTCATCTGTACTTTAAAGAGAAATGTTAATAAAATTGCATGTTCAAAAAAAAAAAAAAGAAGTACTTAATTTGATGTTTTGGTCATTTTTGACTGATTCAGAAGTTTGGGTTGTTGTTTTTTTGTCTTGGCTGCATATTAAAATGCTGCAGAACAATACAATTAAGTGAAGTTTATTTATAAACTAATTTGGAGAGGATCACGTGCTTATGACTGCTTACGGCTGGTCCCGCATTATCCAATTCATGATTCACCAATCAGACGATTCCTAAGCCACTATAAATACCCTAAGTTTCATATCACAGCCATCTTCGTTTGAAGAATCCCCCCTTCCACCCCTACTCCTCCTTTCCTAGATGGGCGGCACGGTGGCCCAGTGGTTAGCACTGTTGCCTCACAGCAAGAACGTCACTGGTTCTAGTCCTTACCAAGACAGCCGACATTTCTGTGGGGAGTTTACACGTTCTCCCCGTGCTCACGTGGGTTTCCACCGGGTTCCCTGGTTTCCTCCCACAGTCCAAAAAACATGTATCATAAGTGAATTAATCAATCTAAATTAGCACAATAGTCGAGCTCTTAACCAGCAGTATATCTCTATATAGCAATTACAATCTGTCGTCAGCTTTAAACAAAGGCGTGGGGGGAGGTCTCAAGACCTACCTGAGCTCAAACTCCCCTCTCGCCCTGCAAACGGGAGGGAGCCCCGGGCTCAAGGACCTTATGAGCTTAGGGCTCTCTCCTGGGACAGCATGCCTAACATGCTTCATAATCAATCATCAGCTAAGTGTGAACTCTTGAAAATAACTGTTTTCTATGTGGATACAGTGCCACATGATCCCTCAAAAATCTCAGAAAGACTCAATAAAAATGTATTAACAATGCTGAAAACAACTGTGGTGCTTCATATCTTTGTGGAAACTGTTTTCAATATTATTTTAAAAGAAAAGCAATTATTTTAAAGTCAGGGTAAAGCAAAATGAAAATATGTTCTGAGTTCTGCCACAGAAAAGAATAAATGTGTTACTAACCACCCGTCAAATCTGAGTGATCAAAAACGACAAGTAACTAAAATTCATTCATTCATTCATTCATTTTCTTTTCAGCTTAGTCCCTTTATTAATCTGTGGTCGCCACAGCGGAATGAACCGCCAACTTATCCAGTATGTTTTACACAGCGGATGCCCTTCCAGCTGCAACCCATCACTTGGAAACATCCACACACACTCATTCACACACATACACTACGGACAATTTAGCTTACCCAATTCCCCTATAGCGCATGTCTTTGGACTTGTGGGGGAAACCGGAGCACCCGGAGGAAACCCACCCAACACGGGGAGAACATGCAAACTCCACATAGAAATGCTAACTGACCCAGCTGAGGCTCGAACCAGCGACCTTCTTGCTGTGAGGCGATCCTGCTACCCACTGTGCTAAATGAATTTACATTAATGTATATTCAATTCGGGCCTCACAGTGGCGCAGTGGGTAGCAGTGGTTCGAGCCTCGGCTGGGTCAGTTGGCGTTTCTGTGTGGAGTTTGCATGTTCTCCCTGTGTTGGCGTGGGTTTCCTCCGGGTGCTCCGGTTTCCCCCACAAGTCCAAAGACATGCGGTATAGGTGAATTGGGTAGACTAAAATTGTCCGTAGTGTATGGGTGTGAATGGGTGTGTATGGATGTTTCCCAGAGATGGGTTGCAGCTGGAAGGGCATCCGCTGCGTAAAACATATGCTGGATAAGTTGGCGGTTCATTCCGCTGTGGCGACCCCAGATTAATAAAGGGACTAAGCCGAAATGAAAATGAATGAATGAATGAATGTATATTCAATTCAATTCAAGTTTATTTATATAGCGCTTTTTACAATGTAGATTGTGTCAAAGCAGCTTAACATGTTCTAGTAAAGTCCAGATTTCAGAGTTGGTTCAGTTTAGTTCAGTTCAGTTCAGTGTGGTTTAAGTTTCACTGCTGAAAGTTCAAACACTGTACAGCAAATCCACCGAAGCGCAGCTCCACAAGTCCCGATTCGAGCAGGCCAGTAATTATTTATAATTAACAAAACATTTTCCCATAGTAAGGGAAAGTCTTTATCAACATTCTTTGACAATAGCCCCTTTTCACATTGACGTCCCTTCACTTCCCCCTATCGGCAACGCAGTGTATTTTTAGTTCCGGTTTACCTCTGAACGAATGGGAGACTTCTCAGGGAAATATACAACTGAAAATATTAACATTGCACATTGTGATTTAAGTCTGTTAAAGTATTGGACGTGTCCAAATGTTTCTCTTTCAATACTGAAGTGCTTTCTGAGTTTGAAAATGATCGTTTAAGTATTTAAGAATAGGAATAAGTTATTGTTTATCAAGAAAATGATATGTTTGCAACCTTTTCACTTATTAATTGAGTTTATTTCCTCAATAATGAATTTATTTTTACTTTGTTGCTGCTATTAATATAAATGTATATTATTTGTTATGCAAATGTTCCAGCATGAGTAAAATTCTTTATTAATTTTTCTCATGTTATCTGGTATTTCATCTATAAATGCAATCAGTTTCATCATTTATTATTTACTGATCCGTTAATGTGTTGTTCAGTTTCTCCGTTTTAATGAATTAAGACCTTTAAGACTGGGTGGTTTTCATTTATTATCTGTATACCTTTTCCCTAATTAATAATACGTTACAAATAATTTCATAATACTGCATAATCTAATAATACTGCATTTTATTCTTATAATTAAAATGCAGTCTTCTTATTGTTAGAAAACAGCCGAAGTGACCATCTGTAGTAAAAATACAGCTGACTGGGTGAATTCTCTATGGGGAGTTCCATGTAGGCGGAAGTAAAGATACACTGTGTGGAGTGAAACCATACCCAGATAGCACACGTACGTCACAGGGACGTCTTTGAAAGATCGTAACATCTGCTAAACATCACATTCGATCGAACGTTTTTATTTGTTAATGAGGCGTCTTGTTTACCTCTATACGCCGTCAATACGATGAACTCCTGAAATTTTAAATGGGTTTTGTTGAAAAACATAAATGATAATAAATTATAATATAATAAAATTCTACAAATGATTCTTCAGCTGTTGTATTATTTTTGAGTGGAAAATACTTGAGCTTATCATATACGTGTAGACGGATGTATAATCAGTGTAACTGTTGCTGTTATTTCTAGCAGTATGGATGAGGGAATGTCTAAATAAAAATAAAAAAACGTCTATGCTACATAAATAAGATGTCTCACAGACCTAACATTATAATAATGAACATCTGCGACGCATCGCATAGATGTTGTTTGAATGTCTGACAAGGACGTCTATATGATGTTTTCCAGATGAGCAAACGCCTTAAATAAGACGTCTCCCAGATGAAAACGCGGATGTCCAGCAGACGTCTCTGCGACGCAGAGATGTGTGCTATCTGGGAAAGTCTATTCAAGTACTAAGGTTACATAGCTACTTCTTAACCTTAGTAATTCATTCATTCATTTTCATTTCGGCTTAGTCCCTTTATTAATCTGGGGTCGCCACAGCGGAACGAACCGCCAACTTATCCAGCATATGTTTTACGCAGCGGATGCCCTTCCAGCCGCAACCCATCTCTGGGAAACATCCATACACACCCCTTCACACTCATACACTACGGACAATTTAGCTTACCCAATTCACCTATACCGCATGTCTTTGGACTTGTGGGGGAAACCGGACCACCCGGAGGAAACCCACGCCAACACAGGGAGAACATGCAAACTCCACACAGAAACGCCAACTGGTGAGGCTCGAACCAGCGACCTTCTTGCTGTGAGGCGAACGTGCTACCCACTGCGCCACTGTGAGGCCAACCTTAGTAATGTGTTTTAGTAATACATTTCTAATATTTATAGGATAATGTTCACATTTCTCTTTACATTAAACAAATCTTTTGTAACATAAATTGTAGTCATCAATGTCAATCTTGATTAGGCTACTGTCTCTTTGCTAAATTAAAGCACCAGCCTACTTTACATAAGCAATTTTATTACTTTTTACCTCATCTGTGTGAACTTTTCAGGTTGACAGAGGCGGACAGTTTACACAGCAGATCATCCTATTAACTATGGAAAGCATGTTTGTGTCCTTCCTTTCCAATAACCTTCAATACTAATGCGGTGACATTTCCAAGAGGACAAATACCTTGTACAAATCCATCAGGATGTCCTTGACTGAACTCCAGCAGCCAGCGAAGCTCTTTTGTTCGGAGCTGCAATTGATCTTGAGGCGAGTAGATACAGATAATAAGACAAAATAATGAGAACAATCACTTTAAATGATCGCGGCTGTCGAGAACTGAGGCCTCGAGGCGAGCAGCGCGGGAAGAATAATCTAATGGCGCTGCTGACGTCATCGTGAACACGACGCGAAAAGCAGCGATGCTAATTATATTAGCGTTCGTGTAATTGTACAGCCAAAGACGGCGATATACGAAGGGCAATCGTTATTTTGGTGACCCGGCCATCTCATTGTTTAATTTTAGCATCACTGACATGATTTATTACATTATTAGTATATCTACTCTTAGTATAATTAAGTGTAAACACAGAGAAACTGAACATTTTACAGTGGTCTCTCTTTTTTTTTGGTGACCCAGGGATCTCACAGTTTAATTTCAGCATCACTGACATGACTCTTTATTAGTTTATTGGTAAAACTACTCCAGTTTTTTAGTATAATTGCGTGTAAACACTGAGAAACTGAACATTTTCCAGTGGTCTCTCTTTTCTTTTCATCCCACTGAACATTGGACTTCTGACAGACGTCCAAAAGACATCTATTATACCAACGGACGCAATATAGACTTGATATGCACGTCTGTCAGAGGTCTAATGTTTGGTGGGATATGTAAATGTAAATTAGCAATGCTTTCTTTGCAACTTACTAAAAGGAACAGTTCTTCTTACATATTTAATTCTAATGTTTATTTTATTTTAAAAGTAAAATTATATCGTAGCTTTCCTGCAATTATACAGCCGAAGAGGGCGATATATGAAGGATAATCCTTTCTTTGGTGACCCAGGGATCTCACAGTTTAATTTCAGCATCACTCACATGATTCTTTATTAGTTTATTGGTAAAACTACTACAGTTTCTAAGTATAATTACATGTAAACGCTGAGAAACTGAACATTTTCCAGTGGTCTCTCTTTTTTCTTTCCATATAAACAATGTAAATTAGCAATGCTTTCTTTGCAACTTGCTGAAAGGAACAGTTCTTACATATATAGTATCTGCACATGTTTATTTTATTTTGAAAGTAAATATATATACTATATTAGCTTTTCTGCAATTATACAGCCAAAGAGGGCGAATATACGAAGGATAATAATTTCTCTTTGTGCACCAATGGATCTCACAGTTTAATTTTAGCATCACTGACATAATTTGTATTAGTTTATTGGTAAAACTACTCCAGTTTATTAGTATAATTACGTGTAAACACTGAGAAACTGAACATTTTCCATTGGTCTCTCTTTTTTTGGTGACCCAGGGATCTCACAGTTTAATTTCAGCATCACTGACATGATACTTTATTAGTTTATTGGTAAAACTGCTACAGTTCATAAGTATAATTACATGTAAACGCTGAGAAACTGAACATTTTCCAGTGGTCTCTCTTTTTTCTTTCCATATAAACAATGTAAATTAGCAATGCTTTCTTTGCAACTTGCTTAAAGGAACAGTTCTTCTTACATATTTAATATCAGCTGATGTTTATTTTATTTTAAAGTAAAATTATTTATTGTACTTGAGCTAACAATGAACATTATTAACATAAATGCAAATGCATTGCTAATCATTAGTTAATGCATTATCTAATGGGACCTAATTGTAACCTCAGAAATAAACGAGAAATGCATCGATTCAGCCAGAAACTCTTTATTAACAAAAATATTTTTATTAACAACAACTTTTATTTACAAAAAAAACCCTTCAAATTTCACAACAGAACTGTTCCAAGTAACACAAAATATAATCAGATAACAAAAACCTGAGAGTAGCAAGAAATCGGCGCTGATTAATATTCACACATCTCCTTACGAGCCTTCGCAAACAATTTAATCTCCTCCTCCGAGCGAATGTACGACTCGATTTCACCGTCTGAAATGTCTTCGTCTCCGGTGACCTCCAGCGGCCCTTCATTTACCTTCTGCCTTTTCTGACTCTTCACGCAGGGCGGTAAAAACAAGTGCCTTTTACTCCAATGATCAGGAGGAAGCTCACAATCCTCGTCTTCTTCATCAGGAGGATTTTCACAGTGGGTCTGATCAGAGCTCTTTGAATCTGACAGCTCACATTCTGAGTTTTGTGTGGTTTGAGTCTCTTCCAGTTGTTTCTCGTAGTGCGTTACGGCCATCATAAGCAGTGTTTTGCGGTGCTTCAGGATGTCTTCCACCAGCGTGGTTACGGTGTTCATCTGGATGTCTGTAGGCCTGACCCAGGGCAGCTCTCGGCCTAGTTTACACAGCACTTCCAGTAGCTCGTTCAGCCGTTTGTTTATCGTCTCTCTGCTTCTGCGCCACAGCTGCTCTGGTGCTTTGGCAATCTTGCAGAACTTGATCAAGGAGTATTTCATGCGGGCCTGCGAGAGATGGGAGCAACAGTTCACCATAGAGATACAGTTCTG
>CAIGQW010005302.1:0-10138 GCA_903798125.1 Danio choprae | reverse complement strand
GTGTGTGTGTGTTTGTGTGTGTTGTACCTGTGCTGCAGGTGCGCTGGAGGACAGGTGCGTGCAGTCTGCGATGCGCGCTGCGGCCCGTGGGTCAGATGAGCTGATGAGCACAGGTGCGCTGATCTCCATGGAGTGCCTGTTGTTTCCCAGCACCTGCGCTGAACGTTGCGTCATGCTGAGCGCCGTGAACGAGTGCCGCTTCTTGGCGTTCTTCTTGCCCTCCACCCGCCGGTGCACGGCGCTCCCGTTACAGCTGACGGCGGCGCAGGGGCCTGCAGCCGGAGAACCCGGATCAGTGCTGGGACCCGGAGCCGGAGACGGGGCGGGCTTGTCCATCTCCATCAGCTGCTTGGCCGTTTCATTCAGCTGGACCAGAAGAGTGTGCAGCATTAGTATTTATGCTTACATCAGTATTCAAACACAAGATTATGAAAGATTTATTTCTGATTAATCTGCTCCGCATTTCCATCCACCTATTTTTATGCGCATTTATTATCACATAAAAGAATGTTTGTTTGAAATGTGCATAAAAACACACACACAACTGAGTAGGATAAACCATAGGATAACAGCAGGATAATCCGATAGGAAAAAACACATTTAGTAAATAAACTCATCAGTATGCGTGATGTGATTGCATTTTTCTCAGATGATGACATTTTTATTTTTCAGGAATCCCAGATGAATAAAGATTTGCACAACTGATTGATAATACTCAGAACACACGTCAGCACACTGATAATAAATTATAAATGCTTATCGATCATTAAATTAGCATATTATAATTTTTGAATGATCATGTGACCATAAAAACAGAATCCAGTTTTAAATTCATTCATTCATTTTCTTTTCGGCTTCGTCCCTTTATTAATCTGAGGTCGCCACAGCGGAATGAACCGCCAACTTATCCAGCATATGTTTTACACAGCGGATGCCCTTCCAGCCGCAACCCATAACTGGGAAACATCCACACACACTCACTCATTCATTCACACACACACACTCATACACTACAGACAATTTAGCTTACCCAATTCCCCTATAGCGCATGTGTTTGGACTGTGGGGGAAACCGGAGCACCCGGAGGAAACCCACACCAACACGGGGAGAACATGCAAACTCCACACAGAAATGCCAACTAGTCCAGCCGTGGCTCGAACCAGCGACCTTCTTGCTGTGAGGCAATTGTGCTACCCACTGCGCCACCGCATCGCCCCAGTTTTAAATCACAACAGTAACTTGCATTTTACTATATATTTACATACGTTCACATTTAAACTGTAATAATACAACACAATTTTTGCAGTATTTTTGACCAAATAAGCTCTTTATACAATGTAGATTGTCAAGCAACTTAACATGAATGAAAAAACGATTAAAAAAAGCATAATAATATTTCAGATTGTGAGATATTTATGTACAATGCTTGTGTAGTCCTGGCTAGATCAAAACTAGAGATGCACCGAATTATCGGCTGAAAATGGCTATGTGTTTCAAATTTTTAGCTTTATCCCAATTAACTGCTCAACCCAAGCCAAACACAATACTATTAACAACACAAAGACATTTTCCCGCAAGCCGACTGTCAATCCCTCACTGAACTTTACCTCTGTATTTCCATAAATGCCATGTTCGGATGAATAAAACAAACGAAAGCAGATGTGATTGTGTGCGGTAAACAAACAGCCTCTCAGAAGGAGGATCAGAAGTCACTCGCGCCCTTTGTTTCAATTCAAAGTCCCGCATTCATAAATATGCTAATAAGATGCAGACGAGATGTAAATGAGCCTGACTGATGGTCCCGGTGGATCGGCGTCGTGGTCTTCTGAAGGTCATCGTATTATTACCCTGCAGTCATTTCAGCAGGTTGCAGTGAATGAACCACATGCGGAATAATGCGCCAAGACAGGGTGTAGTGTACATCCACAGAGAGAGGAAATAAACATCAGAAGAGACTGATGGACTGATTCTGTGTGCGCAATACACAGTTCATACTAGGTCAAAAAAACACCATCATATGAGCCCAGGTTTATCTTCCCGACACCGGATGCCTGTTAAAATCTGTATATAAAATATTGCTGCTCACCTACAAGGCTGTAAATGGTTTTCCATCACGCCAAAACCAAACCGACTCTCTAGAGGAACACTCCACTATTTCTGAAAATATGCTAATTTTTCAGCTCTCCTAGAGTTAAAGTGTAGAGTTTAGTGATTAATCGCATCCAAGATAAATATATATGTTTGTATATAAGTGTGTACTGTTTATATTTATGTATACATGTATAAATATACACACATACTGTACATAAAATGATAATTGTGGATCATTTTCCTATTTAAAGCTGGACTCTTCTGTAGTGTATTAAAGCTCTATTGGGACGAGACTTGTTTTACTGTGGGATGTTAGAGAAATGTCAGTTTCACAGAAGTACATTGCGATTTTAATCCCATCTGAATCTGTCTTTATCTCACACGATGTCAGTAAATATTTCAGAGCAAATTACCTACTGTTGTTCATTCAACTCGGCGGTGGCGAATGTCTGCGATTGGCAAAAATGCTTTCTTGGTCAACGTGAACTACCGCACAATCTCTAGCACGCCGGTATAGACCATTTTAAGGGATATAAACAAAAACAATGGTCCCAACGTATTTCCTGTTTTACATTTTTAATTTCTATAGCTTCCGATAATTAAAGAAAAGAGCCACATATTGATAAATAATGTCATGATAGCCGTTAGTTATGATTGAACTGCCTCTTGTTACAGTTATGAAACAGCTTGATAACGAGCAGGAAATGTTCATGGGCCGATGACATCACCACATTAAAATGGTCTATTCAGGTTTCTGCTTTTTGCACGCCAGTAATGGATGTAGATGTGTTTACCAATTTGCAGACTCATTTGAATAACGCAGAAAGCCGGTTTTAAGTAGAGAAATGGTGAGTTGGACTCAGTATTACCATTATAGACGGGCAATGACAATTGGTTGCTGGGCCCTGTGTTCTGGAAGATCGAAAAAATAAATAAATAAGAAAAATGCTTGATGAAAATGCCAAGATGCGCCTGAAAATGTGCATAAAAAAACAACTGATTAGGATAAACTTTTTATTAGATAAGAAAAATAAAACACATAAACTCTGCTATAAACAGATTTAGTGAGTAAAGTCTGCTTCATTAGTATGCATGATGTGATGTAGTGTCTCTCAGATGATTTCATTGTTTCAGGGTGTTTGCATCATTAATGTTGGTCTGCAGCTCTCCATTGCTGCAGATGTGAAATGTTGTTGTGCTGATTGTAAAAGGCCTCAGCCCTCCGTCAGTCCGTCATCACAGTGCTTCAGTATTATTCTTCTATTATTATTCCCTCCAGAACTGTCTTGAGCATCTGTCTGCGCTCCCAAAGAGCGTCTCACGCCTCAAAAGCCACCGCAGTCACAGCATTCATTGCGTTTCGTCTTCATCTTCTGAGGCTCAACTCATTTATTAGAGCAAACCACACTTCTCTCAGCAATATTTGAAAGCTCCGGATCCTCCTGCAGTTCTGGCGCCCCCTGTCTGCAGCTGCGTGTGGTCAGTGAAGGTGTTGTTTCTGCAGGTCACTAAACTCCTGTTTGTCAGTTCATTAAGATCCGGAGCTCGTTAGCGCCGCCGTGAACTCTGAGAGCCTCTATGAATGTTGTTAATACAGGTCACGCTCTCGCCGGAGCCGCATTCACAGCCTCAGCTAATTGTGCCAATAATAGAGTGTAATTACAGCACGAGAAGACGACAAAAGGAGGATCACAGCGCAGCAGAATAATGACAGGCTGTCAGAGAGCGCACAGAAATAACTCTCAGTTATCGCTGCGTCTGCTGCACCAGCGCCAGCCCAAGGGAAAAAAGGTGCGCCATCAACAGCTATTTCTATGAAGTCTATTTTAACGCGCGTGTGTGAGTGTGAGTGTGTGTCTCGTCTTCATCCTGATCGCTCTACAGCAATCTCTCTTTATTCACTTCAGCGTCTGCTGCACAGAGACACACTAACACTGCAGGTTATCATCACGAAACCTATCAAGAACAGCAGGAGAATTCATCTAAATATACTGTAAAATTTAATCCACGTTGTGCTTAGAGAAAACGTGTATTTCCTGAATTCATTTATGTCTATTTCTGTGATTCAGCTGCAAATGACAGTCAAAACTCAAAGTTAAATGTTAATACTGTAAATAAAAGGCTAGTAGCAGGTCTGCTGCACAATATATCGAATTCCCATGATCAAATGTAGCTTAAATGAATGATCAATGCATTAATTGTTAGACTTAATAAGTGAAGCTGTGTATATTATTGTCACCCGCAAATTGGACTCAAAACAAAACCATCCTCACCCAAAGTTAAATGTTTTTACTGTTAATAAACAGCTAGTAGGATTGCAGAAAGAATAATATTTAATAGAAACATTTCATGATTAAATGTATTGAGCAATACTGTATATTGTAGCAAATAGATTTGGTTACTGTACATCTGTTATTAATTTTACAACATTGCACATGATTATTGTGCATATTAAGAAAAATGTTGATAATGTGAAATACCTGTTGAATCTCCACGACGCTTTAAAGGCTTCACACTTCATTGTTCATGACTTTTTAAATATTTTAATTTTAATATTCATATAAGACATGTTCGTGAGCTAAATGCACCAGTTGAGCTAAGTGACATGCTAAGTCATTTTAGTTCATTAATAATCTGATAATGAAGTACATATTGGACACAATGCAATAACAAAATTATTAAAAATATTCAACATTCTTCAGAATATCTAGCAATATTCATAAGCAATATAGAAGAAAGTAATTCACAGAAGCTTTGAACAAGTGGAGGATCAGTAAATTATGCCAATTTTAATTTTTGGGTGAACTATCCCTTTAAGCTTGTCTGTTTTGTGACTGTACCTATTATTTGACCAATTAATAAATAAACAAGCCTAAATATGATGTTTTGCTCTCATGTTAATTTGCTCTGTTTGGTAAATCTGGCCCATAATATCGTAATATCAAGATTTAATTTGATATTCTACTGAATTCAATTTGGATCACACAAAAAGTGTCAACAAATATCATATTACTAGCTAACAGTAAAATTACCTGTAGGATACACTCTTTCCTCTCTTTATGCACCAAGTACACAAACATTATTCATTGGTTTTATACTTTAAGGTACGTGGTTGTAAACAATTTATATGGGCTGAATTTAAACAAACAAATTAAACCTATCTGTAACAACTCGTGTGGAGACATGACGAAACGGGAACACACGATATTTAACAAAAGGACGGATTTATTAACACAACACTTACAGGATACAGGTACTGGATTCGACAGGACAACGACGCTGGAACAATACAATACCAGACAACGCAGGACACAAACAGAGGGGTATAAGAACAAGGGGAGATGATTAAACTAATGAGACACAGGGATGAACACAGGTGGGATAAATTAACACTGAACACGGCGGGAAAAACAGGACAAAGGGATCACATGACGATAACAGAGGCACATGGACAGAACACTGACACTATCAACTTAACTTGTTTGTTTAAATTCAGCTTATATAAATTGTTTACAATAATTTGCAATGGTCCATTATTCTCAGTGTAGTTAGTTAGAAACACTTCTATGTTTTCTGTTTGTAGCTAACCATTGTTTTACATTCTGTTTTATATATCTATATTCTCCATATCTGTTTTTATTTTCTATAGCTACAACTTCTATTTCTATACAGTATCTAAAATTGTAATATACTTATTATTTCCCATAATTTAGATTCTTATTGATATTATTTTGTTATTTTAAAGTCACGGACTGTTGTATAAGCATTTCACTGCATATCATACTGTGTGTGACTGTGTATGTGACAAGCACCCGGAGGAAACCCACGCCAACTCGGGGAGAACATGCAAACTCCACACAGAAACGCCAACTGGCCCAGCCGGGGTTTGAACCAGCGACCTTCTTGCTGTGAGGCTAAAGTGCTAACCACTGAGCCACCGTGCCGCTCAAATATAGTTTTAAAAAAATGCAAAACATCTCTGTGAATCATGATGAGAATGTGAAGGTAACAGATAAGCACTTTTATAACAAAAAACTACATCACAAGACAAAAACTTATTGTAATTCTCAAACAGGCATAATCCTCCTGCATTTCTGTATGTTCTGCCGCAATGACAGTGAATGAGGAGCTGGATTTCATCATTATAACAGGAGTGAGACAGAGACGAGAGCTCATGAGGACAGACTTTAAATGAGGTGAGAAGGCGAAGAACAGATAAACATCATTTATTTTCCCATTTTCATCTGCTGATGGAGGGGCAGAGGAGATCCAGCTCCTCAATCTCATCAATCTGACACCAATCACAGCAGAAGTTGGAGAAGAAATGATCATCCAATAGCAGCTAATGATTACAGCCAGTAAATGATTAACTCCTGTCGACGTCTATGACTTTTACATTTCAGCAATTACTGCTTTCATCAAAAGACACTAGCCCTGCATTTAACATAAGCTTCTGTTCAATTCACGTCAACTGAGAAATAAAGGTGATACACCATTATAATGGCCGACGCTGTGGCTCAGTGGTTAGCACTGTGGCCTCACAGCAAGAAGGTCACTGGTTTGGGTCCTGGCTGGCTCCGGTTTCCCCCACAGTCCAAACAAATGCGCTATAGAGAAATTGATTAACTAAATTGGCCGTACAGTATGAGTGTGTGTTTGAATGTGAGAGTGTATGGGTGTTTCCCATTACTGGGTTGCAGCCGGAAGGGCATCCGCTGTGTAAAACATATGCTGGATAAGTTGGTGTATCATTCCGCTGTGGCGAACCCTGATAAACAAAGAGACTAAGCCCAAAAGATTAAAATAATTTACCATCTTGATAATAAAAACATAATTGCAGGTTATTGTACACAAATATTTAGCAAAACTATGCATATTAATGCATATTTGAATTTGTAAAGCTGCAGAAGTTATTTCAGCTTAATATAAATTCAGAATTGTGAGATACAAACATTAACTCACATCACCACATGTCATAATTGAGAGAAATAAAGTCCACATACTTCAGAAATCAAGATAAACTTGATAGAAAAAAAATGCTAGATTGTCATAACCTAAAGTTGGGTCAAATATAGACATTATGGACTATAGACATTATGTTTGTCCATATTATATATATATATATACATTGACCTAATACTGGGTTACAGCAACTCTTTAGAGTGTATGTTTTCTTTCTTAAATAAACCATTAAATAGTTTGAGTTTACACTTTTAATTTGAGTGTGAGAAACAAGCTTCTACAGTTTCTCATGTGCATCACACAGACGGTGTGTTTATTATAATAACAGTGCGTGTTAAATTCATGGTTAACCGCTCTGATAGTGCTGTCGGTTATCTGAAACTCTGTGCTCAAAATCAATACACATTACCCACAATGCAGCACTCGAGTGGCCCGGTGACACACAGACGATGCACCTGCTTCTCCATCCTGCTGAAGAGGCTTTTCTTGTGTTTTATGTTATTATCTGTAAGCGATTAAACCTGAAACACTGAGCCAGCAGAATCAAGCTGCAGCCTGCTGTGTTTCCTTATTTCAACCACTCAGAGGGCCCTAGCAACACCTTAGAAACAACCTGGCAACCATTCAGAGCACCACAGCAACCTCCTAGCAAAGCCTAAGGGTGCGTTCACACCTGTAGATTGATTGCTTTGTTCCAAAACAGGTATTAATATTGTTATGCTGCTGCACTTTGTTCTTGGTGCAGTTCACTTTCACACGGCAAAGTATCTAAACAGACCGAAATAGCTAAAACAAGTCACGTGCGAGTGAACTCTCCTCACACTGGTCAGTTCCACGGTTTATTTTTCAGAGTCCCGCTCAGCTGATGCTTATGATGATGAGAAATTATAAAGAAAAAGCTGCACTTTAATTTTGAATGGTGACAGTCACAGACATTGTCACCAAATATAAACCAGAGGTAAGACTTTCTCATACAAAGCCATTGGCTAGAATGATGCCTTATAGTCTTTATATTATAGAGAGAGATAACAGATGAAGCAAGACTGCTGTTCGGTCAATTCTCCTAATGGACTTTTGTATTTGACATGAAACGCACATGGGGCCTCACGGTGGCGCAGTGGGTAGCACGATCACCTCACAGCAAGAAGGTCGCTGGTTCGAGCCTCAGCTGGGTCAGTTGGCGTTTCTGTGTGGAGTTTGCATGTTCTCCCCGTGTTGGCGTGGGTTTCCTCCGGGTGCTTCGGTTTCCCCCACAAGTCCAAAGACATGCGCTATAGGGGAATTGGGTAAGCTAAATTGTCCGTAGTGTATGTGTGTGAATGAGTGTGTATGGATGTTTCCCAGTGATCCGCTGCGTAAAACATATGCTGGATAAGTTGGCGGTTCATTCCGCTGTGGCGACCCCAGATTAATAAAGGGACTAAGCCGAAATGAAAATGAATGAATGAATGAATTTCACAAGTAACATCTTCTCACAGATATCAAACATATACCAAGTAACAGGGAAATAAAACTTAAATATGAAACTATATGTAAATACTTTAAGCAAATATCAAACAGTTTACATTCTGTATCATGTCTTTGTATTTTATCATCTTCTCTAATTTTATGCAGTCAGTTTATTTTAAAATTATTGAATTGTGTGTGTATATGTTATACAGTGACCCTGGGTTTCGTGTTTCGTATATTGTAGATTTTCTGGAAGAACTACCTTTATAAAAAACTACATGGTGAAAGATATCATTACCATGAAATAGACTTTCGCATACAGTGAAATAAATCTTCTGGTCATACCACCCAGCCCTAATTTCAATCACACAAAACACCCTAGCAACACCTTAAAAAAACCCTAGCGACCAGTCTGAGCACCCTAGCAACAACCCAGTGCCGGGTTTTGACAAGCACCACTCACATTTTCTTCAGAAAACACACATGCTAGTTATTGTTTATGATTTTCACCTCCATTGCAGTTCACATTTACAGGCACTCACCTCCACGTATAAGATTGGAAAAATGCCGATTTTATCTCCCAGCATGCCTTCTGCCCAGTTATCGTCCACTCTTCGTATGACGGTCAGAATCTCATCCTGTGTGGGAGAAAACACACATGAGTATATGCAGATTCAGCGCTTCGTTCTCACATTGTGTTACTGATAAAACAAATCTGATACTTGTATAACACAATTTAAATATTCAGAACAAAATGAACCAAACACAATATCATGTCAGGTACAATCGCCTAAAACCGTTCACAAAATAAATCTTTTTGAGTCATTTACACAAGAAAATATAATAATAATAATAATAATAATAATTCTTTCCATTTATATAGCGCTATCTGGACACTCAAAGCGCTTTACACATTGGGGGAATCTCCTCATCCAGCACCAGTGTGCAGCATCCACCTGAATGACGCAACGGCAGCCATGTTGTGCCAGCAACCACACCACACACCAGCTGATTGGTGGAGAGGAGACAGAGTGATGAAGCCAGTTATGATATGGGGATGGTTAGGAGGCCATGATGGACAGACTCTATTTCGAAAAACATCCTAGGATTTTTAACGCCCACAGAGGGTCAGGACCTCAATTTAACGTCTCATCCAAAAGACGCTCACTGAGGAGTATAGAGTCCCCTTCACTTTAACAGGAAGAGACTAACACCCCAAGAAAAACCCCTGGAAAGCGTGAGCGCATCGCACCGCTCGCACGCCGTATGAGTGTCGCTCCCAATATGCACGCACCTCCATTGAAAATATCGAACTTGAGCACAAAACACGCGATATGTGAACAGCCCTTATTTACTAGCCTCAGCCATAGTTAATCCAGTGTGCGAGGGTATTAGCCTCTGTGTGCAAGCTCGGAAATGTAAACTAGCACACAGTTGGCATAACCTTTAGTTGCAGCAGTTTTGTTCCGTGCAGAAACGCGGTGTTGAGAAGCCTTTGCGATTAATTAACCGTGACGAATTACAGCACGGTTAATGTCGGTTAATCGTTGCATCCCTAAAAACCTCATCCACACTTTGTTTCAACCATATGGCAACATATTAACTTACAGTATATTTACAGTATACTAAATACTGA
>CAIGQW010005300.1:0-10329 GCA_903798125.1 Danio choprae | reverse complement strand
TTTAACTGCTTAAGATCAATTTGCACCATATCAGCAAGAAATAACATTTGTTTATGTTACTTGCCATTTTGTTTGGAAGTCTTGAGTTCTCCCCCTACACCAGTTAAACAGGTCTCAGCCTCCTTTCTATTATCTACATGACAGAAAGAATATTCTAGAATGTTTAATACATAGCTCCAGTAATGAAATAACAGGTTGAGTCATGTGCTCATACACAAGATAAACATAGACAAATAAAACGTAGACAGCACAGATAGGACGGACAAGGAAGGAATTAAAGAAGTAGTTAAAGAATTCTAGTAGTTCCAGTGTTAAGGTCCAGCCCAAATCTGTTTGCAGGGTTTTACTATGGCTTTTTTCAGGAAAATTGTAAAATAAATTAGTTTGAATGGGAAGGTTCCAATTACAGGACAATTTAAAAAGCTCATATTTTACCCTTTTTACAAGATGTAAGATAAGCCTTTAGTGTCTCCAGAATGTGTCTGTAAAGTTTCCTCTCAAAATGCCCATCAGATTATTTATTATACAATGCAGGATATGCCCATTTTGGTTTCTGAGGACAGTGTAGCTGTTTTCTAGCCTTTAAATGCAAATGAGCAGGTTCTCCCCCCACCCACTGTTCCCACATGCCTGTCTGCTTCTCATGCATAAAGTAAGATAAACAGCAGGCAGTGACAGAGACAGACACGGATGAAGCTGAAATACAGCTCATTAGACAAAAAATACCAAGTTAGTTTTGCAAATCACCCACTCTTTTGATTTGAAGGGGGGAGCCAATAGGCCCTTAAATGAAATAGCATGAACATACACATTCAAAGTAATGTAATTAAAGCACTGCAGAAGAAAATTTAGGACTGAGCCAACCTGGCAGTTCACTGGATCTAAGTTGTGCTGATCACACAAGGTTCGGAACAATTTCCACTTTGTGGCAAATAACCTTCTTGTGGAGGAAGCTTTGGAGCTAAGAATAGTCTGTACAACCTCAGTTGACAGACCAGCATTCATGAGGTGGGCCCCTTCAGAGGCCACACCCCCGGTTTTCATAGATCCAGACAGGGGTGCACAATTTCCCCATTCGCCTGGGATAGAAGGTCTTTCCTGGATGGGATCTCCCATGGGAAGCCATCCAGGAGAGATACAAGATCCGAAAACCATACTCAGGCTGGCCAGTTCAGGGCTACTAGCAGTAGGCAGATCCTGTCTCGCCAAACCCTCTTCAGAATACACAGGAGAAGAGCAATCAGGGGAAAGGCATACAGACGAAGCACCATTCATTCATTCATTCATTCATTTTATTTCGGCTTAGTCCCTTCATTAATCTGGGGTCGCCACAGTGGAATGAACCGCCAACTTATCCAGCATATGTTTTAAGCAGCAGATGCCCTTCCAGCTGCAACCCATCACTGGGAAACATCCACACACTCATACACATACACTAAGGACAATTTAGTTTACCCAATTCACCTATACCACATGTCTTTGGACTTGTGGGGGAAACCGGAGCACCCGGAGGAGACCCACGTCAACACGGGGAGAACATGCAAACTCCACACAGAAATGCCAACTGAGCCAGCCGAGGCTCGAACCAGCGACCTTCTTGCTGTGAGGCGAACGTGCTACCCACTGTGCCACCGTGAGGCCGACGAAGCACCACAATGAGTTAATGTCATGTGTTGCAGCATCACGTGATGTCATAACATTCAGCCAATCAAGATTGCAGGGATTAAACATGTGCTTCGGGACTTCTATAAATAGGAAGTATTCCCAATGCATCCTTATTGATGTTTATCGCTTTTGTGGTGTTGAGGATGAAATATAAATGTAACAACTTTATTAATCACGCCAGGGGCAATTAAATATATCCTATATTATAATTCTCAACAAAAGGGACTGACAGAGATGCTTTTAGAGTTTAATTTTAAAGCTGTAATACATGAAAACACAGCCGAGAATTAATATCAAACTCTGCATAAACAGACTGCTGTTCTTTCACTCCTGTTTCACTCCTGAGCTTAGTGATATAACATGATTGCATAAACATGTATTACACTTATTTTCAGCAGATTATAGTCTTCTTGCCTCATAGCAAACATAATCAACAAATTTCAAAATATACACAATACATTTAACAAAATAAACAATAAAACTGTTCTTATGCCTCTTTGAGGTGGCGCTGAATACATTTATAATCTGTATATCCTGCATTTTCCTTTGTGACAGCTGTAAACAGCTGGTGAAGGACTGCAGTGCATTGGCATCCCCATTGCCTAGCAATGCATAGAAAATAATCTGCAAAGACCTTGGTGCATCTGGCTTTATTGCTCTCCCAGCATCTCCCATTTAAAAATAAGAGTCCCACGTACATACATAGGTCTAAAACTCAATTCCTGGAGGGCCGCAGCTCTACACAGTTTTGCTCCAACCATAATGAAACACAGCTGATCCAACTAATCAAGGTCTTCAAGACTACATTGATTAGTTGGATCATCTGTGTTTGTTGATGGATTGCTTTGTTGTTGATTGGTTGTTTGATTGTTGTTGTTGTTATTCTCTTAATGAGTTATGGGTGTATTTTTGGGGTTTAACATGCATTAAACCAATCAGAGTCTCACCTCCCATTCCCTTTAAGAGCCAGTTGCATTGTGTAAAATGCTTCACTAGTGAGAAAAATGTAAAGACCATCATGCACAAGATTACAGATCATTTACGAGCCATATACCTTCTTGCAGATACCTTTGGGATCCAGATTGATTTCAGCCTTTTTATGATTGTAAGCTACTCTAACATTCTCTACTATACATAGTTTATTGAAATAAGGTGGTAAGTGTTTTTTTTTTCTTTCAGTTTAAACAACTGGATCTGAAAATCTCCTTTTGTAAGGCATACTTTAATTAGATGAAGCCTTCTTCAGGGCATGGTGCATCATTGCTGACTGAAGTGGAGGAGATGAATAATGAATGTTTCTCCTGTCACAACAATTCAGACTGCCTTTAATTCAATACACTGTTGAATTAAAGATTTCAAATCATCTTTATAATCCACACTTGAGCGAAAGCATTGTGAATCAATCAAGGGAAGCGCAGCACCAATCAAGCAAAATATCAAGATTGTTTAGATCACAATTGTTTAGATTTTTACAAAACAAAAAGGTATTATACCAAGTTAAATGAAAGATTCCCTTAAAAAATAAAATAATGCCATGTTATTTTCCTTATGTTATACTAAAGGAGAGCTTTGAAATACTGCACATAATTCCTATAAGCTGTTTTTATGATACTACAGTCATTTTTTTAAGAACGAATAAATCTTAATTAATCAATAATTAATAAATCTGTAAATTTTTAAGAAATCTGCCCCAGTGATGTATTTGAGATTGTGAAGAAAAGTGCATGGCTGCCTCTAGTGATTTTGGGAAAACAAAATATGCAAGTACACGTAATTCAGGGTTCATATTTCTTGGTTCTCAAAATGTAGCCCATGGCACATATTTCCAATGAGCCTGGTTTACTAGAAATCCTCCTTTATATTTATCCTTCATTTATAAATGTGTAAATACCATAAAGGCCCATCCACAACAAAAGCATGAACAATAACTGTCAATTCATTCCCAATCAATGTTCTGCAGTTATTTTTAAAGTAACAATAATGAATACTGTTATCTGCTGCTTCTTTATATTTTACAAAAGCATGGATGGAGAACCAGACATTTTGTGTAGATGAGATCCTTTAAATATAAGTGAAGCTGGGTTTTTTTTGTTGCTATGCTTTGAGTTATTACTGTTAAAATAGTTTTTTTTTTAAATTTTGCCCATTTTCTCAAACAACAACAACAACAACAACAAGAGATTGTGATTTAAAGGAACAATTCACTCAAAACTAAAATAAATCTGTCATAATTTACTCACCCTTTACATGTTCAGAACCTGTTTGACCTACCTGTTTGACCTACTTTCTTCTGTTTAATAATATATTTTGAAGAATCATTGAAACCTGTAACCACTGACTTCTATAGATAGTTTTGTTCGATATATAATTTTGTTGTTCCTATATTATGGAAGCCAATGGTTACAGGTTTTCTGTTTTCTTTAAATTTCTTCTTTTGTGTTCAACAGAATAAAGAAACTCATAAAGGTCTGGAACCACTTGAAGGTGAGTAAAACATTTTCATTAAATCCCATACATAATTAATTCATACATTAACAAAAACAGATTTAAATTTGGAACTGTATGACAGACTGGACCTCAAAACACATGTACAGTATTATACAGTATACATGTATATGTACGCATCTCTGTATCATATCTGAAAAAGGAAGGTCTCTCCACAGACTTAAAATGGATCTTATGAATAAATCTGTAGACTGTCATCAAGAGCGTGTTTAATTAAAACAGTAATGATTCCTGTCCATGCATACAAATGGCCCAGCCTTTGTGTTCTCTTGAGCCACTCCATCCCCTTCAGAGTGTGGTATGGTAATTCAGGCTTTCAAGTCCACTCTGGGGATGGAGACACTACAAAAGCTTGGCTAAACCTTATTACTGTCTCCACCTTCCTGGAGAGTCAGTATTCCAGTGACTCCATAATAAAACTAACAATCCAGTGGTGTAATTAGCTTCAGCACAGTCTTAAGAGGTGGACTAGGTACACAAACCAAGCAATTGAGTAAAAGCCTGCAGTACCTTAACAATATATTCAATCATTCATTTTCCTTCGGCTTAGTCCCTTTATTTATCAGGAGTCACCACAGGGGAATGAACCGCTAACTTGTCCAGCATATGTTTTAAACAGCAGATGCCCTTCCAGCAGCAACGCATCACTGGGAAACATCCATACACACACACATACACTACGGTCAATTTATCTTATTCAATTCACCTATAGCGCATGTCTTTGGACTGTGGGGAAAACCAATGCACCCGGAGGAAACTCACGTTAACATGGGGAGAACATGCAAACTCCACACAGACATGCCAACTGACCCAGCCGGGACTCGAACCAGCGACCTTCTTGCTGTGAGGCAACAGTGCTAACCACTGAGCCACCCCACCGCCCGTAACAATATATTACCCTGTAAAAATATTAAACACTCATTTTCAGTTTTACTTGATTTACAGTACTTGATTTTAAAAGTACTAAAACTTGTCATACACCATTGCCCATACTAATTAATGATAGTTAAAGTATGCAAGCAAGTGAACAAAATATAATATGTAGCCTAGTATGTAACAAAAAATGTATAGACAAAAATGTGTCTAAATGTGTGCTGACAAATATAAACATAAAAGGGCAAGATGTGTTATTATTTTAAGATGAAAGCTTACACAACTTGACCTTCTATAGCTCACTTAGTTTTTAAATGACTGATAGTCATGTTTTATATTTGATTTTCATTTACAACTATAAATCTTCAAAATCGTCATTGTTAGTATTTTTCATTTTCCACCATCATTCAATGAGTAGACCTCAGAATGTAATCACATCTGTCCAAATCATAAATTTATTGTCCAGTGCAGTTTCTAAACCAGACATTTAATCAGACATTGCCACGCCACCTCTAATGCCCCAATCACACTACGATTACAGTGACTCTAGCTACGTGAGCGACAATGGCCTTCATTTGCAGCAGATAAATAGCCACAATGATGGAGAACACACTTTTTTCATGTTCATCTTGGTAATTAAGCATTTTATGCACTGATTCAATTTATATTTAGTGTTTTCCCTGAACAATGTTTATTTTCAGCGGTACATACAATCATTCGCTCTTAGAGAATATTATCATAAATGTTTTCTGTACAGTAAGTACATTAGTCACACTGTTCTAGTAATTTTTGGATATTTAACAAAAGCATCTTACATGTTCTGCCTTTAAGTAAAATACATAAAAATGTATTTAAGTACAGTAGTGATGTAAAAAAACAAAACAAGGAAACAACAACAACAACAACAACAACAACAAACAGTTCCTGTCCACCACTGACACTCACCCTGAGTCTTTGCGGATGTGTTGTCTCTCAGTGGACCTGCGATGAGCTCTGTGGTCATGACAGAAGTGCCTGGATGTGGGTTCGGCTGAAACACCCTCTTTGGCTTTTAGGCGTCGATGCACCTCCACAGCAACTCTGTGAAAGCGCATGGATCCCTGGTTGATCACACTCAGCAGTCTGCGGCTGTGTCTCAGAGGTGCTGGTGGAGAGCGGCCAAGGCTGTTATACCCAATGGCATCTTGGAGCTTATCAATCTGGGACACCTTTGCCTCTAGTTCCCTTTGAAGGCTCTGTAACCGATTCTCCTGCGCACAGAGCTCCCGATCCCTCCGTGCCAGCTCATCCTCAAGATGGGCAATCCGCATCTTCAGGGGCTCTATAGACTCCCATACAGGGGTATCTTTTATGCTGGAGGCCAGACATGTCTCCTGTAGCCGAGGGCCTTTGATCGAACCGTTCCCCATGATAAGAGAGTGACTTGGAACCATAGAGAGGCCTTTGGGCTTTTCAATTTGTTCACTGGTTGGACACTGTAGTCAGAAGATGAAGCAAAGAATTAATTTTTTTTAAGCTCCATGCTGTTACACCTTAACTGTCACCATAGTTGGGATGTTTTTTTAGTATTTTTAGTCATTTATTTTGTGTAAACTTTAAGTTATCTTGACAAACTATATATAAAATGCTTAGATCACCTAAAATTTCCATGTGTGAACTCAAAAGGTGCACCGACAGTTAAGAGGTAAAAATAATATTTAATCATTATTTAAATATTGTTATTTTGTTATAAAAAAGGGAACATAATTATACATGCTACATCATGCTATTATACTTTTAAAGCCTATAATAAACTGTAATTTTATTTTAAATATAGTTGAAGACATTTTACATTGTATTTATTTCAGTGATGGTAAAGCCAAATTGTGAACAGGTATTTACTACATTTGTGTGTATGTGTGTGTGCACGTCACAATCCTTCAGTAATTATACTAACATATCGATTTGGTGTTTTTGTAACATTTCATAAATTTAGCAAGATTAAAATCAATTAATTTTGCCTTTTTAACATTTAGTTATATTTAATTCAAATATTGCTTTACTGGGATTATGTGAAAAAGCTATTAACATTACACATGAAAAATATATACAAACATAATCATATTAATATAATATAATATAATATAATATAATATAATATAATATAATATAATATGTCATTAAGAAATTGTATAAATGTAAACGTGAATTTAAAACATGACATGACAGCATTTTTAAACATGTGTCAGTTCAAATTCGACTAACCAACAATAACATTATGGACTATAAGAAGCAGATAATTTTGACATTAGTATGAATATTATATTCAATATCTACACAGTACTCGTCACAGTGAGTACATTAATAATGTAATTAATGATCTGTAAAATGTATGCCATTTCTGACATAATAAAAAAACTATTATGTTCAATAAACTATACAATTTTTAAACGTATAGCATTTTAAAAAGAACGAGAAAACCAACATAATCGACTAAGGAAGACATCTCTTCGCCCTGTGAAATAAAATTCTCATTTAAAACCAAATTCGTTGAGATTTACCTGTCATTAGTAAATAAAGATAAATACTGTATGTAATTAAAGGTGAAGCAACAGTTAGATCTATGTCTATATATATGTCTATATAGCCCCTAACCAACATGAAAATTAAATAAAATAGGACGCAAATGTTCCAAACATTTGTTATTAAGTGAATTCAAATGCAGCAGATTTGCAGATACTGAATTAAAGGTTACTTACCACCTGTCAGTGTGTAATGCAGTTTCCACTGCTGTTAAATTGTGGATGAATTAGAAACGCTGCTCCTCCACATATAAGCGATCTTTCTGGGTCGCGCACAATGATAGGATGAGGAGCAGCAGCAGCAGCAGCAGCAGCGCTCGAGATCTGGGCAAAATGCTGATACTGATCAGTCGATTATACTGACATCTAGCTGCAGCAGTGTAGCATCACACAGTTCATACCATGCTTCAACACACCTGTAGGTTTAAAAAAAAGCCTAAAGAACTCAAATAGCTTGATCAGGTGTAAAGCTACAGTGTACTAAACTTCATAGCTGCAGCCCTTCAGGAACAAAGTTTAACACTTGTGCCTTAAACCCATCATAACGTCCAGCTAATAAAGTGTTGATTTTCCCAAAAATTACAATTCTGTGGTCATTTACTCATGCTTTATTTTTTCCAAATCAGTCTGAGTTTTTTTTCTCTCTGCTGAACACTAAATAATAACAATAAACAGTTTGGAATAAGAAGGTAGAAAGCTACATTTGTCAGACAATTGTTTATGCTTAAAAACATTGACTGGTGTAAGAAATTAATGTAAATAGGTACATGGTATGAATAAATATATGGTGTCATTGCTTTGAAACAAATGTAATGTTTATATAATGAAGATATGTTTGTTTTCTTAAGTATTGGCTTTTTAATAAAGCTAAAAGACCCTGTTTGACTCAAATTTAAAGAATTTAAAAGAGTTAAATTCATATTGTCTGTGCACTGATTCATTCATTCATTCATTTTCTTTTCGGCTTAGTCCCTTTATTAATCTGGGGTCGCCACAGCGGAATGAACCGCCAACTTATCCAGCATATGTATTACGCAGCGGATGCCCTTCCAGCCGCAACCCATCTCTGGGAAACATCCATACACACTCACTCATTCACACACACTCATACACTACGGACAATTTAGCTTACCCAATTCACCTGTACCGCATGTCTTTGGAATTGTGGGGGAAACCGGAGCACCCGGAGGAAACCCACGCAAACACGGGGAGAACATGCAAACTCCACACAGAAATGCCAACTGACCCAGCCGGGGCTCGAACCAGCGACCTTCTTGCTGTGAGGCGAATGTGCTATCCACTCCGCCACCGTGCTGCCCTCTGTGCACTGATATTAAGTATTTATTTTTTTTAATTATATGCTACTTTTCAAAAAAAGCAATTGAAAAGGTAATTTAAAATAAATGTAATTTATGAATTTTTTTTTGAAGAATCTTACCTTCTAGTGCGCACAACCTGTCTGAGAATTGTGCGCACAATTCTCAGACATGATGTAACGAATATGTCCGATCAGACACATAATTATTTTGCTTTTATTCAACAAATGTATCAGCAAACACAGCGTCAGCTTCTCCCATCCAAAAAAGACTGGATGGTCAGTTGTAATCCAATTCAAAGGTATTTACGACACAAAGGAATGTGCTCAAAACCGGACACACAGAGACCTGGTCAAAACATCTATAAGCTCATTGCTTAAGACTGATGTTTTTAATGTAAACTTTTATTCTCTCTTTATGTGTAATCAGGGGTTTTGCAACAAGTCTCTTGCTCATGTATTAATATTATGGTTTAATTTCTTCTGCAATTTCTTCTGTTTAACTCTAAACAAGATCATAGATAGTTCATGTTTGATGTCCCTGCAAAGCTTATTTGATTTAGTGAACGATTGTTTACATTTCATGTTAATACGTGTGCAACATATTAACATTTTAAGAAACCTAAACATTTTTGCATCAGTTTACTACCAGAATGCTATGCAAATCACCAGGCTCTGAAACAAAGACTATAAAACGTGCCTCAGGGGAGTTAAACTTCTCATTGGTCAACTCGCCTCTGAAGGGTGGGTACAAAACCATCCTTATAAAAGCTTGTGTCAAAAGCCACCGCCCAGAGGACCGCCAGGAGACCCCATGGGAGACCCCAGACTCTAAAAGGGGAGACCCCAGACTCTAAAAGGAGAAGACTAGAGGTCCCCATAGAGACGAAGACTACAGACCAGAGCAGACAAAATGGGTTAATCGCACAGCTCAGACATTCTCATCTCTGATTTCTTTCTTTCTTTCTTTCTTTCTTTCTTTCTTTCTTTCTTTCCGTCGAGAGTCTGCTTAAGTTTAGTATGCCGCGAAACCAGAAGTCGACATGCCCAGTCCTTTTTGCCACCTCAAAACTTGAAACGACAGACTCCACCCCACTACAAGCCTCGCGAGAACAAAAGAACTGAACACCAGCTAACCACATGCTCAACAGAGGGATTTCTTTACATCACAAAATTAACGCAAGTAACACTTCCAGACTATCACTAAACTGGTGTAAACTAAATGTAACCCTAAAGAGACCATAGAAGGGTTAAATTGATTATTTTTTGATTTGCTTGGTTTGGTTTTGCAAAATCCGAGGTTTTTCAATCATTACACTCTCTCAAACTCTTATTTTTCTTTCTTTACTCTTCTCTAAGTACACTTGGATGAATGTGTGTTTGTGTTAGATGTTAGTTTCTGTTAGATTA
>CAIGQW010005210.1:0-13220 GCA_903798125.1 Danio choprae | reverse complement strand
AGGGCATATCTTAGTGGGGCCAAACAAACCCAATCCTCATCCTGTCCACGAAACACCAGTGAAAATGAATGGGATAAGTTGAAAGGCCGTTTGGCCCCCAAGGGACCATTCAGTCCCAGACTTAAGGTTCCATCCCACCTGTAGCTTTTTCATTGGACCCTAGGTAGGCTGTCTGTGGACATTCAGCTTGTAGCTCGATTAGTAGACCCCAGGTAGTATGTCTGTAGACATTTAAAAAATACAGGTCCCCTGTGTGGCCACAGACAGCCTACTCATCCTACTGACCACCTATGTAACCACAGGCAGCCTATATGTTCCCCTGACCACCTATGGTTCCATCCCACCTGCAGCTTATTCAGTGGACCCTAGGTAGGCTATTTGTGGATATTTCAGAAATACGGGTCCATGTCTGGAAACAGACAGCCTACTCGTCCAACTGACCGCCTATGTGACCACAGACAGCCTAAATGTTCCCCTGACTACCTTACTCTTGTAAGGAAGGCTAAATCTCTCCATAATATTAAACTCCGAGAACTGTCCTGAGCCCCCCTGCCTGACTGTAAGATTTGAGTGATAATACAAGCAGGGGTTGGAAACACAGAGACAATTGGCTCCACACCAGGTGGGAATGCGGGAAAGCTCACACCTCTTCGTTCACCCTGAGCCACCTTCCTGACCTTTACTTTACCTTCTCCATCAGAGTAGACCACTCACATTTCACTTAAAATGTCCAAGGTTTTAATATGGTGTACCTTGTAGCTCTATATTCATGTTTGGTATCATTTTAAATGTCTCTGTGTGATTGGTAAAACGGTCTTAATTTTCACTGTAATATTTCACTCGTATATGTTGATTTGGTTTTTGGCTTTGATAAAAGTTTTCCCAGAGGCTCCACCCTAGCAAATGGTTCACACCTCAAACTTCCAGTCAAGGGTCTTGATGACGCCTTTGTTGTCTTGAGTTTATGACTGTTTGTTCTGAGTTTAGTATTTAAGAGAAAAGTGTGAGATGGGTCGTGGGGATTCTGTAGCCAGGATGCCCCGTTGCAGTGTTGAGTCTCTGAGCTCTGCATCAAGGCTCATATACTGCAACGTACTTCTACACAGTCAGGTATTAATCTCTAACTCTTAAATGAATTCATGTTGTACAATCTGAATTGGCTTATTTTGTTTATTTTGTGGATTAGAATGGAAAATCTTTGCCTGACAAATAAATGTTAAATTCTTGTTTAACTCTGATATCTCCTGAAATCACTTAAATCTAGTAGATTGTTTAGGCTGGAGTTTCCGCAAGCCTACGACCAGGATTAGTCATACATTCAGGCTCAATGGATGGAGCATAGGCACAGCATTAGAGACCTGTTGATTTCTGACAATCACTGACCTAGTATGATATAATCTAGTGGCTAAATCAAACTTTCTTTATGTATGAGCAAGCATGGGGCGGCCTAATATTACTTAAAGGAAATTAGTTTACAGTTATATCCTCTATCTAGGAGCCAGAACTGGCGAGGATGTGTCCGTGAGCAGATGAAACTGGCCAGCATACTGACTCTAAGCGACTTTGGGTAAACGATGAACCATTAACTGAAAATAAGAATTTATTGGGTTAATCAATCTAAATTAGACCTAATCACAACCTGTAAGGTGATTGGCTTGAATTAGATGAAAATCTAAATTTTAACTATCATGAATTGGAGTCAGATTAAATTCAGAGTTGGAAACAAATTAAAAATAATTTGAATAAATAAAAAGATTTCTTTTCACATGTGCTAAAAGGCTTACACGCATTTAACCTTCATCCATGCTGTTAGTTCCGTCATAGGATTAATAGATGGACCCTTATAAATGGTGACAGTCCCTAGTGATCTCCCATACAGTTTCAGGCGAGTGATGTCTTTCAGCGCAAAATTCAAAAGAAATGCTCCGAAAAAAAGAGGTTTGAGTTTCTCTTCTTCTTTCAACTGCTGAGGTAAGTCAATTACTTTTCCTTTTTAAAAGTGTTGAGGGAAAGATAAATGCATCCCACACAGACACATTTTGTAGAATGAGTCGGAATACTCAAAAATGAAAGACCAGAGACCGTAGAAATCTGGTTGGGCTTAAGAATTAGACAAGACCACACTGTTTGTCAGGGACATAATAGCAGCAGAGTGGGAGAAGAATGAAAACTCTAAACCCAAAATTAGGATCTCTTTATGAGATGAAATTTTAAAGTGGAATAACATCTTCCAAATTTTATTCTGGTACTTAACAGAGCGGCAAATGAAAATCTCAATTCTGAATATAACTGTTTCCACTAAGGATTGTTTATTGCAAATGTTGCAATAACTTTGCAACATTGCAAACAAGCAGTATTTATATTTTAAGAATTTTGAAATTGGTAATTAGATTTATTGGAAATTCTTATTGTAATCTTTGTATTAAATGTGTAAAGTGAAGTTGGGCATATACAGTGCAATAAAATAAAAAATGAAAATACAATTTCAAAATAAAGCTCCTATTAGATTAAAATTAAACCTCAGGTCCTTAAGCTTTTACTTCCAAACAGAAAACTTTGACTTTGTGTTTTTTCTAGAGTTTGAATTGTTAAAGAAGCAGTTTGATACCTTCACCAAAAGAATGCCTTTGGGTTTTCTTTTTGGAGCTTGTAGAAATTGTAAAGTAACATTTCTAGTGACAAATACTGCTACCAGGCAGTAGGGCACATGACTGTAAATGAAAGGAGAGATATTTGAATCTAAAATCTGAATTTATGATTACTGTAATGTCACAGAAGCTTTTAACAAAGCCTGTGAATTATTTTCATTAAAGATTAATCTTTAATATTGCCAATTTTATAAATTAAATGTAATTAAACTTTTCCAAGAGATATATAAAAACACTGAAAATAGTTTTTAAAATTCTATTTAAGACTCGGTCTAAATAGTTAAATTATTACACTCTTATGAGTTTCAAAACTGTAAGGCAGATAAGAACATGATCAGTGTTGGGAGTGTTACTTTAAAGACAGAAGAAACTGATTATTAATTACTTCAGTACAGTTGTAGTTAATTTATGTTTCTAATGGCTTTGCCTGAAAAGGAACTCAGTTACTCAATAAGTAATTTAATTAATTGACTGTAGATTAAAATTGACTTTTAAATTGCAATGATTATTTACTTTGTAACTAATTACACTCAACACTGGACATGATAAGATCATAAATCTAGAAGATGTGTATTTTGCATTTGCCCTGGTGTGCCAAACGTTCACACATTCACATATTAAGAAAGATTTACAAAAGAATGCTCACCTAATAACAACTAAGCTCAAAATAAGGAAAGTGTGACTAACTCACGAAATTCTTTAAACCGAGCTATGATTGACTTGGAGATGTGCTTGCAATTCACTAAATATCCAGGCAATAAAGTTTACGACTGGTTTCCAGTTTGACTCTATCCTGCGCGCATAGTGAACATGTAAAAACAAATGCAGCCCAGGGCCAAATCAAAAGGTGACATTACAAAAGATCAATAAGATGATAACCAATCATTCTAGACAAATGACTAAACAGCCCCTCCAGAGACCAGTGATAAAATGATTTAAAAATGTATACTATCTTGAGGTAATATAATGTATATCATAAGAACACTATGATATTGTATATTATCACAGGCAATGGTGGCACCTAATCTCATGATGATTCAGCAAGATTTAAGAAGAAAAAAGAAAGTTTAATGGGTGTAAAATGGACAAAGCAGGTGGTAAAATGAGAGTAAATGCATGTAGCAAGAAAATGAGGATCTTTATTAATGTTAAAACATTAAAAAGAAGTCAGTAGACAGTTAAAGATGGAAAATAGAAAGTAGTTAAGAGAGAAAACTGAAAGGAAAAATAATCAAATTAACAAGAAAGAATTTCTTTATCTTCTAATTATGCAAGAATCTTTAATGAGAGAAGATTATATGCCCAAAATTTGTAAACTAGATTGATCGACCTGATTGGATTGAAAATACTCTCAGTAAACATCAACCCAATATTAATGGCTTTATTAGTTAAATGTCCAAAGTTATTAGGCTGATTGCATTTTCATATTTGTAATTGTGTTAGACACTTTTTAATTTCCATAAAAACACATATTAGTTGTTTGTGTTACTAAAAAGTACACCTAGGCTAATGTAGTTCCTCCTTAAAGCACATGATTGTCTTACTGTAAGTGAGAAACACTTAGGTTTGTGGCTGTAGATGCTCTCTGCATTCTAGGCCTGATATCATGTGAAAAATGGAATAAACTGTATGCTAAAATTAACTAATTTTAAGGGACATGTTTTTATGGTGAATGAGTTTGTCTCCGAAAAGTGGAAAACTGTGCTTTTCTCAATATAGCTGCAGTTTAAACCACAAACAGGAGGACAGCATTAGCCACGAGGCTAAAGTGTATTTCATAATTGCATTAACAAAGAAAATGTTTTCTTTACAGGAGTCTATTGATCTAAACTTTGCATAGTTTACTTAAAGTGTAAGTTAACTAAGTGACAAGGAAAGGTACAAATCTGTCCTTTCTCTTTGAACTCTGTGACAGAAGTAATTCTAAACTAAATGATCCCTCTCTAGGCCTCACAGTGGCGCAGTGGGTAGCACGTTCGCCTCACAGCAAGAAGGTCGCTGGTCGCTGGTTCGAGCCTCGCCAGTTGGCGTTTCTGTGTGGAGTTTGCATGTTCTCCCTGTGTTGGCGTGGGTTTCCTCCGGGTGCTCCGGTTTCCCCCACAAGTCCAAAGACATGCGCTATAGGTGAATTGGGTAAGCTAAATTGTCCGTAGTGTATGGGTGTGTATGGATGTTTCCCAGAGATGGGTTGCAGCTGGAAGGGCATCCGCTGCGTAAAACATATGCTGGATAAGTTGGCGGTTCATTCCGCTGTGGCGACCCCAGATTAATAAAGGGACTAAGCCGAAATGAAAATGAATGAATGAATGAATGAATGATCCCTCTCTGGGAAAGCCACCTAGTATTAAATTTAATCAGGAGATTAACTTAATTGGGCATGTAATCAAAAGTTGTGTGCTATATTAACACCGGCAGAGTTCTATATAAAGTACAGAGATGTAAATGGTAAAAATTTTGATCAGTATTTCAAAATTTTCATTGCTAAATAAAAAGCACAGCATCCAAATCGATGAACTGATACTTTAAATGCAGATCTGACCAGTGTAAACAGAAATGACCCCAGCAGATCTGGCTGTTATAAAACTCACATTATGGCAGACTGAAAGTTCAAATGCAAAAGAAATATTAAATGACATGCTCAAATTTGACCATCAATGCTCAGTTTATCTGAACCTTTTGCTTTCCAAAAACATGATCATGATAATGAGATGTCTTTGTAAACCAACACAAATTCGAATGGCATTTAATTTGATGCCAATTGTAAAATCTGTCTGGCTAAGACCATAGATGGAAAATTAAAGTAGTACCATCTATTTTAATCTAATTTGTGTAAAGGCTCAGATAAAACAGTTTTTTCTCTCTGTATTTATTACAACATTCAGGTTAACTACTGCCTAAACCTGTCTGTATACAGACAGGACACACAGCTTGACATGAGATGGGTAATAAAGGTATTTAAAGAGGCCAATCACATCTCACAAATACACTACCACACGTCTATCTACATGGCCTCCCAGTGTAGCACTGGATCTAAATTTTGCAACACATATTGTGATAAAACCCCACCCATCTCGTGTACACAAACACACACAACACACATTCACTGCTGTAACCTCACAGTATTTTTACCTGGTATGTGTCAACTATTCAGACTAAAATTGATTTACATCCTTCAAATCTATCATGCATTATTCAGCTCATACATATAGGACAATGTGGAAATATTATTTAAATATCAATTTTGGTAAACAATTTTGTAACTTTATGGTTCTTCAAATTGCTGTATATTGATATAGTAATGTACAGGAGACATGTGCATGGTTACAGTCACATATCAAATCATTGAACTTGTGAATTAGCAAAATCTAAACAAGACTACTAGTCTCTTTATACAAAATGTTTAATTCATTCATGTTCATTCATTAGCCCTGTTGCAAAATAGTAGGGCCCACTATTTTCCAACAGTGACTATTGAAAACTCAAAATTTATAAAAACAACTAAATCTAAAAATGCAGGAACTATTAATTTAACCAAATTCTTAATTAAACCTGCATTATTGAGTGTGACTTTAGCCTGGACATCAATTACACAAAGAATGAGGAAAAAATAACCTGTAGATTCATTCTTCAGTTAACCTGGTTGAACCTTAAGTCTGCATCAATGTTTTCCAATTGAACCATTAATATAGACAATTTTATGATTGTAATTATGAAATTGTATATGTTTATTATTGATGTTATATATTTTAATTATGCATACCACTGGTGAATATATTGGTTATATTGGCTTTGTGCATCTTTCTTCCGAATGATTCATGCCAAATATATCTAAATTATACTGCCATACATCACATTGGGAGTGAAGCATCTGGTGATTTACTACCACTAAATTTAGGACTTATTTAGACCATATTTACCTTTCACACTTTGGACATGGTTATTATGTTTTGTGTCTACACATTCTCCAGTGATGCAAAGTTGATTGTTATTCAATTATTGCAAGGTCATTCAAATGTTATTCAAGTGTCTCATACAGTGGAGCATCATCAGGGACATTATTCCCTAAGCTGTGGAAATATGATCTGCCTTGTGAACCTCACTTTATGTCTGAAGCTGACAGAGGTCTTTCCAGCTGAGCAGATAATGACCTGGGGAGGATCTAATGCACATGAATGTTTCCCAAAGTGCAATGAGACTTGCAACATGTTTGATCAGAACACTGGACTTTGTCATCCAGTTGTTCACTGGACTGAATACCACCACAGATGGACACAAATCCAACAAAGTTGATTGCAGAAATGCCTGAGCAGCTACTTGAGCCCAAGCTCAACACAGTAGGCCTACACCTAAAGAGACTGTGGGGTTCAGTGATATAACTTCATCTTAATGTTGAACCTGCTTGTAATGTTGTGATTTTAGGTGAGGACATTGCTTCTACAACCAACACCATCGTTCGCCAAAGCCATCCAAAGATTATGATCTTGTGGCCCCTTAGAGACTGCTCAGAATTGCTCCAAGGGACCAGGGGAGGAATCTGTAAGGAAGGCTAAATCTCTCCATAATATTAAACCCTGAGAACTGTCATGGAATTCCACAGGAGACAAGACCACGAGAATGGTCAGGTACTAAAACAAAAAAGTTTCTAATCTGAGAAGAAGATCAGCTATGAAACTGTCCCAGTCACCCATCCTGAGCCCCCCTGCCTGACTGTAAGATTTGAGTGACAATACAAGCATGGGTTGGAAACACAGAGACAATTGGCTCCACACCAGGTGGGAATGCGGGAAAGCTCACACCTCTTCGTTCACCCTGAGCCACCTTCCTGACCTTTACTTTACCTTCTCCATCAGAGTAGACCACTCACATTTCACTTAAAATGTCCAAGGTTTTAATATGGTGTATCTTGTAGCTCTATATTCATGTTTGGTATCATTTTAAGTGTCTCTGTGTGATAGGTAAAATGGTCTTAATTTTCACTGTAATATTTCACTCGTATATGTTGATTTGGTTTTTGGCTTTGATAAAAGTTTTCCCAGAGGCTCCACCCTAGCAAATGGTTCGCCCCTCAAACTTCCAGTCAAGGGTCTTGGTGACGCTTTTGTTGTCTTGAGTTTATGACTGTTTGTTCTGAGTTTAGTATTTAAGAGAAAAGTGTGAGATGGGTCAGGGGGATCCTGTAGCCAGGATACCCCGTTGCAGTGTTGAGTCTCGGAGCTCTGCATCAAGGCTCATATACTGCAACGTACTTCTACACAGTCAGGTATTAATCTCTAACTCTTAAATGAATTGATGTTGTACAATCTGAATTGGCTTAATTTGTTTATTTTGTAAATTGGAATGGAAAATCTTTGCCTGACAAATAAATGTAAAATTCTTGTTTAACTCTGATATCTCCTGAAATCACTTAAATCTAGTAGATTTGTTTAGGCTGGAGTTTCCGCAAGCCTTCGACCAGGATTAGTCATACATTTAGGCTCAATGGATGGAGCACAGGCACAGCATTAGAGACCTGTTGATTTCTGACAATCACTGACTTAGTATGATATAATCTAGTGGCTAAATCAAACTTTCTTTATGTATGAGCAAGCATGGGGCGGCCTAATATTACTTAAAGGAAATTAGTTTACAGTTATATCCTCTATCTAAGAACCAGAACTGGCAAGGATGTGTCCGTGAGCAGATGTAACTGGCCAGCATACTGACTCTAAGCGACTTTGGGTAAACTATGAACGATTAACTGAAAATAAGGATTTATTGGATTAATCAATCTAAATAAGACGTAATCACAACTTGTAAGGTGATCGGCTTGAATTAGATGAAAATCTAAATTTTAACTATTATGAATTGGAGTCAGATTAAATTCGGAGTTGGAAACAAATTAAAAATAATTTGAATAAATAAAAAAGATTTCTTTTCACATGTGCTAAAAGGCTTACACGCATTTAACCTTCACCCATGCTGTTAGTTCCGTCATAGGAAAAATAGATGGACCCTTATAGTTTTACAATACAACCATATGTGAAGAAATAATTAAAAACTAAAAGTATTAGGGAATAATGAGGAAAAATCAGATCAGATAGAGAGGAACCTATTAAGAAATAACTGATTTTAACTTGTAAAAAATCCAAAAAAAATGTATGCACAAGCAGTTTGATGTGAGAGCAGGAAGGAATTAGGAGCTGACAGTGGATAACACAAATCAATATAACATGTAAATTGAGAAATAGCTCAGAAATGAAATTATTTAGGTAAGTGTCAAATCATAATAATGATTATCATTTCAGGACTTAGAGGCAGACAAAATTAGCCACAACTAGTGAGGATTAAAATAAACGAGATGCAGGTCTGCTTACTAGACACTAAAAGAGGTAAAACATAAGAACAATTAATAAAAAGATCTAGCTATGTCTATGACATTTCTATTTAAATTCAATTTCAATTTAGGCTATGATTGTGTAGGTGACTAATAAAATGTGTTTAATTAGAATTTTAGTTGAATTACATTTTTAATTATAGCATGAATCAAAATAGTCAAAAGAAGACTTTGTTTAGTTTAGGATTTAAGAGCAATCAGAGATTTTTCAGCAAAGGTTTCCAACACACACTATACTGAAATGTGTTCTGGTTGCCAAATATGTTAAAGTAATTGATTTCTGTTGGGGCAATTACCAGAGGAGGGTAGAAAATTGGTTACACTTACAGTACATAGGCTGATAAAAAGTAGATGTACATTGTTGAATGATGTTGAATGATGAATATTGTTATAACATGTAGGATTTAGTTATCTGCAGGTTCATTTAGCTCTACCCCAAGTTAAAAGACTTAAATAAAAAACACTAGTACTACAAATAATGAAACATATGATGACTTCTTAAGGATGACTGATTTAGTGCTGACTGGATATAAAAGTATAAAATAAAAAGAGTTGAGAAATTACAAAATAGGAAGGAGTGAAAGAATTAGGCATGCCATTAAGAAGAAATCCAGATGCAAAAATGTCATTTAAGATGATAAATAAGAAATTAGCTTTTCATTAAAGGAAATAATATAGCAGTTCTAACATTAGTGCTTATAGAGTTGCAACCTCAATTAGATGAATTAGTGCAAATTAAACAACAAATGGGGTCTATGAACTATCTATGTAGCTTCAGAGGGTAGCCAAAAAAGACACATAAGATATTTGGACAGATCGTTGAGCCAACAGCATTTCAAGATATGGGCATTGGAGATGTACATGGTTTGGATTAAGGGTGAAGTGTTAAGAAACATTAAGCAGCAAGGATAGTGATTTCCTTATTTGAATGTGATTGGTGAATTGTTCTTCACATATGACATCTGTGCAGGGGGTAAGGGGCTATTCAAGCTCTTGATTGTGGGTGTTGTGATATCATAAAACTGGTTAGGGTGAGAGATACAAGATTTTGGATAGAACAGGTTTGGTAGATGAGTGAAGGTGATTCCAGCAGCAGAGCAGGGGAGAAGGAAAAATTATTACAAGTCCCAGATTTGAAATATGTTGAATAAATTCAAATAATGTGTTTTCATATAGGAATTATAAGGATTAAGGTTAATTAAAGTTAAATAAGGTAATAAAGTAAGTAAATAAGTGATAAAACAAATGAATAAATAGATAAATAAATGCATAAATAAACAGTTAAACGAGTATTGGAAATCAAGAAAATTGTGCATTGATCATACACAATTGTAAGGAATGGCTGAAAGAGCTGAAGATGATCCATCAAGGCCAAAGCTTAACTAAATATATGAAAATAATAAACTTAACTGGATTAGGGTGTTAACAAATGCTTTGGTGAGTGATTGCATGAAAACTGACAAAAACAGGCATCTAACTACGCATGAAGTGCTATTGGGTCGACCCTCGTCTATAACCTCGCATATAACCATGCATAACCTTTTGGAATGTTACAGGAAGATGTCTAATACATTGCAAAGAAGAATGTTGGTCTTTTTATGAAGAAACTAACTGCCATCTGCAAAGCGATATCTGTACAGGAAACCAGAAAGGATCCATGTAAGGGAGAGGAGACAAAGGATCAGTTATTCCGGTGATCAAGTACATCTGAGGGTGTTGGAGAAAGGGGAATGACCTTATGAGGAAAGGACCATATCCAGACATGAGGACTAATCCAGTTCAATCTCAAGTATGAACTAAACTGTGAGTAGTCTAATAGCTCGGAAGAGGAAGAGGAACAAGGAGCAGCAAAATCAAGATCAACTGAAGATTGGAGTTTTATGCTTATTTCTTTCATGTTGATAAACTCAGTATATTGGTTGGTTATGATGATATGATTGTGAAAACAATGCCAAGCCCTGAACTAACTGAAGTCATACATAAAACACTACCTCCTTTGATATAACAAATAGCAAAATAGAATCAAGTCTTTTACTGTGTTCTAGTCAAGACCGAACGCAGATGTTTGGCTCATTCTATTCCAAAGTGCGATTACATGATCTGGTCATTGGTAATAATACTGTGACATATCTTTGTCATTAGGTAGTATAGCTTAGGGCTGAATTGTGAAGTTGCACTATGGGTAAAGACAATTAAGGTGTGGCTTTAATAAGCCACAGAGGAGGGATATGAGGTAGATTTTTTATTCTTTAAAAGTGTGTAGTAAACATGTCAACCTATATAATCATCTAGAGATGTATAGACATGTATTTTGAGGAAAAAGGGCAACAACTGGTGGTACATTTTGAGAAGAAAGGTGACAGCTGGTGGTGTGTGTAGGATGGGTGTTCTGCTGAGGAATGTGTGAGGTCATCATTGTGGGGAGCTGCTGAAGAATGAGTTAATATGTAAAACAGTGATTGTACATGTAATACACACATATGAAGTTATATCGGTGAGAGGCTTTCAGGAGAGTGAGTGACATATTATAAAATGAATGTACCAACATGCCAATGTATGTAAACACTCAGAAGGGATTGAATCTATGGAGAGATAACTCTGGTGTGGAAACAGGTGTTTGCATTGTAGGGGACAGGGCCCAGAATAACATGAGCACCTAAAGATACACTGAACCTCTCAGTAAAGAGAAAACATCCTAAAATGGTCAGAGTTAAAACAAGGAGGTGGGGAGAGGAAATCTGTATAAAAATTGTGAAGAACACAGACACATTAGATTGTCTAGGGGAGACTTCAGGTTGTCCTGAAGGACTGCTCTACACTCTCTCTGCTTTATTATGTTGAATAAAGTCTATTTTCTGGTATCCAAAACCTCCAGTCTGATAGTATCTAATTGATGAAGTCGAATTCTACAACATAGGAAGAACAACTGGTATGTAAGTCAATGGTTACAGGTTTCCAGCTTTCTTCAAATTGTCTTCTTTTATGTTCAACAGGAGAAACAAAGTTTTAGAAAGGTTTATAACCCCTTGAGGTTGAGTAAATGAGTAAATTTACACTGTTGGGTAAACTATCCCTTAAACAACCACTGCCAATACATTAATCTGAATATGATTAAAAACACTCTAAAATATTCAATAATAAACCATTATTAATGTATTTTGAAGTGTCCACAATATTGTGCATGTTCATTAACATGATATACTGTATTAATTAATATCAGCAAATGTCTATTTCTTAGATGAAAGAAGGACTTTGACTTACAGAGCTCTTTTGGAGGTTTTGATGACTGCTGATAGTCTGATGAGACACTCGTCTGATCTCTGGAATTTCTGAAGCTCAAACTCCTCCAGCTCCTCCTCTGAGGTCAACAACACAAAGACCAGAGCAGACCACTGGGCAGGTGAAAGGTCAGCAGATGACAGACGTCCTCTACTAAGGTGAAACTGAATCTCTTTCAGCAGAGTTTGGTCGTTCAGTTCATTCAGACAGTAGAACAGATTGATGGATCTCTCTGGAGACAGATTCGCTTCAAGTTTCTGCTTGATGTATGCAATTATTTCCTCTTTGCTCTGGTCTCCTTCATCCTGCTGTGTCAACAGACCTCTTAAGAGTTGTCGATTGGACTGGAGTGACAGACCGAGAAGGAAGCGAAGGTAAAGGTCCAGATGTCCATTGCCACTTTTCAGAGCCTTGTCCACTGCAGTCTTCAGCAAATCAATCATGCCTTTAGTTTTACTTTTCTGTCTAAAAATAAATCCACGCTTCCTCTCGCTGTCCAGATGTTGATAAAGGGCTGCAATGAACTCCTGAATGCTCAAGTGAAGAAAGCAGTACATGGTACCAAGAATGATTCCTGTCTCTTCCTTAAAGATCTGGGTACACATGCCTGAGTACACCGATGCCTTATAGATGTCAATGCCACAGTCTTTCAGATCGCTCTCATAGAAGATCACATTGTTTCTGTCCAGCTGCTGGAAGGCCAGTTTCCCCAGTGAAAGGATGAGGTTTGGATCCCAGGAAACATCTGCTGTGTTTTCTCCATCATACTTTCTTCTGCTCTGCTGGACCTGAAAGCGGAGAAAGTGTGTGTACATCTGTGTCAGAGTCTTGGGAGATTTCTGCAGTGTGTCAGCATAAGCCCTGTGTTTCACTTCAATATTTCTGTTCTCCTTCAAGATGTTCTGGAGAACAGTGGCTGA
>CAIGQW010005207.1:0-22798 GCA_903798125.1 Danio choprae | reverse complement strand
AGGGCATCCGCTGCGTAAAACATATGCTGGATAAGTTGGCGGTTCATTCCGCTGTGTCGACACCAGATTAATAAAGGGACTAAGCCGAAATGAAAATGAATGAATGAATGAATTATTAAATATTATTAGCCCCCTTAAGCAATATTGTCTTTTCTTGTCTATAGAACAAACCACTGTTGTACAATGATTTGCCTAATTACCCTAACTTGCCTAATTAACCTAGTTAGGAGGTAACCTTATTATTATGACTTTATTTCAGTTAACATTCATTTAGTTTCAAGTAACGATCATTTTAGCTTTATGGCTTTAGCTTGGTTTATTTACTATAATTACCCTTGTCACAAGCTCAGTGTACAACCTTATGAGTTGTAAAAACTGGACAACGGGTGAAAAAGGCCTATTGCACCATCTAGAGGTAAAATTGTATATTACGTTTTCTTCTGTTACGTGCAGATATAGATACAAGTTGTATCTATAGTTGTGATTAACCTTGGAAACTTACATCCTTGAAGTTTTAGCTACCATATTTAGCTACCTAAATAATAATAATAACAACAACAACAACAACAACAACAACAACAACAACAACAACAACAACAATAATCATAACAATTCTTTTTTTTGTCCATCTGATATGTACATATTGGTTTCCCAGTGATGGGTTACAGCTGGCAAAGCATCAGGGACGTATTCCCCCGACCCCCGGTTGCTACGCCCCTGAATGTACATATTGTTATGTTGTGAAAGTAAAGGCAGAATGGGGTTATGGGGTTAAACCACAAACTAAGCATTTAACATGTGAACATCTACAATTCTAAGACACTGGTTCTCAACCAGGGTACCAGGGCCCACTAGGAGCCCTCAACAAGCTTTCAAGGAGCCCCGAGGTGGCTTAAAATATTTAAAATAAGACACGCATTAAAATAATATAACACTATTTAAAAATATATTTTAATTTTTAGTCATACCAAACACGTAGATAAATTATTGGGAAGAAATGGTGAGGTTGGAGAGTTCAGATATTTTCGTGAATACTATTTGGGGCCTTTAAAGTTTGGTATCTCACATGGTGCAAAATAATAACACATATACTTCTTTTCAATGTTGACAACTACTGTTCGGTACTTGACAATGCTGTTGTATTATACACAACGCTAAATTTCAATTTGCAACTCAAATTAAGCTTTGGCTTTATATTTAATTTTCAAAAACCGGTGCAAACCTTGAAACGAGCCAGAACCCTGTAAAGTCTAGATGAGATACAGCTGCGCATACACACGTCAATATAGCCTAATGTTTGTGACATTGTCCAACAATAAACAATATTTTTACATTACCGTAAGTGTTGGGTTTAGGTTTGGGGTAGGAAAAGACGTTGATAAAATACAATTTAATGGCTAATTAAAAAAAATAATATGAATAATACTCGGTATCATTACAGTTTTTACGTTAGTGTGATGGTTGGGTTTAGGGTTGGGGTAGGGGTAGACCTTAACAAAATACAATTAATTAAGCTAAATTGGCCTTAGTGTATGTGTGTAAATGAGTGTGTATGGATGTTTCCCAGTGATGGGTTGCAGCTGGAAGGGCATCTGCTGCGTGAAACATGTGCTGTATAAGTTGGCGGTTCATTCCGCTGTGGCGACCCCAGATTAATAAAGGGACTAAGCCGAAAAGAAAATGAATTAATGAACTTCTCGTTAACCTCAGACCGCAGATGTATCCCTTCTAGCAAAGAGCACAGAACCCACCTTCGTCACGTGGCCGGATGTATTTCGGCGGAGAAACAGGAAGCGCTAGAGAAAGTGAGAGAGAGAGAGAAGAGAGCGAGTGAGGGAGGAGGAGTGGGGCGCTTGAATGAAACGGGCAGGCCGTGAAAACGCAGGCATCTCTCAAATCAGGACCACACTGGGCACGGCTGGGGTACGATATACACTCAGCTTTGTTTCACATCACCTGCCGCAGCACCTGCTCTCACTGCATGCCGCAAAACACATACACACACCAGACACGTAGGCTCGGCTGTGTCTTAAAACCTACCGAGCTTTCTTAACAGCACTGCTTTTATGACATAACGGACGCGTACTTTCGAAAAACCACAACAAATGCTGTCTAGTTGGGCTTCTGACTTGTATTTTATACACAGCCACGATTGACGGTATCTAAAAACACTTCTGTCACTTGAAGCTGGTGCTTGAAAGAGGAACTGAGAGTTTGTTAATGCATCTTTTTGTTGTGGTTTCGCTATCGTGTTGCGCTTTCGCTATCAGACAATTATTTAGCAAATTAAATGCTTAAAGTTCAATTAAAGTGTTATTAGAGGCAACTATAAGTGCTAAGGCTTCTGCGTGGAATACAAACCACAGGTTGGTACAGTAACCTGCATTTATGCTTTACTGTCAGAACTGTGATTTATTGCTTTATAGTATGCTTTGCTAATGTATCATACTGTAGCAAACGCGTGTTTCTGTTTGCACGGTTGCCTTAAAACGGGTAGATCTCATCATTAATTGAAGGAAATATTTCTTTGTGATATTTTTTGCATTTTTATTATTCGTAGAGACGCACTGAAAGGATGGGGTGATGACAAATTATTCACTGGTTCCGTTACTGATTTGTCTCTTCATCACTTAATGAACTTTTGTCATTAAAGTAGTTTTTCGTTGTAATTTAACATGTTACATTATAAAGGGATAGGTCACCCAAAAATGAAAATTCTGTCATTATTTACTGACCATTTACTTGTTCCAAACCTGTTTGACTTTCTTTCGGAAAGCCGGAAACCTATAACCATTGATTTTCATACTATTTATTTATTTTTCTCTACTATTTAAAAAGTCAGTGGTAACAGATTTTTTCAGAATAACTTCTTTAGTGTTTAACAGAAGAATAAAAACAAACATTTTTTTAGACACAATGTTGCCCAATGCAGTTAATCAGGTGCCGGAAATAACAAATGTTAGTTTCTGTGTGTGAGACAGAGGTTTTTGTGGTGCTGTTTTAATTATTTATGCATTCTTAATTTATCAAAATACTGACATGCATATTAGGGCTGCACAGTATATCATTTGAGCGTCAATATATGTTTCCACAATAGTCACATTGCAGGATTTAATTGTTTATTAAAGATTAGAGGATAAAGATATTATTAAATTCAAATTTGTTTTGTCACATACAGAGTCAAACACCGTATGATATTCAGTGAAATGCTTACACAGCCGCCAGTGACCTATAATAATAATAATAATAATAATAATAACAATAACAATAATAATAATAATAATAATAACAACAATAAGAATCTAAATTAGGAGAAAATTAAGTTATGCAATAGAAAATAAAAGCTAATATAAACTATTTAAAGACTTCCGATATAGAGTAAGTGGTTGTAGAAGAAAAAAGTACGAAGTATAAAAATATAAAAGAGCTATCTATACAAACAGAATTGTTATATTATTGTATACAATTATTTATACAATGATAACCATGTTATTTTACGTTTGGCTGTTTAATTTCTATATTTCAATGCTATTAGACTCCCCTGACTACCATAAAGCACTGTTCATTTAACTTTTATTTTTGCTCTATCATTTTTATATATGCTTGTAATGTCTTATATTTTATGCAGATGCACTCCCTAGAGAAAGGCTTGATCACCCCAGTCAATCTAATTAATGAAATCTTTCCAAATAGAGATATTCAAATCATCTGCTGAAATTATATTCATATCGCAATATCACAGCAAAACAGAATATCGCAATGTCCGATTTTTCCAATATCGTGCAGCCCTAATGTATATACTCGCATACAAAAACCGCATTTATGCTAGAACACAGCATTATTTTAAAGATTTATTTTTACTTCTGTAAAAATATTTACATTTATTTTTACATTTATTTTTCACCAAAAAATGTGTTGTTACTATTTTTTTTAATGGCATTGTGTAAACGCAAAGCAAACCAGAACTAAATTGATTTTCTTATTTTGTCTACACTAAAAGAACCAAGCGAACCATTCTTCAAGTGTGAACAGACTACAGTAGATGTGCCAATCTTCAGTAATGCAGTATATTGTGATAATGAACGTGTGATATGGTTATCATGGGCACTTCAAAATACAGTGAATAATTATTTATTGTTTAATATTTAAACTTTCAGAATTTTTAAAAATAATATTCAAATTGTTAAGTTGGCAGTGGTTGTTCATTGCATCAACAACCATTTTTCATTACTGTATATCACGGTAAAAGCTTCAGCAGTTAATCACAACCCAAACAATTAATGTACAGTACAATTCATGCTATAAACAAACCAATAACTAAGACTATTATGCCAATAAGCTACTAATTAGCTGCTTATTAATAGTAAGGTCGTAGTTGGGTAGGATTATGAATGTAAAAAAATGTACTAATAAACAGTTAAAACCTTAATAAAAGACATATAACTCAGTCATTAATAGTGTGAAATGTTACTTAAACTAAGGTGTCACTTAAAATTTTGGTCACACTTTATTTTACAGTACAGTACAATTAACAAACCATTAACTAAGGCTATTAGCTCAATAAACTACTAATTAGCTGTTTTAAAATAGTTAGTAAGGTAGTAGATTGGTTTAGGATTAGGGATGTAGAATTAGATCAAACTTTATAACTACTAATGAACGGTTAATATATTAAAAATATGCAGATAATAAGCCAGTAGTTAATAGTGGGAATTGTTACACTGTAAAAAATGTATAGTTGACTTAAAATAAGTGAGTAAACTTGTTGCTTTTAAAACAATTAGTTGACTTTAATTTAAAAAGTGAGTAACCCCCTTGCCTTAAAATCTTTAAGTAAATTAACTATTTGCATATTTATAAGTTAAGTTAAATGAACTTATCAATTCCAAGTTAAATTTGGTTTACTCACTTTTTATGTTATGTTAACTTATCGCTTTTCAAGCAACATGTTTACTAACTTTTTTAAGTAAATAATAACTTTTTACAGTGTACTTAAACTAAAGTGTTACCAAAATGTTGATACCGTTGTAAACCTAGAACAGGCTCCTTGGTTTTAATATTTAAACCTGATATTTTTGTTTCTGTTTACTCTGTCATGATAGATGTGGGTGGCACCATGAGTGTTAAAGCTTTTGAGCTGGTTCCCGCCGTGGAGCGGGAGCAGGTGATGGGCGAGAAGGTGCGGATAAACATCGAATGCATCGAGTGCTGCGGCAAACACCTGTACCTGGGCACCAATGACTGCTTCATCCATCACTTCCTCCTGGAGGAGCACACCACATCCAAAGGTAAACTGGCCTTCAATGCTCAGAAGCTCCTCCACAAATACCTGGGCCTGAAGAAGCCAGTTTCGGAGCTGAAGGCCGCCTCTGCTTTGGAGCGGCTAATCGTCCTCTGTGATTCGTCTATTACGGTTGTGGACATGGTTACGCTGGAGCCTGTGCCCACCGGAGGTGCCAAGCTCAAAGGCGTGACTGCATTTTGCATTAATGAGAATCCAGTGACCGGGGATGCGTTTTGTGTGGAAATGGCAGTGGTTTTGGCACGCAGACGGGCCGTCCAGATCTGTACGGTCCATGAGGACAGAGTGCAGATGTTAAAGGAAGTGACCACACCAGAGCAGCCCTGTGCCCTGAGCCTGGACGGGTATAATATCTGTCTGGCCCTGTCCACACAGTATATGATCCTCAACTACAGCACAGGAGCCTCTCAGGATCTGTTCCCTTATGACTGTGAGGAGAGGAAGCCCATTGTTAAAAGGATCGGTCGAGAGGAGTTTCTCCTGGCTGCCCCAGGCGGGCTTGGTGAGTTAAATGACCCAAACAGCATTGTAATAAGTAGGCCCACATGGAATCTGTATGTGCAGAAATCCGCAGATTATTCATCCATTCATTCGTTTTATTCATTCATTTATGAGTAGGTCCACACAGAATCTGTGTGCGCAGAAATCTGTACATTTCCGCAGATTTTTAGCCCATCATTGAGTCTCTATATTTACTTGTGTAAATGTGTGTACATTTATATTTAGTCTGTTTTTAATTTCATTCATTCATGGCTTAGTCCCTTTATTAATCTGGGGTCGCCACAGCAGAATGAACCGCCAACTTATCCAGCAAATGTTTTAGGCAGCGGATGCCCTTCCAGCTGCAACCCATCACTGGGAAACATCCATATACACTCATTCGCACACATACACTACGGACAATTTAGCTTACCCAATTTACCTATACCGCATGTGTTTGGACTATGCGGGAAACCGAGGCACCCGGAGGAAACTGACTGACTGACCCAACTGACCCAGCCAAGTCTCGAACCAGCGACCTTCTTGCTGTAAGGCGATCGTGCTACCCACTGCACCGTGATGCCCTGTTTCTAAATTAATTTCAGTAACTAATATGAAATTGGAGGTGACGCGGTGTCGCAGTGGGTAGCACAATCGCCTCACAGCAAGAAGGTCGCTGGTTCGAGCCTCGGCTTGGTCAGTTGGCATTTCTATGTGGAGTTTGCATGTTCTCCCCGTGTTCGCGTGGGTTTCCTCCGGGTGCTCCGGTTTCCCCCACAAGTCCAAAGACATGCGCTATAGGTGAATTGGGTAAGCTAAATTGTCCATAGTGTATGTGTGTGAATGAGAGTGTATGGATGTTTCCCAGTGATGGGTTGCGGCTGGAAGGGCATCCGCTGCATAAAACATATGCTGAATAAGTTGTTGGTTCATTCTGCTGTGGCGACCCCAGATTAATAAAGGGACTAAGCCAAAAAGAAAATGAATGAATATGAAAATGGTTATATGATTTATTTACAATACAGTTTGTAAAGTAATATTTTCTGTCTTTTAGTAGATATATTATATGGGACACTTGCTTTGTTTGCAAAATAAGTAAATCTAATTGGATTTGCATTAAATAAAAGTTAAAAAGGCCTTATTTTTTTATTTCATATATTAAGTTTTTAGTTATTATACTCCCAAAATCATTGCACATATATCTGCAGATTTTTTTTACAAGATTCTCTACAGAAATAGCAAAAAATGTCAGCAGATTCTGTCTGGCCCTGCTTATGAGCAATTTCATGCAAATGTAAACCTTGAAAAAAAACAACAACAACCAAAACATAAAGTTTTTACCAAAATAGCGAAACCATTTCTAAGTTGTTTGTGTAGGCTTTCATTTTACAGTACTGAAAATATGTCAACATTTTCAAACAATTTTATTTCATTTACCAAAGTCACACAAGTACCAATTTCATATCTGTCACATCCATAACGTAGAGATATCACATCCATAATACTACTTTACCCTCAATACTCGAAAAAAAAGTAAAAAAAAAAAAAAAAAAAAAGTTCTATAGTGAGAGACAACTTATATCCTATTGATTAGCATTATTTCTTTTGGGTTATCCAGTTTAATTAACGGAATTTCTACAAATGATGTAGTTTACTGTAAACTTGCATACTTTTCTGGTCACATCTATAACGATGATTATTTCTTGATTATAATTATAATAGAGAACACTTTTACAGTTTGATATGTTTTGATCCCTCTAACTCTGCGGTTAGTTGTTTTGGAAAAATATAAACTGATGTTTCAACATCATATACATATGTCATCATATACATTCTCTGTGAATTTATGTTTCAAGTTTTTTACTGCAAATATCACATCCAAACCACTGGAATTGCTGTTAGATTTGTGTTTAATATATATTTATTCAATTTTTATATTAATTTCAGTAATAGTATTGAAAAATATGCAAATGGTTATGTGATTTATGTACAATACAGTTTGTAAATTAACATTTTCTACCTTTTAGTAGATATATTATATGAGACTTACTTTGTTTACCAAACAAGAGGTTCTTATTGGATTTGCATTCATTCATTCATTCATTTTCTTTTCGGCTTAGTCCCTTTATTAATCTGGGGTCACCACAGCGAAATGAACCGCCAACGTATCCAGCATACGTTTTACGCAGCGGATGCCCTTCCAGCCGCAACCCATCACTGGGAAACATCCAAACACACTCATTCACACACTTACACTATGGACAATTTAGCTTACCCAATTTACCTATAGCGCATGTCTTTGGACTTGTGGGGGAAACCGGAGCACCCGGAGGAAACCCACGCGAACACAGGGAGGACATGCAAACTCCACACTTAAATGCCAACTGACCCAGCCGTGGCTCAAATCAGCGACCTTCTTGCTGTGAGGCGATTGTGCTACCCATTGCGCCACCGCGTCGCCTGGATTTGCGTTGTAAACCTTAAATAAATGTTAAAAAGTTATTATTTCATGTATTAAGCTTTTAGTTACTATCATTCCACATAAAGCCGCAGATTTGTACAAAATTCTGCACAGGAATAGCAAAAAATTATTCACACAGATTCTGTCTGGTCCTAGTAATACATACGTATGTGTGTGTATTACCCATCATTTTTATACCCATTATAATTGAAATTAGCACTGGTGTGATGTTTTGTCTTTACTGCATTGAAGCATTTCACACATTTGAAGATGTTGAGATTATATACACAACATTTGGAGGATTTAAATCAGTTCAAGGAATCTTTAAAATGGATTTTCTTTTTTTTCTCTTCATAATTGATGGTTATTAAGTGTTTTTTTGTTCTCAACAATGTTTTTATGGTCACACTTTACAATAAAATTCCAATAGTTATTTACTAACATGAACTAACAATGAATAATACATTGATTACTATGTTTGTTTAATCATCTTTTAACATCGTGAACATTGTTAGTTCTTATTTACAGTGCATAAACTATTTTAATAATGCATTTTTGTACATATTGTTGAACTATTATTAATAAACTATTGCTCATTCTTAGTTTATGTTAGTAAGTACATTAACTAATGGAACTTATTAAAAAATGTGAATGTTTTGATGTATTTTTATAGGCCAAACCATAAGTTAGCAATAACATCACCTTGGTCAAAAGAATAAGTTGGCTATTATCAGAAAATAAATCTAACAATTATGACTTTTAAATGTTTTTCCTTTTTTAAAAGTTTGTTTGTCTTTTTTGGAAAGAGCTGTGAAACTTGAAGAGCCTTTCAAAGTGTTTGTGCTGCTTTATTTATTAGTATGGTCATTAAAATAGTTCCCCTCCACATTTTTGCCTTCTTCAGAAGTATAGTTTGTTCTTGTTCCATCTTCTCCATCTCCTTTCTCTTTATAGTTAAAAAAAAAAACTATGGATGGTAGGTCTTTTCTTTTGGACTGTGGTAGATACAATAGTGATTAAAGGGATCCTCAGCTGAGAATTCAGACCTCAGTCACAACACTGCATTTCAGATAGATTCCTCTTCAAGGAGTCTGTACTTTAAATTGTTTTTAGACAGAATGCATTAATTTTATTAATTTTTTTTTGTGTGTGTGTTTTTTGTTTTAAGTTCAGCCACACCCAACCTGAGATCTGAATCATCTTCTCTTCTATGATTGTCATCATGTTTTTGTTTGTTTGTGATGAGTCATGCATCTCTCTGTATCTTGATCCCTCAGGGATGTTTGCTAATGCGGAAGGCATATCCCAGCGTGCACCGGTGAGCTGGTCCGAGAACGTGATTGCGGCGGCTGTGTGTTTCCCTTATGTGGTCGCGCTGGACGAAGGCTTTGTGACTGTTCACAGCATGTTGGACCAGCAGCTTAAACAGACGCTGTCATTCAGAGATGGACAACTCCTGCAGGATTTTGAAGGTACATTTCACATTTATTTCAGCCTTACATCAATTTATTTTTGAAGTAGAATGAAACATCCATACACACTCATTCACACACATACACTACGGACAATTTAGCTTACCCAATTCACCTATACCACGTCTTTGGACTTGTGGGGGAAACTGGAGCACCCGGAGAAAACCGATTGTGCTACCCACTGCGCCACCATGGCGCCCACAGACCAAATTAAAATGTTGTATTGTGGATACTGGTAAAACGTAAAGCAAAACAGAAAATGTCTTACCACACATTTCCAGCATTTGAGTCTATTAAAAGATTCAACAATTAGACTGGAAGCTTAAAGGGATCGGTCACTCCAAAAAATGCTTTAGTTTACTCTTCCTCAAGAAGAAAATTCTTTTTTTTTTTTCTTTAGTAGAAGATTAAAGACGATTTTCATCTGAAATGGTGGCCTTTGGAGATTTATAGAATGGAAGTTATCAGCTATTGATGCGTGAAAAGCAAAAAACATGTAAATGGATTTAGTGTGTTCAGTATGAAGTATGAATCTCTTGTCAGTTCCTGATTAATAAGAAAAAAAGCAAGTAAATATCCAATAATATCCAAAAATTGATTTCCATAAATTACCCTGTTAAAAAAACAAGAATATATATACATATGCAAAACTGAATTGCCAGTGCCAATTCTTTACTGAAAAACACATCACCCAATACATTGATCATAATTCTTAACTGTAAAACTGTCAAGTATAGTTTTTAAATGCAAAAGGATTAGTTAATTAGAACGTCATTCCAAATTGTCATTGGGTAGAATCAGTCAGGCAACTCACATTAAATAATCTCCAATTATTGACTTACTTAAACCATAGGTTGTAATGTTATGTTTGAGGTAATGATATGTATGATGTAACATTTGTAAATCTTGAATCAGTCTGTTTATATTATGACATAATTAATTTCCGATACTTACATTAGATTCAAAACAGAATCTAAATGAAATCATGAAGTCATGTTGGAAATGCTATAAAGAAACAGCAGAGATGTCACTGCTTTAATCAGTTAGATATAAAGACTTTCAGTCTCTTAGTTTGTATTACTTTAAATTGCAAGTCCTGCAGTCTAGTGTTTACAAGTATTGATTTTTCTGAAGTGCTGAGGTAAATTTCCCTACAAAGCAGCAAGGAAATTTTCTCCTGTCAGTTCTTGCTAAAGCTTGATAGGGCTTGAATCAGGACAACAACCCAAAAAAGGGTTATTCGCATTTAATAAAGCCAGCAGTGCAGAGAGGTGCAGTGAAGGCAATTTACTCTGTAGCACCTGATGTAATTTGTTATGACAAGCCTAGATCAGGTCGGTCACCATACATCTTGCGTCAAAAACTCATTATTGTGCCCATCACAAGCTGGATTTATTTTTCAAGCTGTTAAATCATATACATTCGTCAGTTCTCATACGGTCTCATGACTTATCAACACACTGTGCTTTATGCTGAAGCATTTATTGATGGTTATTAATAGTTCATGAATGTGAAACTGATGTTTTGTGTAAACGCAGTCATCCCTTTCACATCGCTTAGAATTTTTCAATGGATCTTGGAATTAAATATCAGACAACACTTTAGTAGGGAACTGTTCTCACTATTAGCTAGTGGCTTATTTCCTGCCTATTATTAGGATATTGGCTGTATATTTGTACTTCTAAAGTGCATACAGTATTCTCCATGATCTTATTCTACATCCCTAATTGTACTCGATACCTAAACCCAACTACAGCCATAATAACTATTAATAAGCAGCAAATTAGGAGTTTATTGAGCTAAAAGTATTAGTTAATGTTTTTTAATAGCAAGAATTTAACTTCAGTTGCCTTGCTTCTCAGTGAAATCTGGCTCTTTGTAGTAAATGCTGCTACAACTGATAGCATGTGAAAATACTACATTTAATAGCACATTTTTACTCCAAATTCACTTTATAACTTTAGTCAAGTGCTTGAAAGGAATCCAAAAAAGCATGATGTGGCTTTATAGACTGAATAAGGAGCACATTGAAGTTCATACTAAGCAGCGATAAAGTTTATTATCAGGACAATTATAACTCTTAGACAATAAATTGACCATAGTAGTGTGTTTATTAGTCATGCTGAATCAATGAAAGCAGTTAAATCTTCTGTTTAATCAATAGGGCTGGATGTATCGGTTTAAACATCAATAAATGACTCTTGGATCGTTTCGTAGATTTTTGGAATGCACTGCGATTCTCTCTGGAATCGATTCTTAGCTTAGATTTTAACAACAGATGGCGCTCTAGGCTAGCATAAAGAAGAGCACTGGCGCTTTCGGTCATGTATTGAACCGTGTGTTGTGGTCAAATGTACTTGCCTCACAGATTTTATTTCAGCTCACTATGAACACTCTTGTAATTCGCTTAAAGAGCCCCTATTATGTATTAAAAAAGGTCATATTTTGGGTTTGTGGATTTCCAACAACAGTCTGATATGCATGCATGCACTTTTATGGTCTTATAATATGCATTTATTTTTACCTAATTATGCCAACGACTCCCATATGATTCGTTCAGCGATTCATTTGTTCCTAAACCCCTCCTTAGCTGATTGCTAATCTGCGCTGATTGGTCCGATGACCCAGTCTGTTGTAATTGGTCGACTGCGTTCAGTGTGAGACAGAAAGAAATGTCCAGCACGGCTTATCAACAACTAGTCAGAGTGCAGAGTGTATGTGTGAGCCCAATGCAGGAGCAATATTGCATATTGCTCTATTCTTAACCACAAGTAAAAACAACGACACGCATTCAGTATTAATCCACACAGTGGCAAAAGCTGAACTATTTTGAAATGTGACCGCCGCACGTGTAGGAACAGCAGATGGTGGCCATAGCAATGACAAATGGCAGTAGATGGCGAGCTCACAAACGCATTTAAATCTGTAAACAAAGCGGCATGCTTTGCGTTTTTAGAGTGGTTTTAGACACGATATGAGAATACAGTTAACCAGATACACTACAAGCGGTTACAAGTAACAAAACACAATTAAATACATAATTTGCAAGCTAGAGAAAACAAGGAGGCAACCATTTTAATCGCACTTACTTGCACTTGTGAAATAGAGGAAGAAACTGATCCATGAACTGTGTACTGTAAAGTTCCTGTCAAGCTCTGACAGAGTCCCATACATCAATAGTCTTTTCTGATCCTTCCTTTAACAAATGGCTGACAAATCCCCTGTTATAAGCGTATAGATTGCTGTAGCAATCGTCAGAAAAATGACGGAAACACAGCACAAGGCTGGGGCTGTAATGCGGAGGTATTTTTGCAAAAATAAACTTCAACCACTGACTCTTCACAGCCTCATGTTTGGGTAGGGATAATAACACTAACTTTCCCTCACGCTTCAGAGCACAGCATCTTTGCGACATGATTCAACCGGGATCTGCTACAGTGTTTGTGGGCGGGGCCGGGGGTTTCAATTTTCCCAGGTATGCGCGTGCAGCAAATGGGTGGCGCTTCAGTTCTGTATTGACGTCACGCCAGCACGGCTAAAGACTTATTACAGCGGCGATTCATTTGAACCACTCTGAGTCTACTCTTTTATAGATGAATCAATAGTTTTAAACACGGCACACTTTCAGATTTAAGGCTTAGCTGGATATTTCACTTCAATTAGAGCTGTTACACACTGCATGGAAGGTCATTTTCAAAAACCCATAATAGGGGCTCTTTAAACATTCTCATTAAATCATTAACTTTTATTAATGATTGTGTTACATTAAATCATAGGTCTCAAACTCAATTCCTGGAGGGCTACAGCTCTGCACAGTTTTGCTCCAACCCTAATCAAACACAGCTGATCCAACTAATCAAGGTGTTCAAGACTACTAGAGACTATTAAGGATATGTGAGTTGGAGGTGGTTGGAGCTAAACTATGCAGAGCTGTGGCCCTCCAGGAATTGAGTTTGAGACCACTGCGTTAAAGTGTATGTGTAATGACTGGCAGATTGTGGCAATTTGTAAAGCATACAGCACCATCTGGTGGTAAAATCTAAGCTCAGAATCATTTCAAGACAAAATTGCAATGCATTCCGAAAATGTCAGAATCGATGCAGAATTATTTCTCGATTCACAATGCATTTTTTTATTGTCCCAGCCCTATTATTCAGCAACTATAGGGGTTGTATTTGAAATCGCCCCTCTATACCCTCATTCACTATTCCCTACAATAGTCCACTAATATAGTCCTTTTAGAGGAGTGAATGAAAACAAGTGAGTGAATTTGAGCCCAGAGTGGTTTTTAATTTTTTGGTCTAACTGTGTGATAGTTATTTAACACTTAACGAGATGTAATTAAACGTTTCTATTTTTGCAGTGTATACAAATGCTAGTTTAACAAGTAAATAATAATTTATTTAGAAACTTATACTGATAGGATTCCGCTGTGGATGCCGTCTTGTGGTCAGATGCAGAAGTTCACTCAGCGTGTGAACTCTCACAGTGCATTATGGATATTTTTTAGCTGGTGAGCGTACATGGGTTGTGCAGTTGTTATTTCGGTGCATGGTGAGAATAATTGAGTGAAACTCAGAACATCAATTATGGTTCCGGACATCACTTCAAATGGCTGCTTCCTTAAATAATGTAGTGTTTAAGAGTATTTGGGGTGATTTCTGATACTGCTATGAATTTTTTTCCTGGTTTTCTTCTTTGGGGCATGTTTGGGGTTTCCACACGAAATGACCATTAAATGGAAGATTTACTACTAATCACAGAACTGTGCATGAGTTTTGCCAAACTGGTGTCAAATACCAAAAAGAAAAATGGAATTTGCTGATTAAGAGAAGCCACTCTGGGCCTTTTTTATTTATTAAATGACTTGCGCCTCAGAAGGGAAAGACGAATGCTATGAATGTACATGGGCTTTTCGAGGCTCTTTTTGAGAGTGCAGCCAATCAAGACAGTTCTGGGAGGTAATAACTTTGTTAACATCCGGGAGTTTGATGACAAACTTTGGCTGATGGATTTTAGACCAAAACAACATTTCAGATTTTTTACTTTGTATTTGTCCACTGGTTTGTACATTAATACTTTCTCATTTTGCCGATTTTTATTTATTTATTTATTTATTTATTTATTTTATTTATTTATTTTTTTTGTTATCACGTGATGTTAAAATAAATTCATTTTAAAAACAAAACTTTTTGATGCACATGCTGGAATTTATTCAGTATGCATTTCCATCGTAGTTTATGCACATTTTGTCCTATCGAATAAAACGTTTATCCTACTCAGTTGTACGCATGCATTTTTCTATGCGCATCTTGGCGTTTCATTTAGGCATTTTTAATGCAATTATTCTAAAATGCACATGAAAATAGGTCGATGGAAACAAAGCTACTGATTTTAGTCCAGCAAAACTGTATGGTTGGCAAAAAATTTTTTTTATTAGCATTTCATTGTGAAAAAATTATATGGTTTAACAATCAATCTCAATTGATATGTATAATTCTGGTGTCCTCTCTCAGGTAAGGTGGTAGTGGCCTCTTCAAAAGCAGTGTATATGCTGGTGCCTCTTCCTCTGGAGCGTCAGATCCAAGATCTGCTGGCAAGTCATCGAGTGGAGGAGGCCCTGACCCTCACTGAGGCGGCACAGAGAAACATTCCCAAAGAAAAATATCAGGTTTGACTAACTTTTCTGACAACGATGAGATGGAAGAGTGCTTTTCTCAGTTGGAGAGAGGATTAATCATTTTCTCTGTTTGTGTTGTAGATATTGCACAGGAGAATTCTTCAACAAGCAGGATTCATCCAATTCGGCCAGCTTCAGTTTTTAGAAGCAAAAGAGCATTTTAGGTGAAGTACATTATTTTGTCGTGTAATTAATACTGGTAATTGCCACTCAGGCCCAGATGTTTCAGAGGATGACTGAATATAGTTAATTAACTTCTTTGCTAATTGCTTCTTATCCCTGTGCGCACCTGACCCTAATCGCCGTATGCTAATGGACGGAGAACAGAAACTTGTCTAATTGGTGATTAAATGGCCGACATAAATACCAGAGGACATACCATGCTGAATTCGGCATGTATTTTAAGCCGCTACATCTGTCATGTGGAAAGAAATATTCGTCCATTTGAATCACAGATTGCTAGTACAATCATAATATTTCGAAGAGGCACCTGGAATGATTTAAAAAGAAAACAAAAAACACTTCTATTATTAAATCTGGGAATTAGTTGAAGCAAATGGTTCCACTAATGTTTCCTTTTTCCTTTTTCACTATTTTCTGTTTTAGTTTTAGTGGTTTTGTATTTTTTTTTTATTGCTTTACCATTACCATTAGTTTACCATTAGTTAGCATTTCTTAACATAGTACATTAGCTAGTATGTAATATAATAAAAAAATTATAATCCATGTAATTGTACATTTGCTAAAGCATAAAATTATTACTAATACAATAAAATCAAATGTTATATCTGGTTATAATCATCAATAGACATTTTTTACAATAAATAATGTTTTTATTGCTTTATAATTGCAAATATACAAATATAATTGCTAATTTGAATGTTACATTACATTATATTATATAGTCATTTTCATTATGTTAGTAATAAAGCAAATATCAGTTATTTAATCTCATGTTTGTTTATATTTTTGAAAAAAATTGTTGTAATTTAAAACAGCAATGCAAGTTTCTAAGAAAATCTGCTTTATCTGACGCCCATTTCAGGAAGGGACAGCTTGACGTACGGGAGCTGATCTCTCTTTATCCGCTTCTCCTACCTGCCTCCACTTCTTTTACACGGTGCCATCCTCCCCTTCATGAATTTGCTGACTTGAACCACCTGACACAAGGCGACCAGGAGAAGGTACAGCGCTTCAAGCGTTTCCTCATCAGCTACCTGCACGAGGTACGCAGCAGCGACGGGGCTAATGGGTTCCACGAAGATGTAGACACTGCATTGTTGAAGCTATACGCAGAGACCAGCCATGAGAGTCTTCTGGACCTACTGGCCTCTGATAATGCTTGTCTCCTGGCAGACAGCGCCCCCTGGCTGGAGAAGCATCACAAGTGGGTACTCGCTTTTATTTGTCTTTTGGTAGGCAGTGAATAAAGCAGTTTATCTATTGTTGGCAGTTTGTTTTTCAAGAAACTAACACAATCTTAACCATTTAAGTGCATAGAATGTGCTGGGGATGTGAACTTTACCACCCCATCTCGCACATACACTTTAAAAAAACTACGTACACTTATTTTAAAAAACAATTTCACTGAACAGTTGTTTGCAATACGTTGAGGTTGTTTTGGAGCAACATATATGAATGCAGAATGATTTGAAATTCAAAGAGACAAGATAGTCTATATATGATGTCTACAGTACGTTTGAATGGGGTTATTACCCAAGAATTACTCAACTCACAATTTTATTTTCTAAAATGTTCTCTTAATGTTCTTGTTAAATAACATTATTGTTCAAACCATCCATTTGATTTTTGACTATGTATTAATGTCATTTGTTTGGTTATTACGGATTTCGAAAGGATTTTCATAACATTTCAGTGTCATGTTCATGTCCTCAGAATCCTATTAAAAACATTATTAGAATATTTCATCAACCTTATATTGATGTTCTTAGCATTTTGTTTCTATCAGTGTTACTAGCTTGTTCCAAAACCAATATTTTAATAATCTTATGTACTAACACACTGAAAAAAAAAATCTAAAACAGAAATAAAAATACTGTAATTTGTTCCAGCTAAAATTTGTAGTTTTTCTCAATTTAACTTTGGTTCAAACTTTAAAATGTAATGAAATCTAAATCAAAAATATTTATTGTCAAGAATGTATTACATTCACAAAGCATTTCATCTAGTGTTTTTCAAGAAACTTAAACTCAAGAAACTTTTTTTTTTTCACTGTACAGTTGTGTTCACAATATATTGAGGTTTTCTTGGAATGATTTAAAAGTTAAATAGACAAGATAGTCTATTTAAGACGTCTATGTTTCCATTGCGATCAGTCACTCGCGTGTCAGTCACGCCCAGCTCGCACAAGCACTGCCTCCAATGTTCATAGAAGTACATTAGGGATGTGTTTAAAGCAACAAAAAAACTCTTCAGTCCTTTTTTATGAATAAGTCAGGTATTGTAACGTGGCATGTGGCGTTCGTATTTAGGTTTATGATTTTCACTCATTCTGATTGTCAGCGTTTTTTTATGGTGTTTTTCAGTACTTATACACAAATACACATAATGATATGTAAATATGTCTGCCTTGGCGTTTTAGTTTAAACACAACTAATTGTGTCTTAAATGAGCATGAACACTTATTTTCACATCCCAATGTTGACAGGTATTATGTTGACAGGTGTGTGTGTGTGTGTGTGTGTGTTTCTTTCTTCCCTTCTTCTGTTTATAATCATAAAAAATCATATCAAGCAAAAAGATAAAACCTAGGTACAACCGAAAACAAACAAAAACTGGTAAATCACTTGACATTTCACTGTAAAAAATACAAATTATTTGTCAACAATCCTTTTGTAAATTATCCATGGCCTCAGTTTTAAATGGCCATGGGAGCGCATGCCTGATGTGTGTGATTTAACTTTAATCTTGTGTGGGGTTTTTTTTTTCTTCTTCTAGGTATTATGCTCTTGGTCTTTTATATCACTACAATGGACAAGATGCTGCTGCTTTACAGGTTGGATGCAATTGACAATTTGTTGTATGAACATTTTAATGACGGTGACAAGCTATTCGAGTTTACTATAAATGTTATAATTTCTTGGTTACATGCAATTGAAGCTATTAATCTGAGTCATGTTTCACCACAAAAAATCATTCACAGGTTCACACAGGTTTATATTTATATAATATTAAAATAGTTGTTTTCTTATTTTTTACTATAATTACATTGCTGAATACTGTGGGTTTTTTTTGCTCCTTGTACTTGCTTTCATAATGCATCCATGCTTAATATTACTATTCATTTATTTTTTTTTAAAGACTCCAGTTAACCCCATGAGGAATGAAACCCCAATTATTTGAATAGTGTATGTACATAATGTAATTTAAAAGGGCCATTTGAGTACTATTTGTCCTTAAATTCAAACAAACATGTCGACTAGAAAATGTCCACTAACAATTTAATGAGTCTTTTTCTGCAGTTTGTAAAAACACACTGCAGAATCAGCAAATCTAATACAGATACAGATTGAGACTGGTAGTCTATAAATGGCTGTGTATTGGCCGTTAACTAACAGGCTGGATGATATATCCCTTTTCGAGTTAGATTGGTGGGATAAAATTGCTTATTATGTATATATATATTTTGTTGAATGATACATTTTGTTAATCAGTGTGTAGTAATAATAAAACAGTGGTAGGTAATGATAGGAGAAATAAAGCTTTTTAAAGCTTTGATTTAGTCAAACCAATTGCTTGGTGAAATTATTTACGTTTGGATTTTGTGAACCATTCGGAACATCATACACTTCCGTCTGTTCAATACCATTGCAAATGTTTTACTGAAATATAACGCAGTCAGGTTAGCTAATTATTTAATACCATTAAATACATTTCTAAAAAATGTGTATACATTTTCAGATTCTGTTCAGTTTGTTCTATGGAGGGATCAGCTAATCAGGCCCCATTATTAATTTCAGATATACAAATGTCTTGTTGATATTTCTACAATTTTATAAAACTGATCTGAGATCAGATAAAACTGTTGACACTTTTTCAGTGATTTGCCAGTGGGGGTGATCTCAGTAAACCACCATGATTACTGGGTTCATAGAGTTCATCACTACTACTCAGATGAAAACCTTTATTTATTTATTTTTAGTTGTTTTGTATTTGGTGTGGTTTGAGTGTATTAAGTGTTGGTAATTGCAATATACTTTTAAGCAAGAAGCAGTTGGGTTTAGTAACTTTACAGCTGGATATGACCTCAGCTAATGGTTGACTTAAGCGTGATATTTTTGGTCCTTTCTCATAGATGTGGGTTAAGATTGTCAATGGAGATCTCCAAGACTCAACACGGCCAGATCTGTTTGAATATATTGTGGATTTTCTTAGTTATTGCTCCAACCTTGACCTTGTGTGGAGGCATGCAGACTGGGCACTACAAAAAGAACAAAAGGTGCGTACTTCATCCTCACTATAACAAACTGTTTAAAGACAGAGAGATCTAACACTTATCAATCAGCTTGTTAAGTCTGATGCCCATTTTTTGGGTCCAAACACTAGATCAGATGCCAAAAACTAACAACAAATAGTACTATACTCTCAGAGTGTACTTTAAAGGGTTAAACAGTTGAGTTTTACCATTTTGAAAATACTTAGCTGATCTTCGGGTCTGGCGGGTTCACTTTTAGCTTAGCTTAGCATAGATCATTGAATCAGATTAGACCATTAGCATCTCACTCAAAAAATGTCCTAATTAAAGCTTGACTTTTCTGTAGTTATACTGTTTATGATGATCGATAGAAAATTAAAAGTTGCTATTGTCTAGGCCATGGTTCAGCAGCAAAGTTCCTTGATTATTATGCCAGAATGAGAGTATAGTTCTTAGTCACATCAGTCTATAAAACTAGTAAATATAAACCTAGTGAAAGACTAGTAAAATTTGCAAAAAAAAGTGTTCCTTTAAGAAGCGAATAGAAAAGACTTGAGGTCATAAGTGACTATCTATATTTTGAATCACCTATAGATTGGCGTCCAGATCTTCACTAAAAGGCCTACCTCAGAAGAGAGGAGGGGCCAGCTGAATGCAGATGATGTGATTACATATTTGCAGAAGCACAGTCAAGCCCTTCTGCTCTATCTAGAACACCTAGTGCTAGAAAATAAACTTCAGGTAAGAGAGTGACACATCTACATTCTTTAGTTCAGTGCTGTGCTATTGTTAAAGGTTTCCTAACTCTTTTTCTTTGTCTCTTTTATTACAGAAAGAGAAGTATCACACACATCTGGCTGTTCTGTATGCAGAGAGAGTGCTGGGTTTGATCTCACGGTCTTCAACCTCTGAGGAACAGCTGTCTGCTGCCCGTCAGAAACTACAACGGTTGCTGAAAGAGTCTAATCTGTACAGAGTCCAGTTACTACTAAGTAGGTCCCAGTTGTATTTGCCTTTCCAATAGACTATAAGTGATTATTTAAATATGTAACACACTGACACTTTGATTGAAGTAAAACTAATTGTACTTTTGGGAAAGTGAGTCAGTAGTTGTTGATTTATGCAAAAAAACAACTTTTTTTTTATTTTTTGTTGTTTTTTTGCAATGAGGTATTTTTCGTGATGACGTGTATGAGCTCTGCATTAGAACTAAATTGAAGAATAAACTGAAATTACATAATTTCGAACAAAATCTGGCTGAAATTAACTGTGTTTTGAGTTTTAAGTGTGTTTTGGCAGTTCGAAATGGCAAACCAAAGCAAACTTTTGGACTCCTAAACAGCGTCAAGTTACCATTGGTCCATGGCAATTACGCAATCGGTGGGTGTGTTCTTGCCTACTGCAGTGCAGTGGTGTTTTCGAGTGTTCGAATACAGTATACCATCACTCAGCCTTTTCAAACTTCTTTTTTCCCTTCAACGAAGAGTGAAAAAGAAGTTTGTTTGAATTATACCAAGGCCTTAAGAGTGTATGTATATAAACTAGCCAAGAGCACCATCTGCTGTTAAAAACTAATTTGTTTTAGTTGCCATAGTTGAGTAAACTTGGAGCGCAGTAAATGGGAGAGTACAATTCTTTTTTTTTTTTTTTTTTTTACAATCCTATTTGCTGAAATAATAAAAGAGAAACTCCACAATGGTGCTATCACTTTCAGAAAGAACAGAGGAAAGAACAATGTCAAATTTACTGTGCTGCTCAGACACTCCATTTCATTGCCATGCACAAGTGGTAATTCATTTTTTGTAATTTGATGCAAAGATGATACAATACATACATAAATACATATAAATGTTCATGTTTTAACAATCTAAATATTAAAAACTTTCAAGGATTTATGATGCTTAAACGCGTCTTGTGAAAAGTCCATTATGATGCATTTCAAAAATCCATTTTGAATGAATTCTAAATATATTTTCTTCTAATAAAAATATCAACATTCTTCAAAATATCTTCACAGAAAAAGGAAACTCGTATAGATATAGATGAACTGTCATTTAAGAGCTGCGTTATGCTTTCAGTAACATCTGCTTGTGTGTCTGTAGGTAAAATTCAAGACTCTGAGCTGCTGCTACTCGAGCGAGCGACACTACATGGGAAGTTAGAGGAACACGACAAGGCTTTACACATACTAGTGCACCAGCTGAAAGACTCTGCTGCGGCTGAGCAGTACTGCTCTTGGTCCTCTGCGTCTCAGGACTCATCCTACCGTCAGAACCTTTTCCACCAACTCTTGAGTGTTTACTTGGACCCGGATGTACCTGGAGGAGCACAAACAGTAGCTGCCGTTGACTTGCTTAACCGACACGCTGAAATGTTTGACGCAGTCCGTGTGTTAAAGCTTCTCCCAGAAGACTGGTCTCTGCCGTTACTCCGTCCTTTTCTGTGCGGGGCCATGAGGGCCACTGTTCATGCACGCTGCACTTCACAGGTCGCATTGGGATTGGCTCGAGCACAAAACCTTCAGCTTCTGCATGACAGGGTAAGTTCCTAAGATTTTTTTTTTTTATATCAGTACTGATTCAATAGCATGATTTATTCAAAAATTCATTGCTAATTATTCTTTATTTTAGAGTATAATTTAATTATGTAAAACATCTGTGAGAATAAAGTAAAAAAAATGGCAGGGTAATGGAACTGTTCAGATCAAATGAAAATACATGAAAATTTTAATATTTAGTTTACATTTTTATTAATTTTACAATTATTATTTCCTTCTAAGCAAATATTTGGCATGACCAATAAAATATGAGGCATGACCAATAGTGTCATATGGTCAGAAAAAGTTGCTTAAAATGATATGACTAGTTTATGAGGCAAAGGCAGTTCAGCCATTATAAAATAAAACTTAACCAAAAGTTCTTAGCTATGATTCATGTTAATTAGTTAGTTAAAAAAAATAAAAAATTAT
>CAIGQW010005200.1:0-19277 GCA_903798125.1 Danio choprae | reverse complement strand
TTCGACGAAAACTCTAGATCTTCGCAATTTAACATCGCCAAGGCCTTAAGTTCACAATACCCAATTTTGGTGTTGATCTGATGAATTCCCTAGGAGGAGTTCGTTCAAATACCACGCCTGGAAATGGCAAAAACTGCACTTTTTCGCCAGAGGAAGTTAAAAATATCCGACTTCCTGTTGGGTTTGACATTTCGCTCCAAGAGACTTTTTGGTAGGTTTTGGCATGTTTGATGTGTGTGGCAATTTATGTATGTGTGTGTGAAACGTAGCTCGGGGGCTAGTCCGTCAAATGTGTATAGGTGGCGCTGTCGAGTCATTTTGCCACACCCACTTCCGAAACCTATAATGAACGTAAATTTTCGCCACTTCTGGGGCGTGTGCAAAGTTTGGTGAGTTTTCGAGCATGTTTAGACCCTCAAAATCGCGATTCATTCCGGAGAAGAATCGTAATAATAATAATAATAATAATAATAATAATAATAAACAGCGCAATTCCAATAGGGCCTACGCACCGTTCCGGTGCTCGGTCCCTAACAATGGAGTTTAATGCCGAACACACTAGTCAAGCTGCAGCTGCCTTTGCCTTGATTCACTCACTGATGACTTCTGAATTGGGGTCTGTCCGTTGAGCAACATTATGTTCATTTAAATAAAAAAAAAATTAATTCATTTATAACATTTAATTGAAAAGCTTTTTTGTAGCTTAACAATAAAACAAACCATTGAAAGGATACGTTAAATTATAAATGACAATGTGTATTCAAGGCATTAACCCCAACACTCCCCAAAATTCTCCCTCTTTTCTCAGATGTGATGGCGGACCAAAATTAAAGGTTACCATGGGCCAACTTTGGTCCACGGGCCCTAGTTTGGGCATCTCTGTCCTAGAGAAACGGAATATTAATAGAGAAAACAGTGGGCGTGGCTTGTTTTTTTTATACTGCAAGCTGATTGGATGTAGTAAAGTAGGTGTTTCATTCAGAAAGATCTGAATAGGATTACAATCTAACAGACTCCTCCTGCTCACCATTCTTGTTTGTTGACAAAACTGACAGCTGGAGGGGGCGTGGTCAAGTGTGTTAGCCACGCCCAGACAGACCTAATCTGAGAATTTAACCGAAAACAAACAGGAAGTGCATTTTCAGATTTCAATTAAAGATTACAAGGGCAAACAATATTGTTTTTCATAATGACACGCACAGATGCATTGTTCACCACGTAACTAGCAATGTGAGCTAACCAAATCAACATGGTTGGTTTTGATTTCAGGTGTACTTTAATGTGAAAGTGATTGGTGTATCTGTTTGTGTGTGCAGGAGAAATGGGCCCTGCCTCTGCTGCTCCTGAATCCTCTGTTGCTGAACAGTGGGAAAATAAAGCGGCCCATTCAGAGCAGCCCCTGAGCGGAGGAGACGAGCTGAGCGGACTGGAGACGGCTCTTAAAGCGGAGCGCGAGCGGGAAGAGGCAGAGTCCGGCCTGGGCAGCCCATCGCAAGAGCCGTGCGGATCCGAAAGCGTGGCGTTTATAGGGCTGGATGGTTTGTGCAGCTCTCAGCAGGTAGGGATGGGCGATATGGACTTAAAAATATATCATAATATTTAGTATTTATTGCGATAACGATATTAATGCTGATTGTTTATATGTATAAACTGAGAGAAAAATGAAGTCCTGTATCTTTAGAGAAAATAATTAATTTTCAGATTTATTCCTCCTGTGATTTTTCTATTTTTTTCTTCAAATATTTCCCAAATGATGTGTAACAGATTCAGGAATTTTTCACAGTATTTCCTATAATATTTCTTCTCCTGGAGAAAGTCTTATTTGTTTTATTTCGGCTAGAATAAAAGCAGTTCTTAATTTTTTTAAGACACATTTTTAGGGTCAATATTATTCGCCCCCTTAAGCAATATTTGTTTCGATTGTCTCCAGAATAAACCATCATTAAACAATGACTTGCCTAATTAACCTAATTAAGCTAGAGTGCAATTTAAAGGCTTAAGGCCGCAGTCACACTAGAGTTTGAGCATGCAAAATTCGGCGCTGCAAAAAGAGGCGGGATTCAACAAGATGATTAGACATTAAAAAAAGCGACCGATTGAAAGCGAGCGATTCTATTGGTCTCACGCAGCCACGTGATGCGATTTCGCAGGTCAGAGTTGACCAAGCTTGAACTTTCCAACGCAGCGAACTGCGAAACTTCTTGCACAAGCTTGCGTTTCCTGTCTGTCGCATTCGCAGCCGTATGAATGGAAGCCTATGGGGTGAAAAGTGCAGTGTGACCGCAGCTTAACTAGGTTAATTAGGCAAATTAGGGTAATTAGGCAAGTCATTGTATTATAGAGGTGGGAATCACTGGTTAACTCACGATACGATAATATCATGATATTTTGCCCCCCGATATTGATATATCACGATATCAGTGATTCTGCGATATAAACCATCCATGATATATCACCATATTTGTAAATGAATTAGAAAAAAATGCATCAAAACGTTATAAGATGCATTTCTTTTATTAACAGCACATGTTTTATAGAATTGCAACAGTGTAAACCAAGCACACAGCTGTCAAACAAGCTTAAAAATGCTGATGTGCAGAGAGACGTTTATGACTGAAAGGGCACATCTCTAAATCTCATCCCAACAGAATCTCAATTTTGAGGAATATACTAAAGGTGTCAAAATTAATTGTTTCTTCGGTGCAGCGATGCAGACGTGGACAATTTGGTATCGGTTCAGTAATAGATCTTAACCGGTTATTACTGACGTCCTTTATATCATATGCGCTATACTGCGGGAGCTTACTATTACTAATTAAAACACTCCCAACTACTTTAAAACGCAGAAGCTCTGCACAATTCACTGTGTGTGTGTTTGCTGGACAGTCTTTCGCTGACACTGAAGTTACAGCAGAAGCCCCTATTTCACTGCTATGGAGAAAATGAAAGCTGTGAACTCCATTTCTCTCTCTCTCACAGTGGACCTTTAAACTGCTGGCGTGAGGTAACAACCTCCTGGCTGTTACAGTGATACTTGTGTATCCAAACACAAGCGTGTCTGCAGAGTGAGTTTTCTCCACCGCGTCTATCATGGATCAGCCGTGTTCGCCGCGTCTGTTTATCAGTGTCACTCATCGTTGAACAGCGCCAGAGCGTTAGAGCCAATCACAGCCCTTTCTGTTGAGCATGTGACCAATCACAGGCATTTAACAACTTGCTCGACAATGCTCAAAATGCAAGCGTTGCATAATATTTATAGCTTATTTGCTATAAATGCTCATGTTGTTCTGTGCACGTATTTGAGTTTTGCTGGATGCATTCAAAAAGAGCAGGTAACATTAAAAGGTACAGTTCATATATCTGACTGCTTGTATTAAAGGACAAGATTCTATTACAAATGCAAATAAAATGTATTTATAAATTATACATTTTAATACAAGAATTCTTGTGATGTGAAGTAAAATATAAAATTGTGTATGGAAAGCATCGTCAATGCACCGTGATGCACAAAGATATCGAATTGATGAGCGAACCGAACCGTGAGACCAGTGTAGGTTCACACCTCTAGAATATACATTTAAGAAAAGTCAAAACAGCTATTTATTGCTTTCTAGTTTTCTGTAAACTTAAGACACTTATTACAATTTGGCCAACTTATTTGATGTATTTTAATCGCAGCCGGAAATATCACGATACATCAGCATATCGATATTTTGTCCCACCCCTATTGTATAACAGTGGTTTGTTCTGTAGACAATCTAAAAAAAACATTGCTTAAGGGGGCGAATAATATTGGCCTTGAAATGGTTCCTAAAAAATTAAAAACTGCTTTTATTCTAGCCGAAATAAAACAAATAAGACTTTCTCCAGAAGAAAAAATATTATAGGAAATACTGTGAAAAATTCCTGAATCTGTTCAACATCATATGGGAAATATTTGAAAATGGAATAATAATTTTGACTTCAAATGTATCTTCAATTCCTATCAACAGGCCATGTCCTCCTCGTCACACAGTCGAGACCCTGCAGAACTACAACTCCCATCAGCCCCTGTGACCAAAGAAGAAGGGGAGGAGTCAGGAGCAGAGAGCGCAGATTTGATGCATTTCTGTGTGCGCTGCGGCAGTGGTTTCACGTCTTCGTGTGACCTCATTAAACACTCGTGTCCCGCGACTGAAGAGCGTCCCTATCAGTGCTCCGTCTGCGGGAGAGCATTCGGTCACGCCTGGAGCCTCAAGAGCCACGAATGCGTCCAGACGGGAGATCAGCCGCACCACTGCGAACTCTGCGGGAAACGCTTCACACACTCACGATCACTAGAGCGCCATCAGCTGGTGCACACAGGTGAGCGTCCGCACAGGTGCCCGCAGTGTGGACGCAGCTTCAGCCGGCTGGGGAATCTGGAGAGACACCAGCGGATACACACGGGGGAGCGGCCGTACGAGTGCGAGGCTTGTGGGAAACGCTTCAGTCGCGTGGAGTATCTGAAACGCCATCAGCACATCCATATTGGAGATGCGATGCTGAAACACACGCTGCAAAACACACAGCACTGCGCTCAGTGCAACCAGACGTTCAGCGATAACGAGCAGCTCAAGCAGCATCAGTGTGTTTAATGCTTAAAGGGGCAGTTCACACAAAACTGAAAACTCATTTACTCATCCTTCACTCGTTCTAAACATGTTTGAGTGTCTTTCTTCTGTTGAATGCAAATGAAGATATTTTGAAGAATGTTGGAAATCTGTAATTATTGACTTGGTTTTAGTTGTTCCTACTATGAAAGTCAATTACTCACCCTCAGGCAATCAAGGATGCAACTGATTTTTGTTTTTTAGCAGACCCGGGATTGGACTTGTCCACTGTAGAGGTCATTAAATATTAGATACTTCCTCTGAGACCATACATGGCACAGGTTTAAAAGGACAGTTCACCCTAAAAAGATAATTCTGTCATTATTTACTCATCCTTCCATCAGCACATCCTTATTGGGGGTGCAATGCTGTAACACGCTGCAAAACACACAACACTGCGCTCAGTGCAACCAGACGTTCAGCGATAACGAGCAGCTCAAGCAGCATCAGTGCGTGTTTAATGCTTAAAGGGGCAGTTCACACAAAACTGAATACTCATTTACTCATCCTTCACTCTTCTAAACATGTTTGAGTTTCTTTCTTCTGTTGAATGCAAAAGGAGATATTTTGAAGAATGTTGGAAATCTGTATTTATTGACTTTATTGAAGTATTTGTTTGTTTTTTTTTATAATGGATGTTTTTTTAGCAGAATATTAGCCTCCTGGGACCCACAATTGGACTTTTGTCCACTGTAGAGGACATCATATTTTAGTTAGTTACTCTTAGACCATACATGGCACAGGTTTAAAGGGACAGTTCACCTTAAAATGAAAATTATCCTAATCATCATTTACTATTTTTTTCCCTGTTTAACACTAAAGAAGATATTTTGAAGAATGCTGGAAATCTGTAATTATTGATTTAGTATTTGTATTTTTCTTACAATAGTATTGATGGTTACCGGTTTTCAGCATTTTTCTAAACATCTTTTGTGATTTTTAAAGAAAAAGGAAACTCATAAAGGTTTGGAACTAGTAAATGGTGAGTAAATTTTCATTTTAGGGTGAACTATTCCATTAATCTTATATAAAGTGTATTAAAATCTTGCCTTTTAAAGGGTTAGATCACTTACACATACACATACATTGCCTCAGGCAATCAAGGATGCAAGTGATTTTTGTTTTAAGCAGACCCAGGATTGGACTTTTGTCCACTGTAGAGGTCATTAAGCATTAGATACTTCATCTGAGACCATACATGGCACAGGTTTAAAAGGACAGTTCACCCGAAAATGAAAATTATCATCATTTTACTCTTCACTTGTCACAAACCTGTTTCTTCTGTTAGATAAAAAAAGTTATTTTGAAAAATGTTGGAAATCTGTAATTACTGACATAGTATTGTTTTTTCTACAATGAAAGTCAATGGTTACCCGTTTTCAGCATTTTTCAGAATATCTTCTTTTGTGTTTAACAGAAAAAGGAAACTCATAATGGTTTAGAACCTATTGAGGCAGAGTAAATAGTGAACTATCCTTATAATCTTATATATAGTGTTTATCAGACCATACATGGCACAGGTTTATAGGGACCGTTCACCCAAAAATGAACATTCTGTCATTTATTCATCCTCTACTTGTTTAAACATGTTTCAGTTTCTTCTGTTGAACACAACAGATTTAGAATTATCTGTAATTATTGACTTAGTTTTTGTTTTTCTAACAATCGAAGTCAATGGTTACCCGTTTTCAGCATTTTTCAAAATATCTTCTTTTGTGATTTTAAAGAAAAAGGAAACTCTTAGGTTTTATTTTTGGGTGAACTATCCTTTTTGCATTTGAATCTTGCATTTAAAGGAATAGATCACTGAAATATATATATATATTTGGTAAATTACTCACCCTCAAGTCATCAAGGATGCAAGTGATGTTTGTTTTTTTAGCAGAATATTAGCCTCCTGGGACTAACAATTAGACTTTTGTCCACTGTAGAGGACATTATATTTTAGTTACTTACTTTTAGACCATACATGGCACAGGTTTAAAGGGACAGTTCACCTTAAAATGAAAAATCTGTCATCATTTAATCACCCTTTACTCGTACAAACCTGTTTGAGTTTCTTTCTTCTGTTGAACACTAAAGAAGATACTTTGAATAATGTTGGAAATCTGTAATTATTGATTCAGTATTTGTTTTTTGTCTTACAATGGAAGTCAATGGTTACAGGTTTCCAGCATTTTTCAAAATATCTTCTTTTGTGTTTAACAGAAAAAAGGAAACTCATATTGGTAGGGTAAGAGGCAAGGTAGGGTAAGAGGCAGAGTAAATAGTGAGTCAATCCTCATTTTTGGGTGAACTGTCCCTTTAAGTCTGGATGCCCTGTACAGAACACATTCAGGCAGCTTCAATAACAAAATAATTTGGAGGTTTCACTATGAACGCTTCCTCTACTTGATCTTTAAAGAATGGCTGACATTAGTTGAATGAACATTTTTATGGCCATATGATAATATTTTGTAATTATTATTTTCATATTTGATCAGCAAACCAATCAATCTGCACAAATAACAGAACGGTATTTCAACTTAAAGGGACAGTTCGCCCAAAAATGACCCTTGTGTGATTATCAACCTTTATAAGTTTCTTTCTTCTGTTGAACACAAAGGAAGATATTTTAAAGAAAGCTGAAAGCCTGTAACCATTGACTTCCATTGTAGGAAAAGCACAGGCCTTAAAACCCTTAACAGATGATAAACATTCACTATTATGATTCAATTCTGCAGTGTCGCCACAAATCTCGTGTTTTGACCTGTGGTTTGTGGTCAAATATAATCCCAACAACAGGTTCTAACATTGCATATCCTGCGATGTGACTATTGCGGACGCACATATTGCCATATCGATGATTAAACGATATATTGTGCAGCCCTAGTTAATTAAGTTAAAGTTAGGTTAATTAGGCAAGTCATTGTATAACAGTGGTTTGTTCTGTAGACAATCTGAAACAAATATTGCTGAAGGGGGCGAATAATATTGACCTTGAAATGTTTTTTAAAAAATTAAAAAGCTGCTTTTATTCTAGCCGAAATAAAACAAGTAAGACTTTCTCCAGGAGAAAAAATATTATAGGAAATACTGTGAAAAATTCCTGAATCTGTTCAACATCATTTAGGAAATATTTGGAAAAGAAAACAAAATTCACAGGAGGGCGAATAATTCTGACTTCAGCTGTATATAGTGTCTATTTTATATGTCAGACTACTAATAACAGTCTGTGTTGTTTGTTTTTTTGCTGAAATGATATTTATAGGAGCTTGTTGATTTTTTTAACACATTGTCTTATGTATTTTTTTTCCTCTTATACTCAACTCATGTGTTGTTTTTACTCAGAACCGAAGTTCAATATTCGTTGTGCTGATGGTAATTCAAATATTTTATTTCTGTTACTTATACCGTATTGAATAATATGGTAAATGTGAATAAATCCCTTCCAAATGCACACACTTCCGCACCTCGTCTTATTATAAATCATATCTACATTCATTTCGGCTTAGTCCCTTTATTAATATGGGGTCGCCACAGCGGAATGAACCGCCAAGTTATCCAGCATATGTTTTACACAGCGGATGCCCTTCCAGCTGCAACCCATCTCTGGGAAACATCCATACACACCCATTCACACTCATACACTACGGACAATTTAGCTTACCCAATTCACCTATAGCGCATGTCTTTGGACTTGTGGGGGAAACCGGAGCACCCGGAGGAAACCCACGCCAACACGGGGAGAACATGCAAACTCCACACAGAAACGCCAACTGATCCAGCCGAGGCTCAAACCAGCGACCTTCTTGCTGTGAGGCGAACGTGCTACCCACTGGATAAATTAAGAAGTGAATGGAGTTGGAAGAGAACTAAACTATTTGACTCTTGAATTTTTGTTGAATTTATTTTTATTTTTTTCCTTCGGTTTTGTCCCTTTATTCATCAGGGGTTGCCACAGCGGAATGAACCGATAATTTATCCAGCATATGTTTTAAACAGCGGATGCCCTTCCAGCTGCAACCCAGTACTGGAAAACACCATTACACACTCATACACTACAGCCAATTTCATTCATTCATTCATTTTCTTTTCAGCTTAGTCCCTTTATTAATCTGGGGTCGACACAGCGGAATGAACCACCAACTTATCCAGCATATGTTTTACGTAGGGGATGCCCTTCCAGACGCAACCCATCACTGAGAAACATCCATACACACACATACACTACGGCCAATTTAGTTTATTCAATTCACCTATAGCGCATGTGTTTGGACTGTGGGGGAAACCGGAGCACCCGGAGGAAACCCACGCCAACACGGGAAGAACATGCAAACTCCACACAGAAATGCCAACTGGCCCAGCTAGGACGCGATCCAGCGACCTTCTTGCTGTGAGGTGACAGTGCTAACCACTAAGCCACCGTGCCACCCTCATGTTGAAAATATTACTGAGTATAAAAAATGCAGTAACCAGTAATATTATCTTACTTTTATTGTTCAGTCTTGTACAAGTACTGTAGGATGGTTGGTTGGTGTATTTGTCCCGCCCCTCCTCTATTGATTGGACAGCCAGTGTATTTGTTCCAGATCTTGGAAATAAAATAGCTAGCAAACACATTTTAAGCATGAACGTTAGAACGGTATGCAAATCAATAACATCAGCCACTCAGCATCTACTGTTACTAATGTTAACAAGGTCGATTTAGATTAGATTATGAACCAGTTTTCTCAGTGATGGGTTGCAGCTGGAAGGGCATCCGCTGTGTAAAACATATTCAATTCAATTCAAGTGTATTTATATAGCACTTTTTACAATGTAGATTGTGTCAAAGCAGCTTAACAAGTTCTAGTAAAGTCCAGATTTCAGAGTTTAGTTCAGTTCAGTGTGGTTTAAGTTTCACTGCTGAAAGTTCAAACACTGAAGAGCAAATCCACCGAAGCGCAGCTCCACAAGTCCCGATCCGAGCAGGCCAGTGGCGAGGAAAAAACTTCACCAATTGACGAAGTGAAGGAAAAAAAACCTCAAGAGAAACCAGGCTATGTTAGGCACGGTCATTTTTCTTCTGGCCAAACTTCCTATGTGGAGCTGCAGTCTAGGCGCCGGGCTGGAGAAGCTGGACATCCATCGTGGAAGCTGCAGGTGAGGGTAGGGCACCAGCGGGAGGTTAGGCTGGCCCACAAGATCAAACGTAGACTTGTTCGTCACTGTAGCCTTTCAGGAATCAGTCTCATGCACTCCATTCCTCCATGGCCACCACGGTATCAGCTCGGGATATGGCCTATATGCTGGATAAATTGGCGGTTCATTCCGCTGTGGTGACCCCAGATTAATAAAGGGACTAAGCCGAAATGAAAATGAATGAATGAATGAATTATAAACCAGTCAAGTCATGTTTATTTATATAGCACATTTCATACACAGTGGCAATTCAAAGTGCTTTACATAAACAGGAATAAAAGAGAGAAGCATAAGAAAATAAAAACAAATAATATGAAAACAGATAAAAACAGATTAAAATGTGTTAAAACAGGTTGAAAAAGAATGAAAACGAAAAGAAAGACATAATAGTGCGACCTGTGGGACGTAGCACAGTGCTCATTCAGTAAAGGCACAGCTACACAGATGTGTTTTCAGTCTGGATTTAAATGTGCCTAATGTTGGAGCACATCTGATCATGAAGCTGATTCCAGCAGCGGGGGGCACAGTAGCGGAAGGCCGATTCACCTGTCCACTTTTCTGTGCTTTTGAAAGTTTGTGGTATTTAAATGTTTCCATCGTCTCGTGTCTAGGTGTGGATCGGCAGATGTTAGGACACTGTGTTACACAAAAATTTGTTCTGCACATATTTTATGCTTGAGGCCCAAATGTCCTTTATCTTATGAATACACACCAACCTCCTTAACTCATCCCTCAGCATGGCAGTGATGTGTATAGCTGGTTTGTTTTTCGTCCCGGTTGCAGGACTCACAGGTTTCCATGTTGTTCTCGTAGCCAGAGGAAGAACGACCAATGAACAGGTGTGTGTGTTTGTTTGGGTGTGTCTGTTGTCCGCATTGTGTTTGTTTGGTCAAACAGAATGTTATTTTCTTCTGCCTGATTTCTAAAGGTGTGTTCTCAAATGTCCTCTGTTTACCCTCAGGTGACTGGGAAGTTCAGAGGCGGCGTTAACCCATTCACACATGGATGTTTTAAAAATATTGCACATGTGCTGTGCAGTTCACAGGCTCCAAGGTACTTATTATTATTTCCTTACAAATAGGGTACAACCACCTTGAATATTCATTTGTAGTTCACATCGATGCATCCCTAATTTCAAAAAGGCATGCATTTCAATTCAGCTTTGAAAGTGTATCGTGTACATGTGGACAACATACGACTGCTTGAGTTTATTGACTCAATGGAGCAATCATTAAACATGCATGAAGGAGAAAATAAAGTGTGTGACTTGCTTGATTTTAAAAGCTTGCAAGAACCAAATCAGTCCATGAGAAAAAAAAGTGTATTGGGCACTTACAGAATAATAATAATGTTGATTAAGCTTTATGAGAATGTAAACAGTTGTATCAGTATAGTGGATCCATGCATTTGGTCTTAAAGTGACAGTAGCCTAATATTATAATTTAATACCTGTTTGCGTCTGTGCCATTCATTCATTTTCTTTCGGCTTAGTCCCTTATTTACCAGGGGTCAACACAGCGGAATGAACCACCAACTATTCTGGCATATATTTTACGCAGCGGATGCCCTTTCAGTACTGGAAAACACCCATACAATCTCACATTCACACACGCACTCATACACTACGGCCAATTTAGTTTAACCAATTCACCTGTAGCGCATGTGTATGGACTGTAGGGGAAACCAGAGCACCCGGAGGAAACCCACGCCAACATGGGGAGAACATGCAAACTCCACACAGAAATGCCAACTGACATAGCCGGGACTCGAACCAGCGACCTTCTTGCTGTGAGGCGATTGTGCTAACCACTGAGCCACCATGCCACCTTTAAATGCATCTTTAAAATAGACCTTTACATGCCTGTATACCTATTATAGCCTACATGTGTGCAGATAATAAAGCATGTTTTTAAAGTATGTTTTTTTCAGCTTAAAATACTGCAATTCAAAAGAACAGGATTCATTAAACAATCACATTTGATGCATTTCAAACTATGCTGAACTCTAACCACAAATAAAAGCTGAATTTGTGCTGAGGGTGACGTTTAATTGTATGTGATTGTGAACCTGTTTTAATGCAGGTACCTTGGTCGATTGCGAAAGCCTCAGTCTGTTCAGGTCCAGCCACCATTTCTGCGACCACCTTTATCTGAAGCTCAACTAGCAGCTAAAGTCCTGGATAACGGCATCCAGCAGGTATAAACACATCATTCATACCCTTTTTCATTTACACTACCTGACAAAAGTCTTGTCATCTATACCAGTTGTAAGAGCAACAAATAATAACTTGACTTCTAGTTGATCATTTGGAAAAGTGTCAGAAGGTCGATTTTTTCAGATGAATCATCTGTTGAACTGCATCCCAATCATCACAAATACTGCAGAAGACCTACTGGAGCCCGCATGGACCCAAGATTCTCACAGAAATCAGTCAAGTTTAGTGAAGGAAAAGTCATGGTTTGGGGTTACATTCAGTATGGGGGCGTTTGAGAGATCTGCAGAGTGGATGGCAACATTAACAGCCTGAGGTATCGAGACATTTGTGCTGCCCATTACATTACAAACCACAGGAGAGGGTAAATTCTTCAGCAGGATAGCCCTCCTTCTCATACTTCAGCCTACAAATCAAAGTTCCTGAAAGCAAAGAAGGTCAAGGTGCTCCAGGATTGGCCAGCCCAGTCACCAGACATGAACATTATTAAGCATGTCTGGGGTAAGATGAAGGAGGAGGCATTGAAGATGAATCCAAAGAATCTTGATGAACTCTGGGAGTCCTGCAGGAACGCTTTCTTTGCCATTCCAGATGACTTTATTAATAAGTGATTTGAGTCATTGCAGAGATGTATGGATGCAGTCCTCCAAGCTCATGGGAGTCATACACAATATTCATTCTGTTTCCACTGCACCATGACTTTATATTCCATACTGTACATTATTTCTGTTAAGTGTAAGACTTTTGTCTAAGCAAAGTCAGACCTTACTGTCCTAATTAAATAATTAAAAATCAAGGCATCATCATATTTTATTGTGGTAAAATAAGCCTAATCTAGAGGCCTTTGCCTTTCATATAAGCCACTTCTGATACCAAATGATCAACTAGAAGTCAAGTTATTATTTGTTGTTCCTAAAACTTGGATAGGCGACAAGACTTTTATCAGGTAGTGTGGATATCATTCATGACTTGCAGATGGAAATAATTTATTTCAAGTAAAATCAAACCTTTTAATGCAATTTGGACATTCATTTACACAAGAATTGCTATTTGGTGGAATGAAAATGCCAACTTTGTAAAACGTGTTTCAAAGTGCAGGTTTTTGAAAACTATATCATTACTATCTCTGTGTAAAATACAAACACAGTGTTTTGAAAACAGTAAATTCACATTCATGCATATTACAGTACGTGTTCGGTTTATATGCATGTGTAAGTGCTTGACCCTAATGTTTGTCATGCATTTGTTTTTAACTTCTGTTTTCAGTACGTCATTGTCATCATTCAAACATACCCTAATATCTGTCATGAATATGATTAGTTTTATGTGTGCCTGCATTTACACTGCATATCTTGATGGTCAATTCCGGTTTTGTGACGCATTTACACTGCACATGGCAAAGACGCAATGACACTGACTGACAGCTGTGATAATAAAAGGGCTCTTTTCTCCATTCTTGTATTTAATCTGTTCGCAGGGTTACTTGTTTGTTCTTTTTGATAAGTTTATTTGCTTATGATATAGTTTATGACAGAACAGCTTCTCATTTGGCCATATTCTTTTAATCCAGGTTTATTTTAATCCAGTAGGCATTTTAATGTCATGTCCATGGTGTGATATATGCACTTTATGTATGCAGTTTTATATTAGTTTATATTGTTTACATGGATGTTGCTCTCTCTCTCTCTCTCTCTCTCTCTCTCTCTCTCTCTCTCTCTCTCGTTAACATGCTTAAATGCATAAACTTGTGCAAACATGTTAATATAAAAGCTTTTTTGGTTTTTGTATATGAGATTAAAGTTTAAGGATCTTGGTTCTGTAATTAAAGCATCAGAGTTTGTCATTCGCTACCATTTTTAATGACGTGCGACTCACATTGACAAGTGAAAATCCAATCTACAAGCTTACACTGCAGACACAAGGGCACGTAGTATCCTGTTCATATCATATGTGTTTCGTGGATGAGGCCTAAATTTTATCTGAGTAAATCAGAGTCCATGTGATTATATATATTTTGTATATAGATTTTCTTCCTGCTTACATGTACATGGGCCATATCTGATCTGTGCCACTCGGAATTGGGTCACTTGAACCATGCAGCATAAATGCAGCCTAAGATGAACTTCATTTTTAGAGTAATTAACATATACTGCTAAAGCTCTTGGATGTAGGTTTGTAAAATCCCTTTAGATGAGTTGACTGTTTTTTCTAAGAGTTTCTTTATGTGTGTACCTCAGTCTAAAAGTAGTCTGGAGATAATGGAGAGTCAGTCCACTGATGCTGATCCTCCTCCACCACCCAAACCAGAGCACAGATATCCTGGGCTGCCTCACACACAAAATGAAGGTTAGTGCACAAGTCAACCCAAGTCTTTTCTGAAAACTCTTAATATATATATATATATATATATATATATATATATATATATATATATAGCAAGAATTCAACTTTAAGAGAATAATAGATTGTTTTGATTAAATTATTTCAATGACACATGTCCAGATGTGTTGACATACTTCCTGCTTGCACATCTAGATGATTTAAGAGGTGGAAATTTGTAAAAAAAAAAGTCATTGTGCGGTAATATATTGATTTTTTTTGTGTGTGTAAGAGAGGTCAAGGAGTGAAATGCTTATTCTCAAATCGGAAGAAATCATTTTGAATTAAATTATTGCCAAGATAGTTTCTTAAATGAACCTGGATTGTTAGAAAAATCTAACAGTTTTTTCTTTTAATCAGAGTGCAGTTTGCTGACTGAAGCTCCACCCACACCTTCATTGTATAAATACAGGCCGGCCTACAGCAGCCCAGGAAAGAACCACACGGCCTCAACACATTCCAGCAAGGTAAATCGGAGTGCAATACACAAAAATACATGCGTTCGGGTAACAGATTGTGTTGTTTTGTTTAGTTTTTTTGAGGCAACCATGATTTTAATGCACTTGAGGTTTGCATTGCATTTCTTTTTCTTTTTTTTCCTTTTTGGTTTTTGTTAATACATTGATTCTTTTCTTTGATTATTTTTCTTGAATTTCTGAAATCAATGGCAGTCAGTGAGCGAGTAAGTTTAGATGTGAGTCATCTGTCGTTATGGTGTGTTTTTGCACCTTGCTCTTGTGTTTGACTCTGCAGTCGTTGCGTTTGACTCAAGCTGGACTCTTTTCCTGTTGCTGTTTTCCTCTCGTTCTGAAGCACAACTTGAATTCTTTCCTTTATCCATTCTGTAAAAATGGCATGAGTTTTGTGTCAAATCTTCCTTGATGTTTTAAACATAATTTTTGTGCCTCCATTCATTCCTATGAAGCCCCTAAGGAGACAATGTGATGGGGAAAATATAAGATGGGAAGAAAAATGCTGCAATTTTTACATTTAAAATCACTTGAAGTCAGCTTTGCACAAAGTTTGAGGTCTGTCTGATAAAACAAAAAAAATTAATCTTGACTCCACATAGCTCACATTTAATTCTTCACTCACCGGCCACTTTATTAGGTACACCTGTCCAACTGCTCGTTAACGCAAATTTCTATTCAGCCAATCACATGGCAGCAACTCAATGGCATGTAGACATGGTCAAGACGATCTGCTGCAGTTCAAACCGAGCATCAGAATGGGGAAGAAAGTTGATTTAAGTGACTTTGAATGTGGCCAGACACGCTGGTCTGAGTATTTCACAAACGAGAATGGTCCGAAAAAGAGAAAATATAAAGTAAGCGGCAGTTCTGTGGGGGCAAATGCCTTGTTAATGCCAGAGGTCAGAGGAGACTGGTTCCAGCTGATAGAAAGGCAACAGTAACTCAAATAACCACTCGTTACAACCGAGGCATGCAGAAGAACATCTCTGAATGTACAACAGTTCCAACCTTGAGGCGGATGGGCTACAGCAGCAGAAGACCACACCGGGTGCCACTCCTGTCAGCTAAGAACAGGAAACTGAGGCTACAATTCGCACAGGCTCACCAAAATTGGACAATAGAAGATTGGAAAAATGTTGCCTGGTCTGATGAGTATTGTGGCAACGCCTACCTGAGTATTGTTACTGACCATGTCCATCCCTTTATGACCACAGTGTACCCATCTTCTGATGGCTACTTCCAGCAGGATAACGCGCCATGTCATAAAGCACGAATCATCTCAGACTGCTTTCTTGAACATGACAATGAGTTCACTGTACTCAAATGGCCTCCACAGTCACCAGATCTCAATCCAATAGAGCACCTTTGGGATGTGGTGGAACGGGAGATTCGCATCATGGATGTGCAGCCGACAAATCTGCAGCAACTGTGTGATGCTATCATGTCAATGTGGACCAAAATCTCTGAGGAATATTTCCAGTACCTTGTTGAATCTATGCCACGAAGGATTAAAGCAATTTAAGGCAAAAGGGGTACTATTAAGGTGTACCTAATAAAGTGTACATTTATTAATGTGTAAATGTCTGACCATAATTAAAACTTTGGATAGTCCACTAACTTCTGTTTAGACTTATTTTATTTGACATTTCTTAGTTGAAACTGATTTTTTTCTCTCCAAGTGATTTTTTTTTTGTACTCGGACAAATTATCTAGCATTTATCTAATAAAATCTAAATTTACTATGTTTATTTTGGTAGCACACAGTGTTACTCTTTTGGTGAACAATTAATCTGTGCAAGTAAATCCACTGAAAAATCAATCAATCAAAGTCTAAGCATCTGCTTCTGTGTTTGGATTGGCTGCTTCTCTGATGATGTCAGTTCGGTGCTTCAGCCACAATATTCTTAGCTACGCCCCTCTTACCTAGTTTGCTATGAGGTAATGATGCACAAAACAAAGCCCCGCCCCCTACTTAATATTTTATTTCAGTAGGAAGTACATCAACATACTGAAATAAAAGTAAATGCAAAGTTTCGCATTCAAGCACCACCATTTATACGCAAAAGCATTGAAACATAAATGCTCCTCTTATTATCTCGAATCTTTTCCATCACCATATGTCCCCTTAGTGGCTCCATACGTCACTTTTACACAGTGTTGTTTGCTCAAACGTCCAGCTGTGTGCCGTTCTCCATCTCTCTGGTGGCTTTTCATTTTCTGGGAGCGTTTGCTGTACCTTTTCTGTCTGTGTTTTTCCTCTCAGATGAGTCGAGGGAACAGTATGACCGAATCTCCCTCCGTCCCCATCACCACCGGCCAGCCCAGCTACCGCTCGGACCCCAGTCTGTCCAGCCGAGGGGCCGCGGGGTGCCGTGGGGGAGCGGAAGGGGGTAGATCAGGCTCGGGGGGGCTGGGCGGGGCCTCTGCGTTTGGTGGGCGGTCTTACCCTTCCTTTACCGACACCCTCCTCCAATCAGCAGCAGCCTCTTGCTCCTCAAGCCTTCGCTCTGCCCACACGGCCCACAATGCACTGGGGCCTCTCATCTCCGAGGGCACGACCTCCACTAGCTATAAAAGTTTAGCCAATCAGACGCGCAACGGTAGTCTGTCTTATGAGAGTCTGCTGACGCCGTCTGAAAGCCCGGAGTTTGAGTCTGCTGCTCACGAACTGTCCCCGCCCAGACCACACCCTCCGCACTCTCTTAGCACAGCAGCGGGGGCGGCCCCTATTTTGGGGTACACGTCCCCTTTCCTGTCTGCTCAGCAGAGGGAGGGGTCTCTCCAGGCCTGCCCTGCTCCCCTAAGACCCTCCCCCAACAGAGCTTTCCTGCGTCCAATCAGCTCGCCCCCTTCTCGAGCTCCGCCCCTTTCTCCTCGCGCACGCTCATTGGGCTCTCCTCCTCCTGGCACCGCCCCTGGCCATACGCCTCTAGGCAAATCACTGTCTTACGGAGGCGGGGCTGAATTACAGCACCGCCCCTCTAGCTCAGGGGGCGGTACTACAGCGCCCAAGTGAGTAATGCTTGCAGATTTGATTTTATCCGTCTCTCTCTCTCTTTCCCCACCCCCCCAAAAAACCCTGCACGCCTCTTGTGTGTGTTTGCAGGATTCCCATGCTTCTTGAAAGTGCTTTATTGTCAGACATATGGATTCAAGGCCTGAAAAACAAACACAGGTCCTTGAAAGTGCTTAAATGGTACTCGAAACCAGAATGAAGAAATCTTACATTTAAATCTTGTACAGTAACACTGACACATAATGCACATTTTATTAATATTTCAGAAACAGCATTTGAGTATCACCAATATTGAATTCAACAAATTTGATTAAACTTTGTTTAACATTACTCTGACATTTTCAAGGTAAATATTTAGTGTAAGTGACATGTTCAGGATGTTCATGGCGCTACACATGCTGGGGTGTGAATTACAAAGGTGCTTGATTTAAAATTAATGGTGCTTTAAAAAGTCTGTTCGTGAAAGTGTGGGAACCCTGTGTTTGTCTGTGTGTGTGTGTGATGGTCAAGTAGAGCAATGAGATCCAGTGTTTCTATTCATTTGGTTTGGTTTCTCTTCTTCTCTTTGTTCAGTAACATTGTCTCTTTCTCCCCGCCATCCATGGCCACTCTTGAATTTCTGTACGCACACCCTCCATCTTTCTCTGCACTTTTCCCTTCTCCGCTCTCTTTCTTTCTTTCTTTCTTTCTTTCCGTTCATCTGCTGTCCTCTTCCCTCCTGCCTTGTGGCCATAAGGATGAGTCTGTCTCTGTGCTAAGGTTTGTCTCATTTTGCTAATTTTCATGTGTTTTTTAAAGTCAGCATGAAATCAAGGGTTGTGTTTACTGCTTTCTGAATAGGAAGAGCCTATATGTATAACCTTTATAGTGCCATCTGAAATGCTCTTCTAAAATGAGCATTTTTCTCAGGCTGCTGTGTGTAGGTTCAGTAGTTTCACTTTTACGGCAAAGAATAGGTTATTTTCATTGCCTTCAGTATAATAATACATTATTAAAATCCAACATTCCTGTTAACATTAGTTAATGCACCGTGAGCTAACATGAACTAACAATGAATTACTGTTTTCATTAACTGACATGGCCTCACGGTGGCGCAGTGGATAGCACGTTCGCCTCACAGCAAGAAGGTCGCTGGTTTGAGCCTCGGCTGGGTCAGTTGGCGTTTCTGTGTGGAGTTTGCATGTTCTCCCCGTGTTGGTGTGGGTTTCCTCCGGGTGCTCCGGTTTCCCCCACAAGTCCAAAGACATGCGGTACAGGTGAATTGGGTAAGCTAAATTGTCCGTAGTGTATGAGTGTGAATGAGTGTATGGATGTTTCCCAGAGATGGGTTGCAGCTGGAAGGGCATCCGCTGCGTAAAACATATGCTGGATAAGTTGGCGGTTCATTCCGCTGTGGCGACCCC
>CAIGQW010005185.1:4560667-4577339 GCA_903798125.1 Danio choprae | reverse complement strand
ATAAATAAATAAATAAATAAATAAATAAATAAATAAATAAATAAATACTGTTGTTCTAAAAAAATCTTATGGAAACAGAATTTTAACACTAACTGATAAGCATTTAAAGACAGGTTGATGATTGTTGAATGCATATGTTTGAATTTATTTGACGTATTTACTTATTACTTACAAATTGGATGTATTTAATAGCAAAAACTGCATTACCCTTGATGCTGTGCAGATATTCTATTCCGAGGGAGTCTCGCAATATTCTAAAAGTACTTAAATATATTTATATAGGCATCATTTCAACACAATCTCACTGCAATTCATAACATTTTGATTTAGTGGCTAATTCGTATTAATTTGTATTATCTCTTTCCTTCATTTTAGTGGTTGGGTTTATGGGGTGGGGTTTGGGGTGTCAGTCACTTTTCTGACAATACTTAAAATAGTTATGTTTCCTCATGAAATCAGGCTGCGTAATTTGCAACAAACGTGAAATAGATAGTAAATTAAAACTTTTTAAATTGTTATTTTGGAGTCTTTTTTAAAGGATGGTTCATGCAAAAGTGTAAACTCATTAACCCCCAGGCTGTTGAAAACATATTTGAGTTTCTTTCTTCTGTAGAGCACAAAAGAAGATATTTTAAATAATATTGGTGGCCACTAATTTCCCACTGTATATAAACATATCCATAAATGAGCAGTTTTCCATATTTTTTTTAATCACGTTGTTACGTTTTTGTTTTTTTTCCCCATTTATAAACGCTTTTGAACTTGATTATGGGACCTTAATGTTTCTTCCATCAACTTTTAACCTTGAAAAGTGACTTTTATTAAAATGTTTATCAGTTTAAAGTTTTATATTGTCTGGGTTGGTGTTGTATATTATGCTACAAAAAACTTGCAATAAATATTATTTATTATACATTATATTTTTTGTATAACTACTAAAATGCCAATAAAAGTCTCTTTGTTAAAAAGTAGAGTTGAATTTTCAACATCAAAAGTCAACAGAGCAGAGTTCAAGGTCCCATAATGCATTCACAACCGTAAATAAACAGAAAATACTGAAATGTTACTGAAACTGTTAAATAACCAATATTGTTTATTACAGTGCACTCCATAGATTTCGCTATCATTGTCACTGGCTACCACTTTACAACATTGTTCAATATATCTTCTTTTGTGTTCAACAGAAAAAAAAAACACTTGCAAAGATTTGGAACAATTTCAGTATGTTTGTTAGCAAATTTCCATATTTCGATATTCAGCTTTACATCTTTAAAGAAAGTCACGTCAGTGTATTCTTTCATATCCTGCAATCAATTTTTATGCTTGCTTCAATACTGAATAAATGATCATACAATTAAGTCAAATATGTTCTGAAATATCTTGCATAGTATACCATATACCGAACATAGGATATCCTCTATGAAAAATCTTTTAGGGCATGAGTGTAGAGTTGGTGGATCAGCCGCATGCAGGTCACGTTGCTGCACGTCTTCCTGCAGGTCTCCTTTCACAACATTAGTAAAACAAATCAGACTCTCTCTGGACTCAGGAGCCATGTTGATGAAATGATGATTGTTGAAGAGCACCGACAGAAACACATTTACCTCATGCCGAGAGGGAGCGATTGTCATTACCGAGTTCCACTTTTTTTTGCAGCCGCAATTAAGCGGTCAGGAGAAGAGAGATGAAGGTCAAAAAATACATGCGGAACAAGATGGTGGCGGTCAAACTGTGAGCAGCTAAAGCCAGGGACACACTGTCTGAGACTAACTATCATTATTCATTATTGAGCAGAATCAATCATTGCTGTCAAATCTCTTTCTCAGTATTGTACAGTTTGTCATAAGAGCCGTCGTACAGTCTGCCGTTATTTGTACTCAAGATGTACAGTAACTGGGGTCAAATAATCCAAACTGACAAGGAATAAGCTTAATAGATAAGGAAGTTGTTATATTATACTGTATGCTTCTGCAATGCAGCGTTTGTTTTTAATGTAGTGTATTATTTTCTTTTTAATTGAGGGACAACATTCAATTTTCTTTTGAGATTTTTACACATTATATACAATTATATAAAATAAAGTGTGAATCAATTTGTCAAAAATGTCAATGGAAATATAATAAGTGTGAAAAAACAACATTAGTGTACACTGCTACCGAACACAAAACACAAAGTAAAATGCACACAAAAATGTAAACGTAAATATGAAAATATATAATTAATAAAAAAGATTACGTGCAATAATGGGAATAAGATTGTGTTTTGACTTGTGAGCTTTTGCCAGATGGTAATTGGAGAATTACAAACTTGATTGATCAATCACAATCCATAGTATTCTAGTATTCCAGTACTCACTCTCTCTCTCTCTCTCTCTCTCTCTCTCTCTCTCTCTCTCTCTCTCTGTTATTTCTCTTATCTCTCTATAATTATTTTTATCATTGCTGAAATTTGTTATTTTATTTGTTAAAACCATTCAGAGAAAATTTCATGAATAAAATGTTTATATTTTCTCAAAAATCACTTAAAGTATTATAAGATATTCATTCATTCATTCATTCACTTTTTGGCTTAGTCCCTTTATTAATCTTCTGGGGTCGCCACAGCGGTGCCAACTTATCCAGCATATGTTTTACACAGCGGATACCCTTCAAGCCGCAACCCATCACTGGGAAACGTCCATACACATTCATTCACACACATACACTATGGACAATTTTAGCTTACCCAATTCACCTATCTTTGGACTTGTGGACCAATTGCTAAGACCTATGCTAAGAATGTAGACCTATCTTTGGACCAATTCACTTGTCTTTGGACTTGTGGGGGAAACCGGAGCACCCGGGGGAAATCCAAGCGAACGCGGGGAGAGCATGCAAACTCCACACAGAAATGCCAACTGACCCAGCTGAGGCTCGACTATAAGGCAAATAAATATACACATAAAAATATTATTTAAAAAAAAAAAAGTATATTATATATAAAAATATATAAAACAAATTGCAATAATGGGAGTCACGGTGGCGCGTGGGTAGCACGATCGCCTCACAGCAAGCCGAAAAGAAAATGAATGAATGAATGAATATTGCAATAATCCTGTTTTTATTTATATATATTTCTAAAAAGATATGCATTTTAAAACATCATTTAAAATGGAAAGTGGAAAATGAAAGTTGATACTTTTTTCTAGTTGATGAACAGGAAGTTGAAAAGAACAACATTTATTTTACATAGAATGTTGCATCAACTACTGTAATTTGTATTTGTATTGTAATTGAGTTCATTTGTAAATGAATTTTTAAAAATAGTGAAAAACTCTAAATAGTTGCATGACTTTTGTGTGCAGTATTTCTTCTTTACAAAGCCTCTGCAATCCAGTTTAATCAGGCATTTCCACAACCTACAGCATTTTTCAGAATCAACCTGCAAGACGGGCAATTGTGGTGTGCGAAATTCACTCAGCACAGATTTTGTGGCTGCATTTGCAGTTACACGATTTGCATAATTCCTTTAGTGAACGAGGTGCTAAAACAATGCAAACAGTGCAGGCAAATTAATAGTGCTATCAGCAGGCGCAATTCATCCACTCCTCCCTCTCACTTTCAGCCAGCGTTCGACTGACGCGTTTTCATTTGTTTTTAAAAAGTTACATCATCTCATCCTCAGAGACACATCCCAACCCTCTGAGTAAATCTCGCTCCTGAGCATTATATTCTCGGTCTCACTCGCTTCCCCATTCTTCCCGTGAAAGGGAACAGACAAAGCTTTGCCATCTATTACTTTAATCACACTAATTATATCAGACGGTTTTATGTGATGTACGGTTCAGATCAAGCACTGGGTAATTTAATTGGACCCTCTTGCCATCCTGTGCTCTAGGAGTCATATTTCAATGATCAGCCGCTATTGATGATCATTACAATGATAAAAATAGCAATAAAAGACCATGAGTTAATGCTGTCACATAGGCAGAGAGATAAAAGTGCCACGGTAATTCAAACCGAAATTTAGAGAGAGCTGCTAAAAATCATTTTGACATCACGTCTCATCATGCTTTTACCTGTATAAAGGAAAGTTTCAGTGGTGAACAGCATGGATCCTCTTACATAAAACATCATATTTTGCAATCGCTGCAGTAACACAATCTTTACGGCAAAACAATAGAACTTAGCATTATAAATCAGTGTCTGTTTAGTCTTGTACTGTATATACACAAAGTGAAGATCAAAAGTAGAGAAACAACCTTTAATTTCCTAAAAATGATTTTACACTGCTCCAGGCACAATACTCTTTCCCGCACCCCTTTTACAGTTAGTTTGCAGTTGGTGCAGTTAGTGAGGGAATGACGTGCACAAATAAAACCCCTCCCACTACCCAATATTCCGTTTCAGTTTGGAAGTACATCAATATACTGAAATAAAAGTCTCAGCATTGTTTCACGCTGACTTTAAATACAAAGTTGGATTGCCTTATACTGTATTTTATATAATAACTTGTTTAAGTCCCCCAGAAAGGCTAGTCATCTACGAAAGACAAATGCAGAGGTAATAGGCAGAGAGATAAAAGTGCCATGGTAGTTTAGATTTAGAAAGAGCTGTTAAAAATGATTTTGACATCACGTCTCATCATGTTTTTACCTGTATAAAGGAAAGTTTTAGTGGTGAACAGCATGGTTCCTCTTACATAAAACATCATATTACACATCATTACAGCAAAACAGTAGAACTTAGCATTATAAATCAATGTCTGTTTACACATTTACATACACAAAGTATTTGTACAACTTCAGCCACAGAATTCTTAGCCTTGCTTCTCTTACCATTAGTTTGCTATGAGGAAATGATGATGAAACATTCCATTTCAGCTGGAAGTACATCAACATACTCAAATAAAAGTCTCAGCAACTTCCGGTTCAGCAGACTTTAAAAACAAAGTTGGATCCCCCAAGTCCCCCCAAAAAATCCACGAAAGACAAATGCAGAGGAAATAGACAATCAGTTTAGCACCGCAGCTGGATTTGCTCAAGTTCAGTGCAGCTCTGAACAGGATAACTAGATGAATTTGTCTCAGCATACACTGTCTCGACATTTAAGAGAATTAAGACTATAAGTCCTGCAGTGAACAAAGCTCTCATCAGCAGCAAGAATCAAAACTAACGCTTGTTGAGGAGCATGTTGTGTGGACAGAGAACCAGTCCAAAGTTAACTTTAGTGATGAAAGAACATTTAATTTAGTTGTTGCCAATGGGAAACATTAAGCTTGCCATCAAACTGGGCAAAGGCTGAACCCAAAAATCTATGTTTCCATCCATATATTTTTATGTGCATTTTGTAATATCCAGCCTGATCTCACGAGGAAACTTAGTGGCTAATTCATATGAAGTTCACAAGTTCAGTCGTACAGAAATGTACAATTTAAAAAAGGAGTCATGGCACCAAACCCCAGCCCTAAACCCAATCATCATTGGGGGATAAGCAAATTGTACTACATTGTACGAATTTATACGAATTAGCCACTAAATCAAAATGTTACAAATTGCTGTGAGATAGTGTTGGTAATATCGCATAAAAATACTTAATGGAAAGTTGCGCATACATTTTGAAAATGTGCATTAAATAAATGCTTGCGTACAAATGAGAAGGATACACTTTTTATCTGATAAGAAAAATTAACTTGCATAAACTACAACAGAAACACGTTTACAGAATAAATTCCAGCATGGCTTAGCTGAAGTCTGTCATCAAAATGTTCTGTATTATTACCTCCCAGAACTGTCTCGGCTGCGGTCCCAAAGAGCGTTCTCATGCCTCCAAAAGCAACAGCGGGTTTATTGTGTTTCATCTTCTGAGGTGCAAGTAATTATATATAAAAATACCCACATAGGCTTTTCCTACCATAGCAAATTCCATTTTTCTTGTCGATATTTGGTGGCAGTTTATCAGGAAGTAAAGTTTTTGTTTATTGTATGGAAATACACTGCAAAAAAATGCATTTCTTACTTAGATTTTTTTGTCTTGTTTCTAGTCCAAGTATCTAAAAACGCTTAAATCAAGAAGCATTTTCTAGACAAGCAAAAACAAATGACTTGTTGTAAGAAATAATATGCCAAAATTAAGTAAGTTTTTCCTTAAAACACGCAAAATAATCTGCCAATGAGGTAGGCAAATTAATATTATGTCTAAAAACTAAAACAAAACAAAAAAAACTGATTATTTTACTTACCCCATTGGCAGATTATTTAGCTTGTTTTAAAGAAAAACTCACTTAATTTTGGCACATTATTTCTTAAAACAAGACAGATGTTTTTGCTTGTCTAGAAAATGCTCCTTGATTTAATAATGTTTAGATATGTGGACTAGAAACAAGACGGCATTTTTTGCAAGATATTTGCAAATGCTTTATGCAATTTTCCAGTTTTGCGCATAAGTCTAATTCATATCTTAAAATATATTGAAAGGTGTAGGAGGAAATGTCATGGTTTGGGGATGTTTTTTGTAGCAGGAGCTCTTTTACCTCTTACACAGCTATAGGGCAGAGTGAATGCACTTTTTCTTGCACTCTATAATCCTAACATTTCTTTAAAAAAATGAGATGTTTTAGTTTGAGCTTATACTAGAACCGGAAGGATAAATCTTACTAGGCGTCTCTGGTTTTGGCCACTGGAGTATGAAACAGAAGCCTTGAGCCTGAAAGCATCTGTCCACTGTGAGCAACTCCAACAGGATAATCGACTTTTCCCTTGTGCCCTTTGGGGACATTCTTAAAAAAAAAAATCAGTTTAAGATTTCCAATTACATATTCATTTCCCCTCTCAGGACTCACAGTCAGGACGAGATGCCGAGGCCGCATTTCTGCCAGTGAGCTTTACTAAATGAATGATCATTTTCCCTTCAGCTGTCGCTAACTGTGTTTGCCGAGGATCTTTAAACTGTTTGGATTGAGTTGCACAGTAATGGTTTTAGCAAAGACATGGAGAAGATAAAAATGACATAAGGAAATGGGATAGAATGGAGTCGTATACTTATTATAATGTCATATATTACACGGTTGCATTCAATTATGAGTCATTTAAAAGTTTACATTGCATTTCATGTATTTATCAAAAGTGTTTATCAAAATATGCCTTAAATGCTCATTTTCGCAGTAAATGTCCACATGTAATACTAAAGCACTCAGAGGAAGATAGCATGCTGGGGAGTTTTTGGAGCGTGGCATGAAAAATTATCTCATGCGGAGCATTTGATGATATATAATGCAGTGATGTTTGAAGGTTAATGTAAAGTTTAAGCTCAGGGATGTTAGAACTCATAAATCAAGACTTGGCTTTAAACTGTCAGACAAATGCAAGAACACTGAAGCCCAGTACACGATATAAGGGGTTGCTAACTTTCGGATACCAAGGACTCGTGAGAGGCTTCTTGCATAAAATAATTTAAAAAATGCAGTTCATGTACAAAAATTTGTTCGCACCAAGAGAGAAAAAAGACATCATCATAGATTATTATCGATATTGCAAAGACCAAAAAAAAAAAAAAAGGCAATCAAATAGCCAAAAACAGATTTTGTTCTACAATACCCACTGGAGTTTTTTTAACTGACTTCAAATGCATTTGAATGTATTTGACCACTGTTTTTCCACAATAAATACTGTGGCACAGCAGTTTTACTTTTCAATCCCTAGTGAGCAAGATAAAAGCACAAATAATAGGGAAAATGTAAGCAGAATGCTAAAACACTCTAAATATTCTTAAAGAGGTCATGTGATGCTATTTAAAAAAAGAAAAGCAGAATAGTTTAGCAGGCATTGATGTTTACAAAAAGCACATTATTTCCCATATTTGCCCATTATACAACTTTTCTAAGCCCCTCCTTCTGAAAGGCCCAGAGTTTCCTGACTGTCACGCTGTGATTGGCCTCAAGCGTAACACCTCATAACTATAACCGTATACTATAATCCCAAGCTTTCAAGGTTCCTAAAGCAACTGTAAGCAGTTAATAATGTTGTAGGTTTTTCTGTTTCAGTTTAAGTCTAAGCAAATCAATACAAACATGCTTTGCAAGCATTACATAAGCAGAATGTTAAGTGTTTAAGTTGTGTTTTTATTTTGCAACCCTCCTATGGGAATGTGCAATTAGTTTATATCATGTAGCTAATGTTTTAAGCTGGCATGTAGGTGCAGGAGGGGGTCTACAGCTCAGCCCTGGGCCAAAAAACAAAACTCAACATTTGAACAGTCAATTTGAACAACTTCGATAAATGATCAAACATACTTTACTATTCAGGTAACCCAATTATTTTTCCCCTCCCATGTGGCACAGATCAGAATGGCAGTGTACAATTTTTAAAAGGTGGTCTGTCCACAAAGCCCACCCCTAACTCTACCCCTCATTTACTAAAATGGACGAATGAGATCATAAAAATGTATACAAATTAGCCAATAAATTAAAAATTAACAAGTTACATTGCGTAGAAAATTCTCAGATCAGTTTAAGCCCTTATTCATATGTGCAAATAAATCTGGGCAGATTGGTTATTTATGTCAGTGTGAGTTGACCAATATTGAAAAAATTATGCTGGTAAATTTCAGACACCAAAAAGCATCACATGACTCTTTTCAATGGAGTGGTACAGTACATGCAAAAACGCATTATTTACATATCTTAAGCAAAAAGCATAGAATAAAAAAGCATCACATCACCCCTATAAGTTTACATTTTCCAAGTAGAAATACAGGACTAATTGCATCCCTCATTATTTAAAAGGTAAATATGGGACAATCGCATGTTTTATAGCAGTGGTCCCCAACCCTCAGGCTGCGGACCGGTATTGGGGCGTGGGTAAATTGGTACCAGGCCGCAAAAGAAATCATTAATTATTTCAGTTTTATTTATTATCTGAGGGCCTCACAGTGGCGCAGTGGGTAGCACGTTCGCCTCACAGCAAGAAGTCGCTGGTTCGAGCCTCGGCTGGGTCAGTTGGCGTTTCTGTGTGGAGTTTGCATGTTCTCCCTGTGTTGGCGTGGGTTTCCTCCGGGTGCTCCGGTTTCCCCCACAAGTCCAAAGACATGCGGTACAGGTGAATTGGGTAGACTAAATTGTCCGTAGTGTATGAGTGTGAATGGGTGTGTATGGATGTTTCCCAGAGATGGGTTGCAGCTGGAAGGGCATCCGCTGCGTAAAACATATGCTGGATAAGTTGGCGGTTCATTCCGCTGTGGCGACCCCAGGTTAATAAAGGGACTAAGCCGAAATGAAAATGAATGAATGAATATATAAAGTATGAAAAAAGAAACTTTAAGTATACTTTAAAAAATACTATAAGTACAAAATTCTTTACATCTATGGGAAGTCTCCATAAAGATAACAGTATTTGTTTGCGTGCGTGCGTGTGTACAATAAGTCTAACCATCCAATCTAATCAAATATATTTTTATCCTATGTTTTTTCTGCAAGTTTTTGTTTATTATAACTATAACAGCATTCAATAGCACTCAGTCTAGCCCAATGAAAATGTCAGACATTTTTTTCTTCCATTCATTCTGCAAAACAACAATTACCAATCACAGATGACTAATGCTCCACTAAAACAATGAGTGTGCCAATTAATGCATGGGTATTTCCTTCATTACAGCCTGCATAAATTATTTTCCGGAAAGATTTGAAGACAGCAGGTAATTGTGCCTAGTCTATCACACTATTACTCTACCACAAGCAGTGGCTGTTTATGCTGAATATTGAATGGGGTGAATTCTTTTTGTGAAATAACAAGCACAAAATCCCTATCAGACAGATGTCATTGAAATACTGTAGGTGTCCTGAGAAATCACACGAGTCTCTGTTTTAGCCCAAGGCTGTAAACAGCAGAAAGGATCTGACCGCGGTTTGTGTGTAACAGCTCATCAGAAACCCTGGAGTGGTGCCTTTGCATGTCAGTCATGCTAGGCATTGGGGTTTGCTGCATTGTCTTTGAAGGACAGAGATTTGGAGTGGAGGTATGCAGTTGAATAGATTATTTCATGGCATATTCTTGCTGGAGGTTAGCAAGATGTCAAAACATTGCATGTGCAAACATTGCTAATGGAAACTTCAAACTGTCCTTTATAGATCAATAAAAACTAAGAAGCTTAAACAGTAATACGATTCATGTGGAAATCAATGTAAAACAAAATGTCTTACGTAATCCTCAGTGCATCTTATGAACAGTAAGGAAATCATCATGCATTTACACAAGCTCATCTGCCCATTAAAAATTCATTCATTTACAAGGTTCTCAACAAGTGTAAACAGTCAAACCAGCAGAAAACTTACAGTACTTTTTTTTATAATTAAAATGTTTAAAGGGTTCGTAAACTGAGAGATAAAAATTCCCTTGATCTTTTGAAATATAAGAGGTCATTATCAGGGGCATTGCTAGACCCCATTTACCCCAGTTGACCCCAGTTGTTGCATTGCCTGATTTTATTTTGAAATTAAGTTCCAGACCACATCAGTAAGAACTTGGTCCTTTGTTCGCTTCAATTTATCATGGATTCATTAACAAACAAGGAACAATCTGATGCTGGTTTTTTGGGAAGAGTAAAAGAAAGACAGTGCCATGCCAACAGTATATTAAATCTGACAATAAAGTTGCTCCACACAAGTGTAACTGTTTAACTTGTGATCATTGTTGCTTTGTTGCTGAATATTTGTGTGCTTTTAAACTGAATAAAAGCAGCACCCTTCTATGAAGAATGTAGAGTAAAGTCAAAACCAGTAGCCCTGCTGGGATTTTGTTATTTATTTTTATATTTTCACAAGTGCTAGTTTTAATATTTAATTTCTAATAACTAATTTATTTTGCCTTTGCCACAATAAAAGTATATAATAATTACTCGTTATTTGGCAACATACTGGTATTCAGCTTAAAGTGCAATTTAAAGGCTTAACTATTAGGGAAGTTTGGTTTATTAGGGAAGTCATTGGACAACAGTGGTTTGTTCTGTAGCCAGAACAAATGTTATGTTATCTGTAATAATAACATAAAAAATGAAAAATGTATTGTTTTTCTAGCCAAACTAAAAGACAATACATAATAAGAAATACTGTAAAAATGTAATTGCTCTGTTAAACACCAATTAGGAAATATGTGAAAAAAATGAATAAATACATTTTACAGGAGGGCTAATTCTTTTGTCATACACATGAGAAGTTTACCTCAGTGGGCACCTCTGTCCATTTCAACTTTCAAAATAAATTAATTAATACATGGAACTAGCCAATCACATAGCAGTGTGGGTGTTTACTTTTTTAAGGCTTCAATCCACCACGCCTATGGAAAAAAACCTCATAAGATACAAAAGCTGTCAGCGGTGGAGTACCTTTTCAAAAGGCACATATTACCTAAAGGGTCTAATTGTAACTTAAATGTATGTACATATTAGCACCTAAAATGTACAGTAGTTTAACTAATGAAGACTACAATTATAGTAACTACTAAAAGTTTTAGGTACTAATATGTACTTACCCTGTAAAAAGTGATTAGTTACTTAAAGTGAGTAAACCAATTGCCTTAAAAGCAACAAGATGACTTTATTTTAAAAAAAGTAAATTAAATTTAACACGAAACTTGGAACTGTAAAGTTGACTTGACTTCATTTATTCATTTTTCTTCAGCTTAGTCCCTTTATTCATCAGGGGTTGCCACAGCGGAATGAACCGCCAACTTATCCGGCATATGTTTTACACAGCGGATGCCCTTCCTGCTGCAACCCAGTACTGAGAAGCATCCAAACACACTTATCCACACACATACACTATGGCCAATTTAGTTTATTTAATTCACCTATAGCGCATGTCTTTGGACTGTGGGGGAAACCGGAGCACCTGGAGGAATCCCACGCGAACACGGGGAGAACATGAGGAACTCCACACTAAAATGCCAACCGACCCATCCGGGACTCGAACCAGCGACCTTCTTGCTGAGAGGTGACAGTGCTAACCACTAAGCCACCGTATCGCCCCATATACTTTTTAAAAACCTTTTTTTACCACCCTAGTGACAGCATTTGTACCTTTATTTCAGAGATTGAATGGTGTGTTTTGATGAGGAGGTTAAAACAGTACAGAAAAAGCCAATTACCCTCTAAACTAAGATTAGATTTATTTATTTTTTACATTTTAAGTGAACTTCAGAAAACAGTACTAAAAAAGAATAAGAACAACAACAACAAAACACATGACCCCATTTAAAATATGTCATTCTTACAGTAGAATTGATCAAATCCATTAGACAGAATAAAAACACACAGATATTTTCCTCCAACAGATATGGTTAATGATGTCCTTGAGTCCCCCTGTTGCCAGTCAATAACATGTAATGGCTCTGCCCCCCCCCTCAGTGAAAATCCCTTCACCCAATCTGGAGCAACAGTTTTCCCTGTGTGAACACACACTTGCACCCACACACTCACACGTGTGAAAGAGCCACAGTGTGTGTGAGTCAGTAATGAAGATGTTCAGCGACTTAACCGCAGGTGGGAAACAGTCAGAAATGATGCAACACCCCCGTTTACACCTGGCATTTAGATGAGTTTTTGCCAATATTTTCACAATGGGACGAATCCAAATACAGGTGTAAATGAGTGTAAATGTTTTGAGCTTGTCCACTTTAAACCACTTCCAGATGTACTCAAACACTTCATGCGGTTGAATACATCCAAACAGCAACAAAAGCCCACCTACTCTCCTTCTGTTGGTCTTTATGGGGCGTGTTGTGTTAAAAATAATGCATACTTTGTTATGCCAAACCAAAACACAATGGATTGTGATCAAAATTATAGCTGCCATCCACATCATTGTCATTTGTTTTGTTTTCTGCTCACTCATAAGACACGTAATGAAAGTTCCCTCTTGAAAAAATGACCAAACTGGTAATTTAAGCAATTAGTTACGATGTATAATAACATTTTAAAGTTATGCTCCCTCTAGGTGACATAAAAATAATGACAGCGTTTGGTTGCATGTGGCAACATGAAATTACAGTACAGTACAGTATTATTGGCATTATTAATCGAACTGCAAGTTAGTTTTAAATGCAATATGTGAACTTTTTTTGACCGTTTTTCCAATTCACCAAATATAATTATATGCTTTTGGCAGAGGCTTTGGAACTTGATTTACTATTCAAGTGACACATTATTTTTAGATACAGGTAGCGTTTCTAAGTTAGTTCAATTAATTAATTAAATGTAATTAATTATTATTACTAGTTACATCATTACATTGTATTTATATTAGTTTATTTATTTACTATTTATAGCATATAATTCAATACTACTTAAATCCCAATGAATCTTAACTCAAACAATAGAAGTTAAACTCTTTTTTTTTTTTTTTTAAGTTAATACCTAAGAAAAGGTAAATACTATATGTATCAAAAAACAAAACATTTCATATAATGACACCATGATTCTTACATAGCATATTGCAATTAATTTGTTACTTCATTGTCGTTTATAAATTTCATAGTTTATGCCGTTGTGAATTTATTGCATTGTTTCTTAACATGAAATTCTGCTCCTCGTTAGTTGAAAAATAGATTATGCTAAATATCTATCTATCTATCTATCTATCTATCTATCTATCTATCTATCTATCTACCTACCTACCTACCTACCTACCTACCTACCTACCTACCTTCCTACCTACCTACCTTTCTATCTGTCTGTCTGTCTGTCTGTCTGTCTGTCTGTCTGCCTGCCTGCCTGCCTGCCTGCCTGCATATTTTTATATATCTGTCTTTATATAAGTATATTTATATAAAGCATGTGCAGTCATCTTGACAATAACCAACTTTGGTGGAAAATGGAATTATTTTGCAAAATACATCTGTAAACCAAAAAATATCCTTACTCTGCTACTCTGAATTGATTTATACAGAACCGTTGAAATGTATGCACAGTATTTAAGGCAAGTACATTATAAGCAACTTTAATTAAATGACCAAAAATAAAAAGTAATCCCTTATCTTACTTTTTTATAGGATAAGCAATGTAATTACAGTAGCTGGTTACTTTGTAACTAATAACACCCAACACTGGGTACAGGTGTCGAAAATACAAAGTATAGTTTTGGCTTAAAGGTAAACACCAAATCACAATTTTAATTAGGTGTTAAAAAAACAGCCTGATCATGAAGCTATTTGAAAAGTATATTACATTATGCAAATTAACTTATTTCCAAGGTTATTATAGTTAACTAAATCTGCCTAAAAAAAATCATAATAATACACAAGCATATTGCATTAAAAACAATCACAAATATTTAAAATTAAGATGTCATTAATGATTAATGATACTAAATGAACACTGCAATGAACAAGGTTGATTACATACTTCACATTTAACTAACATTTAATAATTTAGCAGGAGCTATTATCCAAACCACAGAGGTTCAACAAAAGTTAAATCAAGCCTATGATCAATTCCTGAATGTTAATAATAGGCAATAGGGCAAGAAAAAAAAGGAAAAATTAAAGCGAGCATACAGTTATGGCTAACATCGGATTCATAAAAACAAAATATTATGATAGTTTCAACAGTGACAGCTGTGCAAATATCACTCAAAGCTGTTTATAACAATCCTCTAATACCGTGTTCTGCAGCCATTTCAGCATAAGGAAGGTTTGATTGATCAGGCCATTATTCTTTTTTTTTTTGCTCACCAGCAGGTTGTTGTTTTTCCAATCCCTTATTTTTCCCCCCTCAAATGCTTATGCAACGCTGTGAATGCAAAACTGACGTTAACAGAAGCACTGGTTTCCACAAAATGTGCATAAATACATAATACAATTCCAAGTAAATCCTTCTGCTGCCACAGTAAAAAGCACCGACACATTTTAAAGAAAACAGCAATTGTGTCAAAACGACAAATCATTTTTAAACTTGGTTGATCACAAATATTCAAAAATATAAGTTGATCTGTGAAGCAAAATTTAATAAGATATTAGGATGTATTTTTTTGGACAAAGAAAGCTCATTCACAATAGTACATATTTTAAATAAACACTTGAAGAGCTTAAGTTTAATAACAAAATATCTCATACAGCAAGCAACATAGATAAGCATATTAGAATGATAATGTGACACTTAGGACTGGATTGATATTATTATGATCTAATTAACAACATGTTGTTCTGCTGTGTTTTCTTGTTAGTGAGCAGAAATCTTCTTTTAAAACTATATCACATTATTGTTTTTTTTCCATAATCAACCTTTAAACATTTATTTCATAATGCATATACAACTACTACTACTACTACTACCACCACCACCAATACTAATAATAATATTATTCTTATTATCTAATGTATTTTAATACATTAATTTATGTATATGCTTTTATTGTAGCCAAAATAAAACAAATATGACTTTCTCCAAAATATTACAGGAAGTACTGTGAAAAACTCCTTGCCCTGTTAAATATCATATGGGAACAAAAAATTATTTTGACTTCATTATATGCACACAGTGCATCCGACTTTTTCCACATTTTTTTATGTTACAGTCTTATTCCAAAATGGATTAAATTCATTTATTTCCTCAAAGTTCTACACACAATACCCCATAATGATAATGTGAAAAAAGATTTTTTGAACTTGCAAATTTATTAAAAATAAAAAACCTGAAAAATCACATGTACATAAGTATTCACAGCCTTTGCCGTGAAGCTCTAAGTTGAGCTCAGGTACATTCTGTTTCCACTGATCATTCTTGAGATGTTTCAGCAGCTTAATTGGAGTTCACCTGTGGTAAATTCAGTAGAAATTATTTCAATCATTCAGTTGGACATGATTGAAAAGGCATACACCTGTCTATATAAGGTCCCAGGGTTGACAGTGCATGTCAAAGCACAAACCAAGCATGAAGACAAAGGAATTGTCTGTAGACCTCCAAGACAGGATTGTCTTGAGGCACAAGGTTGGGAAAGGTTACAGAAAAGTTTCTGCTGCTCTGAAAGTGAGCTCCAGCGTTCTTCTGTGGAGAGAGAAGAACCTTATAGAAGGACAACCATCTGTGCAGCAATCTACCAATCAGGTCTATGTGGTAGAGTGGCCAGACGGAAGCCACTCTCTGCCTAGAATTTGCCAAACGGCATCTGAAGGACTCTCAGACCATAAGAAACAAAATCTCTGGTCTGATGAGACTAAAATTGAACTCTTTGGAGTGAATGCCAGGCATTACGTATGGAGAAAACCAAGCACTGCTCATCATCAGGCTAATACCATCCCTACAGTGAAGCATGGTGGTGGCAGCATCATGCTGTGGGGATGTTTTTCAGCAGCAGAAACTGGAAGACTAGTCAGGATAGAGGGAAAGATGAATGTAGCAATGTACAGAGACATCCTGAATGAAAACCTGCTTCAGAGTGCTCTTGACCTCAGACTGGGGCGATGGTTCATCTTCTAGCAGGACAATGACCCAAAGCACACCGCCAAAGTGGCCCAGCCATAGCCCAGACCTAAATCCTAATGAACATCTCTGGAGAGATCTGAAAATGGCTGTACACCGTCGCAACCTGATCGAGCTTGAGATGTACTGCAAAGAGGAATGGGCAAAAATTCTTCATATTCAAAAAGACTTGAGGCTGAAATTGCTGCCAATGGTGCATCAACAAAGTCTTGAGCAAAGGCTGTGAA
>CAIGQW010005185.1:4535777-4546061 GCA_903798125.1 Danio choprae | reverse complement strand
AAGAAGAAGAAGAAGAAGAAGAAGAAGAAGAAGAAGAAGAAGAAGAAGAAGAAGAAGAAGAAGAAGAAGAAGAAGAAGAAGAAGAAGAAGAAGAAGACAAAGTAAATTGTATTTTGGCTTAAAATATCCCACTAATAATAAAGTTCAGCATGTAAGTGAGTTTGTGTTGTGTATGTATGCTAGTATGTGAGTTCAGATTGTATTGTTATATACCCCTAGTTTTTACAATCGTCTTACACTGATAAGTCAAATTTACCCCAAATAAGAATTATCTCATTATTTATTCAGGCACGTGTTGCTCCAACTCCATAAGAAACTCTTTGACAAATGAGGATATTTTAATCAAATAAAGAAGATCTACTGCAAGTCTACTTACCCGGCGGGCACCTTAATGTCAATATAACATCAAATTGATTTTGACATATCTAAAAAAAAAACATGTACATTGATTTGATGTCAAACTCTTGACATCTATTTGACATCAACAAATTGATGTCCTTTTGACCACTAAAATAATGACACAAAAGTATCGACATGGTGTAGTATTTATAATATGATAAAAGTTCATTTATCTGAAAGCTTTTTTTTACACCAGAATTTGTATCCCTACAATGCATGTACCTACATCTAACACTGAAAAATCTAAATCAATCAAAATCAAAGACAGACCTGTAATCAATGTTTGATGTGTTTTTTTGACGTAAATGTTAGATGTCAGATTGATTCCATTTTGGTATCAAGGTAGTCAATTAACATTAACTCGATTCGCATGTTTTTTAATGTGTTTTTTAATGTCGATTTGACATCAAAGTGCCTACTGGGTGCCCAAAACTAATGCATCAATCAATCAATCAATCAATCAATCAACCAATCAATCAATCAATCAATCAATCAATCAATCAATCAATCTTCAAGTATTTTGAAGGGAAATGATTAAATCCCAGATAAATTAACACACATGCATGTTTATGTTTACTGATGTGTGTATGTGAATAAAAACCTACAATAAATCTCTTCATAAAATAGTCATGATGGATTAAAACACCAACTTATTATTATTATTTTTTATGTTTTCTCTTTGTGAACCTTCTGAAGAATCTTTTAATTAAGGGACAGAAATCCAAAAGTATCTTCATTTATGCTTTGAAAATAAACAATGTCTTTTGGAATAACACTGACTAAATGATGACAGGATTTTGATTTGAAAGCAAACTAACCCTTTAACCGCATCAATTTATGCTAGCTTTCAAAAGAAAAGCAGGATAAGGATAGCTTTCATTATCTCCTCTCAGTCACTTGATCTGTGCTTTAGGTCACGTTCTAAATATATAACTTCTTATGAATGACCATTAATATTCCAGTGCTGTTTCTAAGGTCGTTTTGGCCCCATATAAAACACCCCTGGACTGTTGCTGCATTATTAACATTCCTACCATTAATACTATCCTAGTGGGCAGGGATAGTATTCCACACAGTGATTTTCCTTTGTCTAATACAATGCTTTTTTTCACTGCTAGCTATTGACTCTATTAATGTGAATCTCCCCTGAAGGGCGTTGTAATGCTAAAATGTGGGAAGTGATTCAGCCACTGGGCTATTTATAAACCTGTTCCCTTTGTACAGTGCCATCTGAAAATCAACCCTGCAGTGGTGTTGGTTTTAAAGTGGCATGGCATTCGTGGCAGGACAAGTCAGAGCTGCAAATAAAGTCACACTTTTTGGATACAAAAAACAACAATTGTCCTTTCCCTTTAGAAAATAGAGTAAATGCTCTTAAATATATTGTGAGCATATGCTATTAACAGCTGAAAAGGGAAAAATAAAGGAATGAAAATGTATAATCATCTTACCCTCATTTTCCAAGTAACAAGGAACATTCTCAGAAATCTGACTAATGTTTTGGCAAGCTTCTCATGATGTTCTGACAAAATTCTTTCAGTAATGTTAAAAGAGCATCCTTTGTGTTCTTAAAAACTGTATTTATCTTCTTGGAACATTTCACTGAAATGTTGAAGTTTTTAAATGTCCCTACTAGTTTTAGAATGTTCAAAAATAATTTAAATGTGTCCTGCCGATTAGGTTTGAAGAGTTGTAGATATGAATGTTTCTTTTTCACTAGATTTACAGCATGATGGAGTGTCTGTTTTTGTTGCATTGTAACTCATTTGGATTTCATTCATTCATTCATTCTTCCTTTTTCCCGATGTATAACTTTTTCATTGTAATTATTAAGATGTGTGCCTATTAAATTGAGCCAAGACATTTGTTTTCTTTTCTACTGTTATTTAATCTTTTACATATTTGCGTAATGTCTGGGGGTGGGGGGGGGATTCATTCATTCTCTCATTCATTTTGTTATGTATCATCGTTCCTTAATGTTTCATTTTTAATTAACTAAAAAGGTAGTAAAATGTAAAAAAAAAAAATAATAATAAAAATATATATATAGCGGATGCCCTTCCAGCCACAATCCATCACTGGGACACATCTATACACACTCATACACTACAGACAATTTAGCTTACAAAATTCACCTGTACCGCATGTCTTTGGAATTGTGAGGGAAATCGGAGCACCCGGAGGAAACCCACATGGACACGGGGAGAACATGCAAACTCCACACAGAAATGCCAACCGACCTAGCCGGGGCTTGAACCAGCGACCTTCTTGCTGTGAGGTGATTGTGCTACCCACTGCGCCAAGTATTTTTGTTATGCATCATTGCACCTTAATGTTTTCTTCATTTTTAAATAACTAAATAAATAACTAACATTCAAAAACCAAATTATTCAGCAAACTGTACAAAATGTACAAAAATAAACAACAAAATTACAATAAAACTGAAATTAAATAATAAACAAACTAATTAATGATATTAATGAAAGTTTTAGCAATATATCAATGCTAAAATAAAGTAAAAAATGAATGTATTTTCATCAGACAAATATATAAAATGTACATGTATCAAAATTAAAAAAAATTTATTAAATGCATCAGACAAATTAAATCAGTCACATGAGTGTGTGCCAGTGAAGAAGAAATGCCTTTGCACACTGCGGCTGAACCCATGGCATCTATTCTTATCTCAACCTCCAAGGGCATGTTCTCTGTTTAAAGTCATTGCAGCGCACTCACTTTTTCGGCCTGTAGTCTGGAATATTCCTGTCCAAGGAGATGCGGTCACTCAGCTGGGCGTTGTAGCCATACTCCTCGAATCTCCCTTCAGTCTCCCGGCTGTCCTCTCCCAGCGTGGCAGCAGCACCGCCCTGTCCTAGACCTCCAGGACCCTCCACCAGACCCATGGGCTTGGCTAGACCTGCCGAAACATTAGGGGAAACTTTGACTTCGGTTAAACATGACAAAGGTCAGAATATCCCATAAGTACAACCCAAAACGTGGGTTCATTACTGCAGGAGTAGCCACCAGTGACACGCAAATCACAACTGCTGAACAAGAGTACAGGGCGATAATTGGATGTTGGACACCAAGACACCAACTTCACCTTTTGTCACCTCTTTTCATACAGATTTCCCGAGGGCAAAAGGTGGAAAGCAGGTGAACAGTGTTTAAAAGGTTGTCAGTATGGAGTAAGACTTCCTTCCCTTTGGAAATACACCTAGAAAGGTCTAATTTATCCTTTTTGCTGGATGCTAATTAGAATGGGACTGACGAAAGGGCTTATTCAGGCGCAAGGCACATTATGTGACACCCAAAGAATATGACAAAAAAAGCACTGAATAAATCCATTATATCAGATAGTAAGTGCCAGAAGGTTGTCCCTAGTCAGAATCGTTAGTCTTTCTGTTGAAAATATTCGTGAATTGCTGAAGTCTTTTAATTTTTTTTTTATGTCGCAGTAATTGACATGTTATTTAAAAGGCTGGCTTCAAACCTTTGCCATGCTCTTTAGAAGAGATGAAACAAGAGTAACAGACCTATTAAAGATGCCGTTTCATTTTGACATTTAAAAGAGCAAAATGATGTGTTTCACTGAATTATTAACGGCTGCAAAAAAGAATTCTACCACATTTCAGAAATAAGTGCATGGTCCAAAGATGTTCATCAAATCCTTGAACAACAAAATGGTTTGTTATGTGGTTTTAAACTGAATCTGCATTAAAAGAGAGAAAGAGATGTCTTGTAGCTGATTATATCTCACTTGCTTTTTCTTTAACTCTGCCATTGCTATACAACACTAATCAAAGCATGCATTTGACCATATTATGTATAAATGGCAAAACACAGCTTATAAGCAACCTAAAATTAGCTAATAAACTACTTAAACCACTGTAGTGCACTGGAAGCTTCTTCTCAAGGTTGTGGATTGTGTAAGAATGCTGTAAATGATGTTCAGTTTCTTTTTGAATGGATCATTTGACTTTAAAGCCTTTTAAATAAGGCTTTAATGCAATGTCAGGAGCCATAGCTATTAATTTAGCTTAGGCTGCATAGTAGTTTTTCTATTCTCAAAAAAGTGCTGTTAACATCGACTAGCATTTTTTAGAAACACAAAACCTACTGTTAACCTACTGAAGAAGACAAAAAATGTTCCACCTAGACCACAAGTGTCAAACTCAATTCCTGGAGGTCCGCAGAGTTTAGTTCCAACCCTAATTAAACACACCTGATCAAACTAATTGTTTGCACAGTTCAAAAAAATAAAGTTAAAAACATGTGCTAGCTGTGCACATTTCTCTTGGGTTTAGGGAAGGATTTAGGTCAGTGGTCCGCTAGGTGATCTGTAAAATAAGGACGTCTATCTGAAATGTACAACAAAATGTCCCATAAGTAACATATTTCATATTTGCTAAAATGTAGACAGCACTCTCCAGAGGATTTGTTATCCAAAATGTACAACAAGCGTACCTGGAGCAACGTATTTTACATTTCGTAAATGTGTTATTTACATTAAGCCTGGGCTGGGAATATCTGAATATTTTAAAATAGTTTTACTCTCACATTTAAATCATATTAAGCATATCATTTTTCTTTTTTTCTTTTTCTTGAACACACTTTTAAGTCTTTGTTACCATACAGTAACAGTATAACAACAGCATAACAGTAAATCTAATTTTATTGTCTAAGCTGGTTTGCTGGTTTGGTGTCACTTGTTAAGTGCTGGCCAACACATTAAATCAACTGAAAACCAACTTGACGATTTATAGACCATCAAAAACCAAATAGTGCTACAGTATGGCTCCATTCATTTGGATACTTCTGAAAATGGTGCATTTCTTTCAAAATGCTCTGCAAGTTTTCCAAAGGTTTCCCATTCTCATTAACACATCAGAAAATGTGGATTTAATGTTGTAAATAATGTTCAGTTTCTTGCTCAGGCCAATCATTTTACAGTACTTCATATTGTCTCAATACATTATCAGGAGCCACAGGTATTAATTTAATTTTGCCTGTATATATATATATTTTTCGTTAACCAATGACTTGCATTTTCAGAATCACCAAGGATGATGTTTCCAACAAAAAAACACAAGTAATCCTTTCACAATCATCATTTAAAAGAAATATGAATCCTTTACAGAATTAATCTGTTTGTTTTGCGCGGTCTGCTTAGATAGTTTGGCTCCGGGGAGTAGACGTGCTTGGCAATAGAACATAGAGATTGTGTCTTGGAATCCAAACCAGTCGCTTTCACAAACACCAGTTGGTGCAGAATTAAACCCTATTCCAACCTCAACCACAAAAAAAGACATAGACAAAAAAAAATAAACAAAAAAGGCTCAATCCCAGTTGATCTGAATAAATATTCCAGAGCTGTACATCTATTCCTAGCAGTCGTGACCTCCCAGATTGTTGACTTGTCTTGGAGACTGAGCTCTTGGATCATGAGGTTTTCTGCTGAAATGGTAATGTCTCTCTGCAACCGTCTGAGGTTTGTGTCTCTTTCACTGTCATTGTTTTTGCCATTGTCTCGAAGGCTGCCTCTGTTGGCTGTTTTGAGAGAATTCTATTACATTGTGGCCTGGCATTTTGACACTAATCCCTAAGAGCCAGCTGTCTATGGCAGGGAGAAACTGCATATCACAGTGACTTAATGCAGTGGCCTGCTAATACAACACCAAATACAGAGGAGAAAAATCCTATCATTTTCATGAACTTTTTTTGTGTTACCATACAACACAAGGTTTTGACAACATATCTCTGCTGAAAAACATAAACATTTTAAAAACAGTGTAGGTTGCTTTTTTGGGACAGTTGTCAAGTGGTGGAAAGTCAACTAAACCAACTGAAAACTGACAAGCTGTGAAAACAATAACACCAGTTATGTCTACATTAATCTGGATACAGTTCAACATGGTGTTTTTATGTCAAAATGCTCTCCATCCACACTAATGCTTTTCAAAAGTTTGCTGTCCATACTAAAGTATCAGAAAGTGCTCTTACTGCACATGCCTAAAATAAGAGAAACATCAAACTATTTCATGAACATAATTTTTGCACAACATAATTCTTTCATCAATATATCTGTCTGCAGGAGAAAAACAAAAATCACATCATATCATACCAAACAAAAGGCTACATCTACATTAAATGGGACCTATTATGCAAAAATCACTTGTGAATATAACTAGCTTCTAATGGTAAAAATGTAATCATTTTTATAATCGCACTATAAAAACTCTCTGCAGAAACACTTTGATTGCCATTCTCCCATTGTACATGTCATCAGAGAAGGAAAACCATTAGTGACGATCTCTCCCTCATTAGCATACGACATTAGTCTTGTTTTTGAATCTGCCACTATGCTGACACATAGGCATTTGTAGCTCCGCCCTCTTTCGATAAGAGGGCTGGGAGCACAATATCATTTTCATTTAAAGCGACAGTCACCAAAATGGCACAATTAGGATCAAATCCTATAAAGCTCTCCAGTTTCAAAGAGTTATAAAACATCATTTGTTGAAAATTCTTCACATACACACTCTAGGGCAGTGTTTCCCAGCGCTGTTCCTGGAGGCATATCAACACTACATATTTTGGATGTCTCCCTTATCTCCCATTCATTTCAGGTTTTCGAGTCTCTTTTAATATTCTGATGATTTGATTTAGGTGTGTTTGAATAGGAAGAGGTTGAATATTTGTACTGTTGGTGTGCCTTCAGGAACAGTATACACTGCTCTAGGGACATCATTCCCTACATTAGTCCACTAATATAGTGGACTAATCATCCCCTACATTAGGCCACTAATATAGTCCACTTAAAGGAGTGAATGAAAACAAGTGAGTGTATTTAAGCATTAAGTGCACTGGAAGGGAATGGTGTGCTTTGCTAGTTGATAAAAAAATTGTATAAAAACAATCAAATAAAAAAGGGTGACAGCATTTGTGATGACTTTAGAAATCCATTGTGGATGCCATCTAGTGGTCAGATGCAAGAATTTATTGGACGCGCAAACTCAAAGTGCATTATGGATATAATTTCTAGCTGTTGAGTGAACATTGGTTGTACACTCATTATTGTGGTCCATTGTGGGATGGACTAAGTGCACTTCAGAATGTCCACTATGGTTTCGGACACCACTAGAAATGGCTTCTCCCTCAAATAATGCACTATGCAAGGGTACAGGGCAGTGTTTCCCAACCCTGTTCCTGAAGGCACACCAACAGTACACATTTTCAACCTCTTCCTAATCAAACAGGGTTGGGAAACACTGGTATAGGGGCATATTTCAGATACAGCCTGTATGTTTTCATACAACACACTTCTTACTGCTTTGTAGGTTTAACGGGTTTCGGGCACTTGCTGGCCAAACAAGAATCTAAAAACCGCCTAGTCCACCATGGAGTAATTAATGTTGCTTCAGATACATTTGAAAACGGCATTTTGTTTTCCATGTTTAATCCCTACCGGATTGACAAAATATGCTTAAATCATTTTACCTCATAAATGTAAATATAATAGAAGAAACATCATATTATTCATTCATTCATTTTCATTTCGGCTTAGTCCCTTTATTAATCTGGGGTCGCCACAGCGGAATGAACCGCCAACTTATCCAGCATATGTTTTATGCAGCGGATGCCCTTCCAGCTGCAACCCATCACTGGGAAACATCCACACACACACACACTCATTCACACACTTACACTACGGACAATTTAGCTTACCCAATTCACCTATACCGCATGTCTTTGGACTTGTGGGGGAAACCGGAGCACCCGGAGGAAACCCACACCAACACGGGGAGAACATGCAAACTCCACACAGAAATGCCAACTGATCCAGCCGAGGCTCAAACAAGCGACCTTCTTGCTGTGAGGCCATTGTGCTACCCACTGCGCCACCGTGAGGCCAACATCATATTATTCTATATTTATAATGTCTTCAACAAGCTCAGTTTCAGTTTGAACAGAATGTCACAACCATCTTAAGAGTTTCTGCCATTCAGCCGAGGGTATAGTCTCAGAGAAACAGTTTAATCTTGTTCTATGCAAATATGTATCCATGTGTGTGCACTCAGATAATAATATGCTTTAAAGGGACAGCAATGATTACTGAGCTAAATAAATTACATAGACAGAAGGAAACAGGCTCTAATTGTAGACGAGCAATTATTCCATTTTCTCCCCTTTTAAAGAATCTGCAGCTCTCTTACCATTATTTTATCCTGCAAATGAAATAAGCACGGCAGAGATGGGTGATTTGTAAGATTGTAGTTTACAAATCTTCGGTAGTAAGATAAATGTGCAGTCCACAAACTAATCGGCAGATGCTTCTAAGCCATAATACCACTGCTTTGCATTTTTTGCTCTAGGTGAAAAGTGACGTAAAATGCTAATTTATGAAATACATGGCACTAAAAAGCAACAACCAACAGCAAACACTGTTTAGTGCCTGAATCTGACAGCCTGTTAGCTTGGGTTCACAGATTAGTAGAGCATCTCTTAAAGTGTCCCATTACATTTTTCAAATATTACCATTCATGTAGTGTATATGATGTTGATGTTCGTGAAAGGAAAAGTCTGAAAAGCTGCAAATATCAAAGTGCACAACAAGGTTATTGTCTTCTAAAAGAAAGATTCTGAGGTGCTGAAACCAGCTGTCAGGAATTCCACTTTTGACACATTTGCATAATAAAAGCATGTAGTCTTCATTGGCTGCCCATGAATAATGTCTACTATGACCAGCCATCAAACATTTTAGTTGGTTTGTGTTGTCAACATCATGTCAAAAAAAAGTATTGCTGAGACAAAACATGTATTTAGACTGACCAAAGCACTTTCACGAAAAGCTATAAAAATGAATCCTCCTTACATCGCATCTGCACTTTGTATTTTGAGATGAGAGAATTAGAGCACAGAATTCAGCCACAGATCGTGCACTCAACGAATTCATTCATTCAGTGGATTCATTCATTCATGTGTTTATTTATTCATTCATTAGTTTTTGTAAAAAGTAAAGGATGTGCACCTGAAAAATCACACCTCTTGATTATAGGAACAGAGTACCTCTTAATTCAGTCATTCATTCATTCATTCCTGATGATGAAATTCAGAATTCTCTGATTATGTGGACAAAGTAATTCATTCAATGATTCGTTCATTCGTTTGTTCATTCATTCTTGAAAAAGTACAGGATGTTTGCATTAAAAAAATCACATTTGCATTACAGGAACAAAGAGCTCTTCATTCATTTATTCATTCATAAAAAAGTAAAGGATGAAATTCAGCCTTCTCTGATTAGATGGACAAAGTAACTCTTCATTTATTCATTTATTCATTCATTCATTCCTGAAAAAGTAAAGGATGAAATTCAGACTTCTCTGATTATGTGGACAAAGTAACTCTTCATTCATTCATTCATTCATTCATTCATTCATTCAATGATTCGTTCTTGAAAAAGTACAGGATGTTTGCAAGAAAAATCACACTTGGATTACAGGAACAGAGAGCTCTTCATTCATTCATTCATTCCTGAAAAAGTAAAGGATGAAATTCAGGCTTCTCTGATTAGAAGTAACTCTTCATTCATTCATTCATTCATTAATTAATTCATTCATTCATTCGCTTATTAGTTCTTGAAAAAGTACAGGATGTGTACATGAAACAAAATCGCACTTGGATTATAGAAACAGAGAGCTCTTCATTCATTCATTCATGAAAACGTTCTCTGATTATGGATAAAGTAACCCTTCTTTTATTATTTTATTCATTCAAAAGTACAGGATGTGAGAAAAAATCACACATCTTGGATTATAGCAACAGAGTAACTCTTCAATCAATCAATCAATCAATCAATCAATCAATCAATCAATCAATCAATCA
>CAIGQW010005185.1:4464917-4487385 GCA_903798125.1 Danio choprae | reverse complement strand
ATAATAATAATAATAATAATAATAATAATAATAATAATAATAATATTAATAATAATAATAATAATAATATTAATAACAATGATGTTACAATAATAGAAAAATAATAATAATAATAATAATAATAATGTTATAATAATAATAATATTAATAATAATATTGTTGTTTTTGTAGTTGTTTTCATTAGTATTATTATTCATTCATTCATTTTCTTTATTATTAATCAGGGGTCGCCACAGCGGAACAGACCGCCAACTTATTCAGCATATGTTTTACGCAGTGGATGCCCTTCCAGTCGCAACCCATCACTGGGAAACACCCATACACTCTTATTCACACACATACACTACGGACAACTTAGCTTACACAAATTCACCTATAGTGCTTGTCTTTGGACTGTGGGGGAAACCGGAGCACCCAGAGGAAACGTGTGTGTGTGTGTGTGTGTGTGTGTGTGTGTGTGTGTGTGTGTGTGCGCATGTATAGAGCACACACAAAAAAACAATTTGAATAATGTATAATGAATAATTAGAATAGCTCTTTTGCCTGTTTAATTAAAGCAACGAGGTCCAAATCAACACTTATAATATTCTGCTTTCGTTGAGAGAACAAAAACCCACAGAGGGTATACATACTGTAAATCATGACAGAAGGTTTGTTTTAGATGAACTATGCCTTTAGGAATTTAACAACGATACATCATGCCTCCAATAAATCAAACCTTTCATAAACTGAGACATTCCTCACCTTAATGTTATGAAGTCCGAAAAATTTACACTTCAGCATATTATAGAGGTACTTTCAAAGAAGCTGGCGCTAATGTTTTTAGCATCCTTAGCCCAGGGCTTTCTCTGAGCTTTCACAATTCCCCCTCAGTTTATAGCTCCATTACCGCAGGCAATAACTGTGGCATTGCGGTGTTAATTCACTGGCTGTAAATTCAGTGATGCTAGTAAATGGTTCAGCGCCTCTGGACAGCACCAGGTATATTCAAGCAGATTAGAATCCAGCTGAAATACTACTAGCACATTCATACCACTCAGAGACATAACAATGGATGTAATATAAGAGGTTGCCCAGGGTGTAATTTCAAGCTTGTTTCCTATAATTCCACACTGGTTATCATTTTACAGCTTGTCTGAACTTTGGAGGCTACAACTAAACCCTAAGCTTATTATTTGGTGTGATATTTATGGAAGTATAAAATGGAATTACTGTGCCACGGAGACAAGAAATTAAGGATTTTATATAATAAATTCAGGATTTTTTAAAAATAAAATATTTCACAAAATATGCATCACAAACGCTTGGTAAACACACTACATTAATGCTTATGCTAGAACAGGGACAGTTCACCCAAAAAAGAAAAAAAAAAACTCTTACACCCTCAAGCGATTTTAAATCAGTTTCTCTTTTCTACATAAAAGAAGATATTTTGAAAAATGTTATAAACCTGTAACCATTTACTTTCATAGTCGTAAAAACAAATACTATGGCGTTCAATGGTTACAGGTTTCAAACATTTTTCAAAATAACATTGACATTGTTACAGTAATTGTCTCTCACTACAGAGAGATTCGCTCCTGCAAATATGTCTGATAATCTAACAATCCATATATTTTGCAAATATTTGAGAAATGTAGCAAAATTACAGTGAGCCGCTTTGTGTTCCTTCTTGACTTGAATTGTTTACTTGCTATGCCACTTCACTGATTCGTTGCTGACTAACCAGTCAGAGCTCTTTCTCTCTTCAGTCGATGGCCTACGTTCTACATGCTAACGTTCTCAGGCTAACAAGCTCCAATGTTAACCCGATGATAGGCAACGTGTTGAACACACCAAACCAAATAGTCGGACTGATGCTGACTTACCAAGCCCAATGGCAGACCATCGGCTTGGTGTGTCCCAGCCCTAAGAGCTCATACAGTATCATGTGAGGACGAAAAGGTCTTTAGAGTACAGAAGGAGCAAGAAGCCCCCATTAAAATGCATATACCCAAAGGGATAGTTCACCCAAAAATTTTAATTATTTAATAATTTACCCACCCTTGACTTGTTCCCAACAAGTTTGAGGTTTTTTTTTTTGTTCTGTTGAACACAAAAGAATATACTTTTAAGGATGTTGAAATCCACTAATCACTGACTTCCAGTATATGTTTTTCCTACTATGAATGTCAATGGTTACCCCTTATTTTCTTTAAAAAAATGGTTTTGAACAAGTCATGGGTGAGTAAATGATTGCAGAATTTTCATTTTTGTTTGAACGATCCCTTTAAATCAGATAGAAAATGCAGGTGTTTAATCAGCTAACGTCAATGATATTTGTTGACTTCAATTTCTACCGATTAATGGGCACTTACATGTATAAAACATAAAAGAAAAACAACTTTCTGTTTCCATCACGACCACAGAACATTCTGTGCACCAAAGAGTGTATCTTGTTCGGTTTTGAGAAACCTACTTCTAGTAGCTGCATGAGACACACATATCTTGCTGAGGCACTTAAGGTGCAATCTATTACTTCATAAGAAGCAGGAAAACACATCATATTAAAAAATCTGTGTATAAATTAATAAGAAATATGAATTAAATAAATTCACAGGCTGATATAAAGACATTAGAACACCCCAAAACATTTGGAGTCTAACAACTAAGAAATAAAAGGTTCATGAAGCTACATTAGAGTGCATCTTGTTCGGTTCTGAAAAACCTAAAGATACACTTCTAGCAACTGCATGACACACGTATCTTGCTGACGCACTTAAAGGATAGCTCACCCAAAAATGAAATTTCGGTCATCTTTTATTCACCGTTTACTTGTTCCAAACCTTTATGGTTTTCCTTTTTCTGTTGAACACAAAATAAGACATTTTGAAGAAAGCAGAAAACCAAAGACTCACTTCCATAGTATTTGGGGGGTTTTGTATTATGAAAGTCAATGGTTACAGGCTCTCAGACTTCTTCAAAATATCTTCTTTAGTGTTTAACAGATGAAAGAAACCCATAAAGGTTTGGAAGCACTTGGGCTTGAGCAAATAATTCAATGTTCATTTTTGTGTGAATTTAGCACACCACAAAAACATTTTGAGTCTCAAACATAAATAAATACAATTTTAAAAATACAAAAAGAAACTCACAAAAAAAAAAATCAGACCAATAGATTTCTACAAAACTTTATATCAACCAATCAAACACAGTTTTCAGATTTCTGTGGTTTGTGTGTTCCTTGCAGGCATTGCTGTGCGATTAAATTATATGGTTACTTATTATTGCTTTGCTGTTTGCTGACTTCATTTAAATGTTTGTTGCAAGTTTGTCAATATCGTTAGTCACTTGGCACCTGGAAATCAGCTAACTTTTGTCAATATAATGTGTTCCGGTCATGTTGGAAGTTACCTTGGGTCTATTTTCAGACTCTGTGTAATATCATTGCACGTGTAGCAGCCATAGCACGGCAGCAAAGTTCCTTCCTTGATCATTACGCCAGGACAAGACATACTGTATCAGGTTAGAAAATATCGACTTTTCATTTTTCGTCGGTCATAGTACACAACGTAACTACAGAACACTCAAGCTTTAAATAGAAAAATTATCTAAACTCTTTGGTAATTTTTGAGCAAGATGCTAATGGTCTAATCCAGTTCAATGATCTATGCTAAGCTAAGCTAAATATGACTCCATCCAACATGGAAGATTGTCTAAATGGATTCAAAAATTGTAAAACTCAACTGTTTAACTCTATGTAAAATAAGCGACACAGTGGATAGCGCTGTCACCTCAGAGCAAGAAGGTCGCTGGTTCGAGCCTTGGCTAGGTCAGTTGGCATTTCTGTGTGGCGTCTGCATGCTCTCTCCGTGTTGGCGTGGGTTTCACCCACAAGTCCAAAGACATGCGCTATAGGTGAATTGGGTAAGTTAAATTGTCTGTAGTGTATGAGTGTGAATGAGAGTGTATGGGTGTTTCCCAGTGATGGGCGGTTCATTCTGCTGTGGCGACCCGATTAATAAAGGGACTAAGCCATTTTTTAAGTTTTTAAATAAATTTAAATAAACCTTTAAATGCATGAGGCCAAATTAAATGAAAGGTAACACCTTTGATAAATTAAACAAATGAGCAGAGAGAAACACTAATGAGAACACTACAGGGAACACGCATGACATTAACATGTTAACAAACCAACATGTCATTATTTATGTGTAGTTGCTATCTATAATTATGCTTAAAAATTATTTTCAAAACAGCATTCTATTCCTGTTGCCTCGTTACCTGTTGCCTCGCTAGCCAGTACTGAATAAAAAAGCAAAAACATAATAACAATAAATGACTCAGACATAAATTTGTGTTAAAATTAGAATTTCCGAGCTTACTTCTTTTGAAATTGGAATATTGTTTTGACATTTCCGAATCGTGAATACTGCACAGACAAAGACAGAATTCCTGAGGGTCATCTCTGTTCAGTGTGTGTCTACTCTATCATTATTCCTTTCTGGTTTCATCATTTTTACCTCTAACTACTCTGTTGTGTTCTCATTCCCATTTTCGTTATTGGCTTTTTGTTTCTCCCGGGAGGATGGGGGGAGAGTATTTGTCAGTGTCAGACAAGCTCTGCTGAGTCCTGGAGTGGACAGACCTTAAACCTTTAAGTCAAACTTAGAAAGCAGAACATATTCGCACACACTGGACCATCCTTCGCATACACAAACCAAAGAAAAAAGAATATGGAGGAGAAACAAAAAAAAAAATATATGGATCTCCAAACAAACAATTGTTTACTCACCCAAGGGACAGATTTTTTGGTACAAGAGAACTGTGATCAGTCAATATCTAAGGATTCATTCATCTTATTACTTTCCCCTCATCCCACCTTAGCCTAAATTCCCTCAGCATTAGCACCTGAAAATGAAATTAGATTTCATTTAACGTTCTTGTATGAAGTAATTTAACTGTCACTGAGAGAAAACATTGACAAAGACAGGCTCATCTCTCATATAACATGATTCCCTCTGGAGGCTTCCCACAAAACTGTAAAACTGCAGCTACTGTGGTGAAATCTATTTAGTTTGTATGTTCTAACTTCAATTTGATGTGTATTTTTGTCAATTGCATTACCTTCCCTTGTGTTTTGATGACTTGAGATATGATAAAGCTATATACCTGATATACATTCTCCATTTGATGAAGAATATTCCTGTTTCAATTCAAATTAAGCCCTACGTTTTAGGCATTATTTAGTAAGAATGTATTAAATTGATAAATAGTTACATTAAAGACATTTGCTCTGTTACTATACGCATCTCAAAGAAATTCAAAAAATATATATTTATCAAAAAATATGATTTCAAAGTGGAGTGGAATCAAAGTTTTTTTATGGATAATGCTAAGAAATAAGCATGAAATAATAAAATAAATCTTTGTACTTTTGAAAAAAATAAACTTTTAACAAATAGGACTTTTAAAAGGAACGTTTTTATTTTATTTTAAACAATCAACAACAGATGTCTTCAATAGAAGAAAATACACCTTCTGGAGTGGCCTAGTTAGAGTCCTGAGCTCAACCCAATTGAGATGCCGTGGCATGACCCTCAAGAGAGCAATTCACACCATACATCCCAAGAATATCACTGAACTGTAACAGTTTTGTAAGGAGAAATGGTCCAAAATCCATTATGATTGTTGTGCAGGTCTTATCCACAACTTCTGGAAACGTTTGGTTGAGGTTATTGCTGCTAAAGGAGGGTCAACCAGTTATTAAACCCAAAGCTTCACATACTTTTTCCACCCCGCACTGTTTACATGTTGTGTTTAATAAAAACATGAAAACATATAATATTTGGGTGGTATTATAGTTTAAGCAGACTGTGTTTTTCTATTGTTGTGACACATTTTCTGTTCAATTTATTCAGAAATGCAAGCAATCCCAAACGGTTCACATATTTTTTCTTGAAACTGTTTTTATTTGCTTACAATCACTTAAAACTCCCAAAATGAATTAATTTTCTCTATTCTTCAGCTAAACAATCTACACAAGTATGCAGAAATACTTAAGCAGATTTGAATGTATTGCAAGAAGGCATAATTCTCTAGATATAGCTTAACTGAAAGTGTAATGTTGACTATACTTTAAGACAATATGTGATTTTTCATTTATCCTGGGACAATGTCTTACTCCATAGACTTTTATTTATTCTAAGCAACACTTTTACTTAAGGGATCAAATTTCGTCCTGCAGTAATCAGCAGCTCATCAATGATATGATCAATAAAAATGGACTTGCATTGAGCCCGTTGCATCCTAAATGCAAAAGATTAACTTCTCAATAGGGCTTCATACTGACATTTTAAATCTACTGTCCAATGCCTGATTTCACATATGCCATTCAGTTTGACAATGGCAAATGGGGATATGCGATGTAAGTGGGCAAGACGCATGTGTGTGCCAACCCTGGTCCCATCTGAACGCCAGCCACACCGAGAGAGAGAGCTATCGGGAATCATTTCTCCACGGGATATGCGTGTCATCTTGACATGACCAAATCTAAGGTGGCAGATTTGTGACTGCAAATGTCAGAGGCATGTGTGTCCTGGCAGCTCTTTGCTTATAATGTGTTACTTTAGCCGGAACTTTCCCAGAATAAATGTAGAATTGGCACTCTTCCCAAAAGGAGTTCGAAACAGTGTGTGAAACAAGAAATGAAGCAATTATCTTTCTTGTTAATCAAAAGTTCAGTGATTTTCCTCATTAGAAAATAATGACTGGTACTCTTGGGAGGTCAAACTGAATACTGCATGAGCGGTTTTATTTTCCATTTTTTCAACATTGTTTGGGAAATGTCTAAATAATCTTACATTTGATAAAATAGACATACTACAAAAAAATAACACTAGGCTAGTAACTTATATTACAATATGCTAGTAACACACACACATATAAATACATAAACATACAGACATTAATATACATAAAAAAGAGAAAAAGTCAAATGTTACATTTCTTGCCTATAACTCTTTGTTAACAGTAAATATTAACTGTTGCTATTCTAAATATTATATATTTAACAAACAAACCATACAATAGTTAGTAAACTTCCTAAGTGGCCTAGTCAGAATCCTGATCTCAACCCAATTAAGATGTGGCATGACTTCAAGAGAGCGATTCACAACAGACATCTTAAGAATATTGCTAAACTAAATCAGTTTTGTAAAGAGAGATGGTCCTAATCCCTCCTGAAAGCTGTGCAGGTCTGATCTGCAACTACAGCAAATGCTTGGTTGAGGCTATTGCTGCCAAAGGAAGGTCAACCAGTTATTAAACCCAAACATACACATATACACTCATCGGGCACTTTATTAGGTACACCTGTTCAACTGCTCGTTAACACAAATTTCCAATCAGCCAATAACATGGCAGCAACTCAATGCATTTAGGCATGTAAACATGGTCAAGGTGATCTGCTGCAGTTTAAACTGAGCATCAGAATGGGGAAGAAAGGTGATTTAAGTGACTTTGAATGTGGCATGGTTGTTGGCGCCAGACGGGCTGGTCTGAGTATTTCAGAAACTGCTGATCTACTGGGATTTTCACGCACAACCATCTCTAGGTTTTACAGAGAATGGTCAGAAAAAGAGAAAATATCCATTAAGTGGCAGTTCTGTGGGCGCAAATGCCTTGTTGATGCCAGAGGTCAGAGAAGAATGGTCAGACTGGTTCGAGCTGATATAAAGGCAACAGTAACTCAATTAACCACTCGTTACAACCGAGGTATTCAGAAGAGCATCTCTGAACGCACAACACGTTCAATCTTGAGGCGGATGGGGTACAGCAGCAGAAGATCACACCGAGTGCCACTCTTGTCAGCTAAGAACAGGAAACTGAGGCTACAATTTGCACAGGCTCACCAAAATTGAACAATAGAAGATTGGAAAAGTTGCCTGGTCTGATGGGTCTTGATTTCTAATCAAGACCCATCATCTCAGACTTTCTTGAGCATGACAATGAGTTCACTGTACTCAAATGGCCTCCACAGTCACCAGATCTCAATCCAATAGAGCACCTTTGGGATGTGGTGGAACAGGAGATTCGCATCATGGATGGGCAGCTGACAAATCTGCAGCAACTGCATGATGCTATCATGACAATATGGACCAAAATCTCTAAGTAATATTTCCAGTACCTTGTTGAATCTATGCCATGATGGATTAAGGCAGTTCTGAAGGCAAAAGGGGGTCCAACCCGTTACTAGTAAGGTATAACCAATAAAGTGGCCGGTGAGTGTAGATATACATAACAAAGAGGAGTAAAAAGTTAAATATTACATTAGCTATAACTCTTTGCTAACAACATTAATTATTAACTGTTGCTATTACATACATGCTATATTTGACAAACAAACCATACAGTAGTCAGTAAATTAAAATTGGTGAACCTGAACCTGATCTGTAAAAAAGGAGCTCGAACAGAACTCGCAACACAGACATCAGGCACTCAGAGAGGCTGAAAAAAATGTACAAAATTAATGTCTACTCTTGTATAAAAATCAATTTCAGAAAGTTCACGGTGACCGACATGGCAAAGAGCGCACCCTAATTGTTTTCTTTATTTTACCAAAGCACAAAGTTGTGTTGTTATTGCGAGTGCACACAAAACGTAGAATTTAGTTTCAAATGATGTATTACTTTCATGGGTACTGTACAACCAAAAATGACAGTGTTTTCTTTTCTTCTATCCACTGCTATCAGAAAAAAAGTACAAGTGCACTAAATGACAGAACTACGAGTGTGAGTCTCATGTTTACTTAATTTCGTGCAGACATTGCCAGTGATATGGTGAAAACTTGTTAGATATAGCAGCTTCTTTCAAAGGGTCAATTTTTCCTTTAATCCTTTTTTTTTTTTTTAATTAAAGTGTAAGTCAACAAAAAGAGTCCAAAGTGTCACATTTCTAAGGAGTGTGCTAATTATTTTTGCAGTTCTACATCCTTACTTATTCCACTTGTCAGTTTTTTTTCTTTTTTTAAGGTTTAAAATAAGCTACGCCGTCACTTTTAATTGAGATGGTAATTTATTATGTGGCATTTTGCCCATGTTTGTGTGCAACGTGAGACTGAGCTTTAATTTGTCTGTAATCCGTAGATGAAACTGGGCCAGGTGTACAGGGAAAACCAAAGGAAAGCCTCAGCACTTTGAAAGTAATGTTCTCTGCTGCGATACTGACAAGAATCAAGACTCAACCTCTGTAGAATTCTAGAAAAAGAAGCCCAGTTTCCTACCTTTGAAACTCTTTAGACATTCCAGAAGTTTGGTCTGTATAAACTGTGCAGGCTTCATAACAATAGTACCTCAAAGTCTTTATCGTATTCATGTCCTGTACACTTTATAAGGGGTCACAAACTGAGAAATTAACTTTTTGACCATTATAACATCCTACAGGCTCAAGCTCCAAAACTGATTTGCCTGCAGATATTGTGGGATTTGTGATATAGGTAAATACATTTCCACTTTTTTTTCTTATTGCACCATTAGCCCTGACTACTGGCATTAAGTTCAGTAACAGTTGGCATCAATCTACACCAGATGTCAGTGTCACATTAAAAGCAAACAGCACACATTGTAAACACTTTCTCCATTAGATACAGTTAGACATATGTCAATATTTAATCATTCGGTCACACTCTACAATAAGGTTTCAGCAATTAATGTTAGTGTATTTATTAACATAAACTAATTATGAACAATAGTTGTACAGCATTTATTATCATAGTTAAAAAATTACTAATGCATTATTAACGTTCAAATTCATGCTTGTTAACATTAGTTAATGCATTGCCAGTTAACATGAACTAACAGTGGACAACTGTATTTTCATTAACTAATGATAACTAACAATAACAAGTACTGTAATAAATATGTTGTCCATTGTTTGATCATGTAACTAAATGAATTAACTAACAATAACGTTATTGTAAAGTGTTACCAATTATTCTATATACTTTAATAATGCACATGCACAATATTGATATCATGGGGACTTCAAAACACAGTAAATACATGTTTATTATTTAAACTTTTATTAAAACTAAAAATGCATTTACTAAAACAATAAAAACCTGTAACCTGGCTAATAGTACGTTTCCTTATATACTGTGAATAACTGTAAATTGACTTTCCCACAATTCGGTGCACGACACTTCACTTTTTATGTTTCTATATTTATTTTGACATTTTTGGTTCCTTTTAGTTTTTTTCTCAACAGTGATGCACATTAGACTTTTATGTTACATATAATGTTGATAAATTATGTTATTGCTTTACTTTTGTGCCATATGTGTTATCATGATGGTGTTTAGTTGTGAGAAATGGTACAGTGTGTAGATTTTAATACTTTAAAAGGCAAGAAGGTCGCTAGTCGAGTCCCAGCTGGGCCAGGAGGCATTTCTGTGTGTAGTTTGCATGTTCTCCCCGTGTTCGTGTGGGTTTCCTCCGGGTGCTCCCACAGTTTCCCCCACAGTCCAAAGACATGCACTAGAGATGAATTGGATGAACTATATTGGCCGTAGTGTATAAGTGTGTGTGTGTGTGTGTGTGAGAATGTAAGAGTGTAGGGGTGTTTCCCAGTACTGGGTTGCAGCTGGAAGGGCATCCGCTGCGTAAAACATATGCTGGAATAATTGGTGGTTCATTCCGCTGTGAAGACCACTGATAAATAAGGGACTAAACTGAAGGAAAATGAATGAATGAATTGGCAGTGGTTGTTCATCACAGCACCAAATGCTTGAGGATTTAATAGGCAATTTATTTTCAATCATTAACATTTTCACAAGTTAATCTGACCTAAGATCCTGTGACTATAGGTCTTTTGAACATATGGGCTCGATTTGTAAACATCAGTTAATTTAACTAAACTCAATGTAAAGACAATTACAGAAAGAGAAAAAAATCTGTTAATGTATAATAACACATTTATAAATTTGTAATTGTTTTATTGAATGGAGTTAATTACTAATATAATTAAGTTGTATATGTTTTAATTAACTTTGACAACTATAATATGTCTATTTCTATATGTAGATTTTAATTAACTAAAATTTACCAATGAGACAATATTGTAAAAAGTTACCTATTGTACTTGTTCATCCTTCAGCAATTTAATTTTTTTACTGTAAATATGAATATACAATAAATCAATACACCAAATATTTTATTATTATTATTATTATTATTATTATTATTATATCTGACAAAGTAACAATGTTGCAGTTTAGTTCAAAATTGTGATACTATTATATATTGTGATAAAAGCTTCAGCAATTAATCGCAACAAGAAAATCTGATACCGGCTAGATACAGCAGACAAATTCAGTGATTTTCTGATGCACTCAACACGCTTGAGCTGGTGACAACAGGATAAATGTGTGCAAGAATGTTCATTTTGACACGTTCTGTTTAAACAGCTCATTTTCTGTTTCTTTACAGACATTAGAACACCTGTGTCAGAAACTAGCAGATGGGCTTTTTTTTATGAAGTCCCAAATTGGGTTGGATCATTATTTGTTTGCTCGGAGCATTTGACGGCCTATTGCTTTGTAAAATAAGCAAAGTGTATAAGAAAGTTTGCAAAGAAACTTTTAGCTGAAAGATAAAGCAGCCAACTGTGCTGGATATGACAGCAGCAACATCATAAAAGTAAACAATTCCATATTTTAAAAAGACTTTTTTCCCTATGCAGTGATGAAAGCCAATCCTAACAGTGGCTGTTTACTGACCAACCTTAAAGGTGCTGCATGTAAGTTCTTGACTCCTCAAAAGCATACGAAAATACCATAATATGTTTGCAATTATTTAATAAACATGCCAAGTGAACATACTGTACTTGTTTATCTGAAAAGAAAATGCTAAAGTCAGTTATTCTCTTTCGAAAATGTGCATTCTGTGTTGGTGTCTGTTTTGGTCTGAGTAACTCCGCCCACTGCCAGTTCACCCAATTATATTCAGGCACCCCACACTGTAAAACATCCTCGGTTCCATATAATCAATTTGTGTGAGACAACATGAAGGAATCAAGTCAACATATTACTTTTACAAATTTAAGTAGACTAAGATAAATTATGTTGTCCCTGAAAAAAAAAATCAAGAATTGTGTTGTTTCAGTAATAGTTTGAATAGTGGTTTAACGAACAGCAAACATAATTTTTTGAGTGCAGGTTGCCTTTGCGGACAATTCATTTAAGTAATAAATGATGCCTCTATATATGCAAAAATGTGACCTCTGGAGAACAGTAGCAGCCTACGTAATGAGACGCAGATTCAGAGTTATAAAAATCCACATGAGGTGGTTTATAATTAGTAAATAATATACATTTTACAAACAAACATAAGCTGAGCAGCTTACATTGTAAGGCTGATCGTCAGTACTGTTTGTGTGGTCAACCTGGCAACCTGCATTTTTGTTGAATCGTCAAAGAAGGGGCCGGGTGAAAATATATTAATAATCTACAACGTTTTGAATTTGAACTGCAATACCTAGTTTAACCACTATGTAAATCCCACATACTGCTCCTTTAAAAGATTTTTTTTAGCAAAAGACTTTACAAACATAATAAACATGGATCTTAAGGAACATACTGATATCTATGCAATGACAGCTTTAGTCTCAAAACATTGGACCACGACCTCTCAAGGTTGTTTATATTATTGAGTTTTTGGTGTGTCCTCTATTATTTATATCTAGATTCTAGATCCAAACGTGATTCAATCAAAACCTTGCTGCTCTGTTGCTTCTCTCCGCCACTAAAGTCGTAAAGCGCTTCAAGCACAGCAGATGACGATGTTTATTCAACAACAGTAGGGGAAACACGGGCAGCACAACAAGTACAATAGAAACATTTTCAGCCAACATAATTATTTCATTTATATTTCATACATGTAAAATTCTGACCATTTAAATAGCCCAAGTTTGTGACAAGACTTTTTTTCATCTACAATATGTAGTTATGTTAGGAGTATTTCATAATAAACAATGCAATAATTAAGAAAAGTATTTCCACAAGATTTGACTGAATAAGGAAAATACATATTTGGCATGCTGTCTGGGGAGAGGGCTCTGAGCTTGGAAAGACACCAGAACTTGTGTTATTACCCTTGAGAGAATAGAGAGAGATTGTTTTGGTTTGATTGGTTGAGAAGCTTGGTTATTTATAAGGGTTTGGTCTTATGCTGTTTGGATAATAGAATGATTGTCAATGATGAAATTGCCTTATTGAAACAACTGCACATACTTCTCCTGAAATTTTTTTATAAAACATTACTTGTAGACGAGCAGAAAATTTTAAATATATATTTATTTAAATTGCTATGTTTTATCCATAATCTACAGAAGATGCAAATAATATTTAATAGTTACATTAAAAAAAACATACAAACACAAAAGCCATACTATGCTTACATACATAGACTAAGCAGCGCCATTGATGCAATCCAAGACCTGTGAAGAGATGATCCCAAGGTATCCTGGACCAGGCCGTATCCTGAGCTGATGCTGTGGTGGTCATGGAGGAATGGAGTGCATGAGACTGATTCCTGAAAGGCCACAGTGACAAACGAGTCCACACATTGATCCTGTGGGCCAGCCTGACCTCCGCCGGTGCCCTACCCACACCTGCAGCTTTTCCATGATGGACGTCCAGCTTCTCCAGCCTCCGGCACCTAGACTGCAGCTCCACAAAAAAGGTTTGGCCAGAAGAATAATGGCTGTGCCCAACAGAGCCTGGTTTATCTCAAAGTTGTTGTTTTTTTCCTTCACTTCGTCAATTGGAGAAGTTTGTTTTTTTTCCTTGCCACTGTGGCCACTGGCTTGCTCGGATCGGGACTTGTGGAGCTGCGCTTCGGTGGATTTGCTCTTCAGTGTTTGAACTTTCAGCAGTGAAATTTAAACCACACTGAACTGAACTTCAACTCTGAAATCTGGCCTTTACTAGAACTATGTTAAGCTGCTTTGACACAATCTACATTGTAAAAAGCGCTATATAAATAAACTTGAATTGAACAAAAGCCATACAAATAAAAAGCCAGTTAATATTAAATTAAACAAATTAATAATGACTTTAACAAAATTATATGGTTGTTGGACTGTTGCACTTTTTTGTGTGCACTGTGGTGTGGAATGATTGTATGTTTATAACCACCTCCGAGGATAGTGGGGGTTGCGAGTCACTGATATTGTTATTTTGGGGGTCGCAGGCTGAAACGTGTGGGAACCCCTGACTTATAGTCTGCGTTGATTGTATTAATAGATATGAATACTTATTTTAAGCAAAATATCAGAATGTTCCCTATTTTGAGAGGAAAACCCTGCAATCTATACAGTAGCCTTCTGGGTTGTTAAAATGTAAAAATAACAAAATGGCTGATAAACACCTTAGAAATTGCAAGAAAGAATAAAATAACTTTTGCTTACCAAAATCATTGTTTATTATTTATTAATTTATGTATTTTCTTTTAAATAATCCATTGTATTGGTTGACAATCTATTTTCTTAAAGGGCCAACAACATTAAAAACAACCAATATAATAACAAACATTAACCATAACCATAATTGATTAATTAAATAATAGACAGATATAATAGCAAGCTCCCTCTCATGCATTTATACTTCACGAACCCTTGATGTTCTGCAGTCATGCAAGATTGTAATTGTACCTTTGGCAAAACATCAATGCCTTTTAGCAGATGGTTTCCTCCATCCAAAGACTGTGATACTGATCTTTTATTATTCAATACGACATATCTCAAAAGTGAGCCAGGTTAAGGAATCAATTTGTTTAAGGGTTCAGGACAGAATCTGATTTTCAATCTCAAGGGTGCGCCACCTTATTCTCTAACAAGGCCCGCTTCCTATTACCCAGAATGCATCAGCATATCATTACAGTCCCTGTCAGGAGAGAGGAGATCCAGAGTCGCCCCGTAACCACAGCGACAATGATTGTAAATCACACCTTCTCTGGATTCAATCATTATACACATGAAAGAGGAAGATAATACACAAAGTCACATCTTGGAGATATCAGAGAGTTCTTCCTTCTGAAATACAGTATGTGTCTTACGTACTTGGTCCATTCAATACATGAGATACCTGTATGTAGATATGTTAATTGAACATGCTTCAACTCAAAGGGAATTTTCACTCTAAAATGGGCTAGGTTAAAAACAACCCTATTGGAAAGCTGGTGCTGAGCAAACATTGGACATAATATGTATATATTCTGGTATATTGATGGAATAAATATTTGACCCAATATGCTAGGTTGCTTTATTTAACAGAACTACAAGTTAGATTAATAATAAATAAGAGTATGAATGAACAAAAATTCAAAACAAATGTTATTTTGGATGAATAGTTATATCAATATCCACCTTTCTCCTATGCCCCAGGATGTTTTGTATTAACTATGGGAGTAACTTTTGTTAAGCTTTAAACAATCAGTGAAGTGTTTTTAAAAATATGGTATACCGATGTGTCATTATCCAACGCAATCTTACGGCAATTCGTAACTTTTTTGATTTAGTGGCTAATTCGTATGAATTTATACGATCTAATTTGTCTAATTTAGTACGATTTGCTCATCACCCAATGACGGCTGGGTTTAGGGGCGGGGTTGGGTGCCACGCCTCCTTTTTAAAATCGTTAATTTTAGTACGACTGAACTCATACAAATTCGTACGAATTAGCCACTAAACTGACAAAACCTAAAATACTTATGTTTTCTCATGAGATCAGACTGCTTTATCCTCAAAGTTCATTTATAAAATATTAACCTTTTTCGGCAGACCATGAATAACCTCAATAACTCAAAACAAGTCTTCCCATTTATTACTGATGTGTTGAATATTATTGTACTGTAGGGAAAACAAAAAGAAAATAATTTGCAGAAACAAAACACAGTGAAATCTCAGATATGCTTGTGATACTAATGTCACCTTAACGGTGCAATGGAATGACAATCAGGATATACCTCTGCATAGAATAGCATGGGTTCAGAACATTGAAAAGACATGCTGTGAGCCTCAAACACCATTGCTTCTTTGTACTCATGTAAATACTGAGTGTTTAATCCCAGTGAAAAATCGCAGTTTATAAGAAACAAAATACAGCCTCCAAAAATCCACACAGAATCATTCATATGCACACCCCAGTTAGTGTTTGACTGTCCACGTTTTAATAAGATTACATCAATGACAATATTTTCCCTGGTTAAATTGATCTAAGCTTGTATTATATTTACTATGTATGTTATACTCTTATTTTAAAAATGAGACTGGCATTACAGAGCTCTCAGGTAAAGTTGCAGGCATGGAGTATGTCATCTCAGCTCTTTGTCAAAACACAAAATTCAGGAAAGACATTATCATTTAATCAGTGCCCCTGATGAGGCATAGGGTCTGTTTAATTGTATCTTTTGTTAGTTTAACCTATATATTGTGAAATCTGCCACATGTTTTGTAATGAGGCAACAAACACATGTAGATGGCTGCATATAAGTGTTTAATTCACGTTTATGTATTGTGTCATATCACTCAGCTCTTACTGTGCTTTTTCGGTAAAGGATGCCAATAAACTTCTGTTTATTAAATCAGTTTATGCAGAGGTTGATATTAACTCCTTTTTCTGTTTTTATTTATGTAAAAACAACAAACTACAACTCTAAATATATCTCTGTCTGCCTCTTTTGTTGAGTATAATTATAATTTAGCATATATTTTATCCACAACACAACTCAGGAGCTATCTTTAATTTCATTTAATTCACTCACTCCTTCTAGCTAAAATAAACCTATTTACATCAGTTAAAAAGATTGTTACTTGTCAAGGAATCTACTCAATTTGACAATTTGATATTTTTTGACAACTGAAGTAGGATTATTTTGCATGTGTAGTGATCAGAGTAGATCACATTGTGTGTGTGTGTGTGTGTGTGTGTGTGTGTGTGTGTGTGTGTGTGTCGAGCTGCAGAGTGTCAGAACAGAGCTCATTAATATTCACAACCATTACAGATATGATCAAATCTGAGTTTTACATTGTAGGCATAAATTATAAATGAGCATATAAAACAACGTCTGTAGAAAAATTGCACTTACCTTAGCCACATACACATGATATCAGAGAAAAATGTAACATATCAATGCATACCATCCATCACAAAAACTACACAAACATTGGGAAAAAAATGACCTGACAGGCTCAACCCGACAATATGGGGAGAAAAAAATAATAATCCAGCATTTTTAGAGTGTTGTTACCTGAGGGTCGATGTTTCAGGATGACTTGTGTCAGCATCTGCTCTCTGTGACCTATACGGATTCACACACCATTAGGCAGCGTTCTTCAGTGTGACTGCCAGGTCCAAAGTCCTGCATGTGATCGAACAAGGTTATGATGAAAGGTTATGATGAAACCCGACTCTCTCCATATTCTCAAAACAGTACTGTGATCTCTACTTCTGATTAACAATGTCTTTTAACATTCCTATCAAATTAAACCCTAGTCAACAACAGGATCAGCTTGTAACGTCTCACTCAGATCTCTTTGAATCTCTTGTTAAGACACAAGACTCAAAGAATTAAATCTTCAAAAAGAAAATGAGCTTTGATGTTAGAATCACATGGAAATGTTGACAGGAACGACTAAGCAGAACTAATCGTTGTCGCTGACTTGATTTGATTAAATGAAAATATTCAACTCTGAATCATGTTTTTGCACATTTAAACAATTTACTGAATATTCTGTAAAGAAAAATAAGACCTGTTCATACCTAGAACAATTAGAAATAACTATAATAGCATCTGCACCAAGATATGATAGTGTTCTGTCTATATTACAGAACATATTAGCATATTGTAAGCATGCTATTTCATCATTGAAATATTCACTTGAGATAAACTCTGATTGGTTTTTATCATTCATCAGGTTGCAAAATAATATTTGTGAAAGTTATTCCCACAGATATTGATTCTCTATATAATTATATGTATAGTTGTGGTGTATACTGTTGTTAGTATATTAAATTTACATTGAGATTTAGAACATATCTCTCTATACAGTATTATTTAAATAGAGAGTTATTATCCTTGGTATGAAAAGGCCTTTTTGCTTTCACTGGATTCAACGGTACGTTTTTGCATGAAATTTTTGCACTTGTTTTATTATTTTTCTCTCCAACTTCAAGTTTGATTCCCCTGGTCCCTACTTATGAGTCTGAAAATATTGAATACTGCTAAATTATCTGCCTGCAATTTCTTTTTCCCCTCTCATTTTCAAGTGTGAAAATATTCTTCCAGTGCAAAAGATCTTTAGCTCTGAATTCTCAATATACATGTCATATCCTTCAGAAAACATATAAAATATATAAAATATATATCAAAAATATTTCTTATTATGAATGTTGTTGCTTAACATTTATATGTTTTTTATTATCATTATTTTTGTTTTGTTTATTGGAATAAAACATTTCCAATCTTTACATGTCAAAGACCTCCAAAAGGCATATTCTGTATGTAGTTGGTTGTACCTAATTTATTATCTGAAAAATGTATATTATAAAAGGGAGTAAAATATTTTTGGAAAAATATGTATGTTACGAAGCAGCCGCTGACAACAGATGTGTGGATCTAAATGCAGTTTAACAAAAGCAAAGTCGTACAGGCAATGGTCAAAAACAGTAGCACATGGGTAATCCAATAAACGGGGTGAAAATACAGGCGAGAGGTCAGGCTAGGCAGCAACGAATCAAAAACATAGGAAAACAAACAAGGGAAAAAATGCTTTGTAATGTTTGTGAAGAAACCAGACTCGGCCAAGTGAAGGTGAAAGTGAGGTGTATATATAGTCCATGTAATTAGTCCATCATGAGCTACAGTGTCTGTGTGTGAGTGTCCAGATTATTGTCAGCTGCTGCAGGACTTGATGAGTGCAAAAGGTTCTAGGGGTTGTAGTTCATAAGAAATACCGGAAGTAATAAGAAAACACCGCTGGCGATCATAAACATTTTGTTTTCATTAAGCTAAATTATTACCTTTTTTTACTTCTACTCATTTATGTATTTAACCACTCAATTTATTTTGTTAATATAAAAGAACAATATAATAAAATACAATCACATTGTACATTTTATACAAACTATAATAATTAAAAATCTATATTAACTATTCAAATTGTTAATAAAATGTTATGTTTTATATTATTAAATAAATAATTTTGAATTTATTTTTATTGATCAGCTTTATTCCCCCAAACATTTCTATGGAAATTTGTTGTAATAATTTAATAATAATCCATTTTATCATTCACAAAATTAATGATAGAAATATTTGATCAAACACGCTATTTCAGATGATTATGAGGCTGCTAGATGCTAACGGTTTTTGACTGTATAGACATTTTAGAGAATCTCCTACCCTTTTAATTGTCCACTTCAGCTCCACTTCCTAGACTGCATCCATCAAATCGCCTGTCTTAATCAACATGTCTGAAGTACTGTTGGGCGGCTTCGTAACCTTTTAATTCACATCTTGTGGGAATTCTTAATTAACGTTGTTCCACCATTAATATCCTGAGGATCAATAAACGACAAGCGTGACATTAATGTAGCATTATCCCATTTATATAGATGAACAACACCTCAGTACATTGCTCATTAACATTCACCTTCATCTGTTCTACATGCACTTGAGAGACATACAGATAAACAGAAAAACAAATGCATAAGATTCCGTCATGCTGTCAATATCCATCGTAACTAAACTAAAAAGTACCATATCAGAACAGGAACATACACAAAAGTAAATGTGCACAGAATAGTGTTGTCAAAAGTATTGATATTTCTCCCTCAACAACAAAAACTACAAAAAGCTGTAGAGAACTGAATAGAAACCACTGAATAGCACTGTTTATGGTGATTTCTTTTACATGATATTGTGCTTCAACGGATAGGCTAAATATGTCACATAACATAAAAATACACATCTTACACAAGTTAAACAGTTTTACCATTTTACTATAGCTTAGCATAGATCATCGTATTAGACTATTAGCATTTCCATTGGCATCTCACTCAAAAATGACCAAAGAGTTTTGATGAATTGTTTTTTTTTTTTAATTTAAAGCTTGACTCTGTAGTTACATTTGTACTAAGACCAACGGAAAATAGCTATTTTCGCTATTTTCGAGGCCGATATAGCCTGCTGCACCCATTTACTGCAACAAAAGTTTGTTGATTATTACACCAGTATGAGAGTATATTTCCTAGACATATTGACCTAGATCATTTTTATTTTCCGGCAGTTTTAGTACAAGATTCAATCTTTAAATAGAACAATTTTTGAGATGCTAATGGTCTAATCTAATTCAGTGACCTATGCTAAGCTAAGCTAAAAGTGCTCCCGCCAGACCTGGAGATTGGATTAAAAAAATGATAAAATCTTAACTTTTTAACTCTATGGTAGTTGTAAAATTTGCCTTTTTTTAAGTCGAGTTTTCCTATAAAACATAGTGCTTAATCTAAAATAAAAGTAAAAGTTGTAGTTTCTAAGTAGCCTAAAATGTTATTTCCGTTAACAACAAAAGACAAAATTACTAGTACACCTTCTTGAAGAATATCAAACACTCTTTCTATCTGTATATATGTTCTGTTGTATTTGTTTGTGTTATTGGTTGTTATTTGCTTATATGTTTATTACTGGCTGTTCACTTGTCTTCCATAATGCAACTTTATTTAAGTCAGGCTAGAAATGAATTTCTATAATACTTTTTTTTTAAAGTAGAAATTTATTAGAATGCTAAATGGTATAATTTATCAGAATGTTACATTCAAAACAATGAAAACCACACATTTCTATTTACTCTTGTATCTAATCATATCATTTAAGCTAAGCTAGTAAAATCAAGTGGAAATCTTTACAATTGGTCTGACTAGGCCAGTAGTGGAAATCTTTGAAGTTTTAAGACTTGCAAATGAAGTAATTTAGATTAGGGGCCTCACAGTGGCGCAGTGGGTAGCACGTTCGCCTCACAGCAAGAAGGTCGCTGATCGCTGGTTCGAGCCTCGGCTGGGTCAGTTGGCCTTTCTGTGTGGAGTTTGCATGTTCTCCCTGTGTTGGCGTGGGTTTCCTCCGGGTGCTCCGGTTTCCCCCACAAGTCCAAAGACATGCGGTATAGGTGAATTGGGTAAGCTAAATTGTCCGTAGTGCATGAGTGTGAATGGGTGTGTATGGATGTTTCCCAGAGATGGGTTGCAGCCGGAAGGGCATCCGCTGCGTAAAACATATGCTGGATAAGTTGGCGGTTCATTCCGCTGTGGCGACCCCAGATTAATAAAGGGACTAAGCCGAAATGAAAATGAATGAATGAATAATTTAGATTAGCATAAATATTGTAATTTAAATTAATACTGTGTTTAAAAAAAATAACATCATAATTTTATTATTATTAAGAATCAGTGTTTTCCGTGTTAACAGAAATTGTATCAAATTGAAATTAGGCATTCCAGTACCGTGACAACACTAGCACAGGCACATAAAAATAACATACGACAAGCACAGCCTTGACACACTGAGATGTGCTAGATGGAAAGTCACACACATGCACACAGTAAACAGAATGGGAAGCTCTGACATCCTGACACACACACACACATTCCTGAAAGGGAATGCAGTAAGTGTGCTTCTCCTTCTGACTCACTCCGTCATTCAGCCACTGTGGGTCTTGTCAAGCCTGTGTGTGACGGGGCTCAAGTGAATGCCACTCTTTACTGTTGTTGAAGTAAATAAGGCCATGCAGAGGTGAAAAAAACACCTGTCTCCCACAGATCCATCCTTTTGTGATGGAAAAGGAACAAGACAATTTCAAACCTTATGAAATGACCTCCTGAATTGTGGAATGAGTGTAAGTACAAATATAGCTCATATGTCTCTTTGTGCATGTGTATATATATATGAGCATGCCTATTCTTAATTATAATTATTAATTTGTATTTGCATAATGTAATGTTATTTCAGATTGAGCTGCTTTTGTACTCTAATAGTTCTCTTTTTTCTTGCCATTGTTTTTTCTTTTGCTATTGTATCTTTTTGTAATTTTGTTGTATAAATAAGAAGTATTTAATTAAAAAACAAATATAAGACATATTTACTGCTGTGAGGCAACCACCATGCTGCCTATATTCTGATTGTTGCAATCAGAATATAGGCAGCATGGTGGTTGCCTCACAGGAAGAAGGTCGTTGGTTTGAGTCCCGGCTGGGTCAGTTGACATTTCTGTGTGGAGTTTGCATGTTCTCCCCGTGTTCGCGTGGGTTTATTTTGTCGTAGTGTATGTATGTGAATGTGAGTGTGTATGGGTGTTTCCCAGTACTGGGTTGCAGCTGAAATGGCATCCGGTGTGTAAAACATATGCTGGATAAGTTGGCAGTTCATTCTGCTGTGGCGAC
>CAIGQW010005185.1:4451066-4464817 GCA_903798125.1 Danio choprae | reverse complement strand
TTTTTTTTTTTAGCAATGAACATTTGTCAGTAATTTTATTCTTGCCATTTGAATAATGTATTGCTACTTTAGTACTGAGATGCTACTGTAGATTTTAAATAGTTTTTTTGTAACCTTAATTTTAAATATTTGTAAGTGTTTATATAGTTACAATACATTATATTGGTTTTGATATTTATTTTTTAATTTTTGTAATTTATTTATATTACTTATTATTTATATTATTTATATATATATATATATATATATATATTGTCACCATTCTTTGTATAATACAGTTCTTTTTGTACCACTGAGATACAATTCTTGTTTGTTTGTTAGTTTTTTTCTTTCTCCATAAGGGTGACTGTGAACTAGTGGATGCATCATTATAATTGTGGCTTGAATGCAAAAAATATTCACAATATTGCCACAATATTAGCAGATATTTAATTTAATTTCCTATGAAACACCCTGGTAACTGAATGAACCGTCCAGCCTTCCGGAGGACCATAAATGACTCTGAATTTTCTCCTGACTAAAGAACCTGTATGGCTTCATGTACTGTAATATGACCCAGAGTGAATTCAGTGCATCTCACAGCAGAGAGGCAGAAGGGATGAGTAAAGACGCTAAAGAAGAGATTAATCTCACCAACACACGCATGCAGTCTGCACACTCACCCGTCTTCCAGCATATTTCACAGCTTGTATAAGGGTGAGGGCCTTAGCTTTGATGAGATTTTCTTGAAGGAAACTCATCTCCTCAGGTGAAGTTCAAAAATGAGGCTTTGTCAACACCAGGATAAAGAACAAGAAGAGAAAAATCAATTTAGGTTAACCTCATTGGATGAATCAGTGATTTTTTCCTCAAATTTAATTAACATGAAAAAAGGCTTGTAGGTGGCTAAAAGGAGTCATATACTGAGATACTATTTAAAAACGTGTGTTTGAGATGGGTGTGCAAGTATTTGCTGCCCTCTGCTGTTTAGCCATATCATACAAGAGACATTTTCAAGCACACAGCTAAAACAAAATAAAAAAAATAAAAAATAATATTATACTAATTCAGAATGAATAAGAATAAATAATACAGGAATTAATTCAAAGGTTGTGAATAAACATTTCCCAATGACAATAAAACATGCATGAAACAAGAACATTTTCTATTATGTATTTTATTATTATTATTATTATTATTTATTTTTGTTGTTGTTGTGGTTTGCCAAAGTGTAAATGGCTTGTCACAAAACTGAAACCTTCCCTGAGTAATTCTGTCTAGGAAATCCTGTAGACTTGTTTTTATGTGAGAGACTTCAGACTGGAAAATCAACTAACTTAATTTCTAAGAGCCTCCTGTCAATGAGACATGACTATTATACTTAAGTAATATTTAGGTTAATGCAAAAAGAGATATTTGGTTGTGCTGTATAGTCTCAAAAATAATCAAAATAATTAAACAAAGTCCTTTTAATTATTGATTCTGTTTACTTAAATCGACACTGCTCCGCATGTGTTCACTGCTGTATGTGCACACTTGGAAGGGTTAACGTTAAATGCAAAGCACATATTTCGAGTATAGGTCACCATACTTGGCCAAAATCACGACTTAAACTTTAAACTTAAACATATGACGATCTTAAGATGTGCTTTCTTAACAGTTTCTTCTGCCATTTGTTTATTTTGTCACTGACGTACTGAGTTTTTGTAAGGGAAACGCCAATAAGTTATGAACTCACGATTCATTTGTCGGCATGTTTGGTCCACCCAGTTTGACAAAAAAATCTGATGATGGAGAGACATAGCCTACCTTATACGCACTTTAGAAACATTTTCCTTAAAACAATTGGAGGAATTCAGCAAATAAGCCACGTGTCCGGCGGTATGTCAAATTAGTAGAGCCCTGTTCGAATGAATCAGTCTAGCAGTATGATTCTTTTCTGTGAATCGGTTTAAACGGTCTGAATCGGTTCGTACTTCAGAGTAATTTTTTAACTGTTTTTTTTAATGTTTTTTAGTGTTTTTTTTATTGTGCATTTGTAAATTACAATTACAGGAAAAACATGCATCAAAAACAAATGTTCCAAAGATAACAAAAAAACACAAAATGGAAGACATTCACAAGACGCCAAATACAGATTCATGATAACTACAATATAGAGATTTTACATTTTTCACAAAGTGCTTTAAAACACTTTATTAAAAGAATAAGTCCGTTAACAAAAACCTTATATAAGGGGAGAGTTTGAAAGTCTGCAATTGTGGGGGGGAAAAAAAACGACCGCTTAAAATGATCAAGTGTATTCGTTAACTTGTTACTCAAGCATAAAACCAGCAGATTAGCACATGAGTAACTCTCGTAACTCTAGTTCATTAATTCATTAATTCATTCATTTTCTTTTTGGCTTAGTCCCTTATTTATTAGGGGTCGCCACAGCAGAATGATCCGCTAACTTATCCAGCATATGTTTTACGCAGCGGATGCCCTACCAGCTGCAACCCAGTACTGGGAAACTCCCATGCACTCTCGCATTCACACACATACACTACGGCCAATTTAGCTTATTCAATTCACCTATAGAGCATGTCTTTGGACTGTGGAGGAAACTGAAGCACACAGAGGAAACACACGAACATGGGGAGAACATACAAACTTCACACAGAAATGCCAACTGACCCAGTCGGGGCTCGAACCAGCAACCATCTAGCTGTGAGGCGACAGTGCTATCCACTGAGCCACTGTGCTGCCTCGTAACTTTTTTACTGTGCCACCCCGTTGTTTTTAGTAAATTAGCAAAGAAGGTCTGAATCGGATCACACTTTTCAAGTGCTCAATATAAACGGTTTGTAACACATTTGTAATATTTTGAAGACATAATTAAATGAACAAACACCGATAAAACAAACTAAATAAAACTGATAAAACACCAAATATTCTGCCAAAAATGAAGTTGTTTTTTTTTAGCACATGTGTGTCCAGCTTCACCGCAGGTAAAATCATTTTCTTATCAAAAGAGTTGGCTGTAAAAACTTTTAAACATACCTTTATCACAAACAAATGTTCTGGTTGAACTGTAGCCATAAATTAATCCAATTTTTGAGAAAGTCTTCGCTGCAGCCGAGCTTGATGACGTACAGGACCAGGTCCACTATGTAGTGAACTATCGTCTACACCTCCTCCAACCCTAAACCCAACTATCACAGTATTGTGAGCGTTACCTTAGTGGCCGTTACCATGTCCACTACCTATTGGACCTGCTCCAGTACGTCATCGTGAGTACAGACTGCAGCGAGGACATCTTGCAATTTTTGCTAACCATATTGTTGGCTGTAACAATGGTGTTTGTAGTACAGCTGTGGGATCCACAAATGATAATCAATACATACCACAACAAAGTAATTTTTGTAAGGATAAAAAAAACCACTATAATTGTGCCATTTGCAACTGATACAATTACTGACCACCAAAGTACTGCCATGTAGATTGAAAGGCAATTGTTGATTGTGTTGTTTATGAAGGTGTAGTTGCTGTAATGCTAATAGAGAGTCACTCTCTAGCAAACAGTAGCTCCAAAAGCTACATTAATTATTAAATTAATTAAAGATTGTGGGCTAGGCCTATACATTTGAAATAGAATGCATAATGAATTCTTGAACTTGAAAGCGACAGAAGTACCCCCTTCTGTGCCAGTATAATTGCAATAACTTTTTGACTTTTTTGTCATGAATATGTTAATTTTATTTTGTGTTTATAAAATATTCAGCATCTAACAAATTCTTCTGACTGCAGCAATCAGCCCTCCCACTGCAATAAAGAACTGTGTTGTGTCTTGCCTCCATAAGCAATGCTGAATGCGGCACTGTGAAAGTAGCAGACACGTTCTACATCAGAATTCTGACAGCGCAGGCAACAGAGTGACTACATAGTGTTTAAATTAGTTTGTGAGGCAATACATTCCCGAGAGTTGCATTTCAATCAGTATTTGTTTAACTTGCAGGAAAATATGCTATTTCACATTTGATTTGCCCTGCCGCAAGGTGAGTGCATAATTTGTTCCATATTTAGAGCCTATTAAAGATAGATTGGGTGCTATTATGTTTTGTTTTTTTTGTTTCTTTTCTGGACTCTGTTTCTGAAGAGAAATGGCTTGTGTCAGCTTTAAGTTAATAACCATTTCCCCCATGTTTTGTTTTCCATCCCTGGATTTACATCTTAACATCCATTACAGTGATTCATAGCCTGACTGGAAAAGTAGATTGAGACAGAGCTCTACAAAAGTGTAAATCTTTGTGCCCTCAAATGGAAACGGACTGTAAAGCTGCCTGACACATCAAGCTCTCCACAACAGATTTACAGCTGTGTAAAACAGTGTTTGAAAAGTGGACTTTGATGGAGGTCTACAGTTGTTTAGGTGAACTCTTTTGGGCTTTTGAATTGGTTAACCCTGGGTCATTCTAAACCCTGGTTAAACAACATGTTTATCACACTTTACATTTCACAGTTCTCATAATTTACCAGAAGTTACCTTTTAACCCTTGGTGTTCATACACCTAATGCTGTGTTAATATCCTAAACCCTGGGTTTAGCATCCTAAACCAATCCTAAACCCTGAGTTAAGGATCCTAAACCAATCCTAAACCCTGGGTTAATATCCTTATTTTTAGTGTCAGTGTCATTAATGGGATCTTACATGTTTGAGTAAAGGGTTTAGCATGATGCATCCTTATGTTATATATTTTCATCTACTGTTATGTTTTTTTTCATGATTTGTCTTTAAATGTTTCTTCTATACTCCAGTTGACAGGTTTCCCATCACTATTTCACATCTTTACTTTCAAAAGGCAAAACAACTGTTTATATACAATATTCATTTTCTCTGTGGCTGACTGTCCAAAGCATGTAAATTAGACATTCATTTGGTTCTCTGTTGTTAAAGGGATACCTAAAACAAACAATTCTGTCATTGTTTACTCACCATTCACTTGTCACAAACCAGACTGTGTTTCTTTCTTCTGTTGAATGCAAAAAAAGATGTTTTGAACACCTGTAACCACTGACTTTCGTAATATTTGTTTTTCCTTCTATGGACGTTAATGGTTACAGGTTTCTAACATAAAAAAAAAAAAAAAAAACGAATTTTGTGTAAAAATAAAAAAACATCATGAAGGTTCAAAGCCTGAGGGTGAGTGCAGTAAATTAACATTTTTGGGTGAACCATCCCTTTACGCATAAAGCTGTAACACTGCATCATTTTTAAACACTTAATGTGATTGCCACTGCAGAACTAGCCATGCAAAAATGGTTCCAGAGCAGTGTTTCATAACCCCTGCTTCTAAATTATATGTGTAAAGCATTTCTTTCCCTAGTCAGTTGTAATGATGATAGCATGCAGTTAAGCACAGTATGAAAAAAAGTCCTTTGGAGACTTTTAGCATCTGTCTATGTAGAGTTTTAACAGATTAAGGCCATGCCATACTAATTATTACCCCTTCAAACATGTTTAAATAGATTCACACTAAATGCTTGTTAATAGATTTGTAAGCATGCGCTAGTCAAAAATCTTTAAAAGATGCACTTCATTTTTTACATTTTTGTTTTGATGTTGTTTCCATCTTTTCCATCTTCCATTAGATTTAAAAAAAATGCCGAAAACCTGAAATCATTGACTTCCTAAGTATTAGTTATGGAAATAAATAGTTACCCTTTTCTAACATTCTTCATAATATATGCTTTTGTGTTTAACAGAAAATAAGAAACTCAAAGAAACTCAGGTTTGGAACAACTTAAGGGTGAGTAAATAGTGAATATATCTGTTGATGAACTATCACTTTAATTTTGTTATTTCTTTATTTGTTATTAAAAATCTCTCATCTATGCCCTGTCAAATATGCCATGAAAAGTCCAAAATAAATATTAAATTTATGGTATACAGAATCAGTTGTCATGAACTTGACATTGGTTTAGTTTACTCAAACATACGTTATCATATGAGCTTAATGCCTTCTTTTGAGATGTGCTTTTTTAGTGCTTTTTAAAGCCCGTAAGCTTTATATACACTATAGAATGAAGAAACACCTGAAGAATCTCAACATTTTTGTTACCAAGGAGCAAAGAAAGTCAAATAGATTTAGAACAACCTGAGCAAGAATAAATGACACCATTACTATTGTTGGATTAACTATTGCTTTAAAAAGAAACATGCGCTTGAGTATACTTTATTTAGCAGATGCTTGTTAATTCTATTTCAGAGCAGGACACACTAATTGCTCTTGCACTCCCTGTGAAGCAACCTAGAGTTAAATTCTTTGCTCATGTCAGGGCATAACAGCAATCCTCCAAAACCAGGGGTCACCTGTCTCCAGGGTCAGTTCTCTGACCTCTCTGTGCTTCCCACCCACCTCCGTAGGTTGTATCCAGGAAAAAAACAAACATATATTTATAATACCCATGACCTCCATGCTCTTCAATCTACGCATGTGGTTCAAAGGTCTTAACTCTCTTCTCTCTGGTAGGGTGGATCTTCAAACAACCATCTGGTGCTCACGCTACAAGGGGGGAAGATTATTCTCGATATTGGCAATTAGAGTTGTTAAAGTTGTTAGCTATGCAGTCCTAGTAGTGCAGATCACAGAAGCGCTCCTGTGGTGAACGCTCAAAGGCAGGGTGCAAACCGCAACATCACTCATTCACCCCTGTATGTTATGATTTTCAGCTAAACATCTGTGCAGTCTAAGATTGTGTCTTCAGGGAAAATAAAAAAAGTTTGTATTTTGGACCTTGATTTTGGAGGTTTGAACTAGGCAATTAAAACTGAACAAACTCTTGACTGGAGTTGCTCTAGAATTTCATGTTCAGAAATTTGCATGAAGTAAGTGCAGGCATAATGAAAAGAATATCTCATCTCTGGATGTTCAAACATTTCTATCTTTCTGTTGAGCTATATTGTGGCTCCGGGACCCCATAGCAACTTATCCTCAGAGAAAACCAACCTCTCCTGAGGAAGGAGAAATGAAAGCGTTGCGGTAATCTCTCCATTGTAGTTAAGGGAGGAAGTGGCGTAGATGTGTCTGTGGGCCGCTGTGTAAGCAGTCAAAGAGGATGTTGATAGAGAAATCCTGTTATTCATAAACTAGCACAAACATGCACTGCAGTTGCTTTTTGTTCTCAATGCTGAGGCTTTACTTGTTTACCGAAGTTAGAATACAGAGAGATATATTCTTAGTTACCAAAACACAAGCGTAAATTGTTGAAAAAATAAAAGACGTTTCAATTTGAACAGTAGAGGTTATATACAAGAGAATGAGGGCTTTTGCTTATTAAAATCTTCACTGGAACAGAAACTATTTTTGTTGTGCAGACACCATTTCTACAATAAGCAATTTTCAAAGAAAAATGTGAGCTATTTTACCCATTTTAAAGCCAGGTTAAGTCTTTAAAGCCTTGACACTCCAGGAGGAACATCACTGAGCACTTGTTGGCTTATTATTGGAGGTGTACAGAAAAAAAGCTAAAAAAAAACAAAAAAAAACATGCATATTGTATGATCTTTTATTTTGTAAAGTTGTCCACATTTTCACAGATCCTACAAGCAGTACACAAACTTTCACTTAGTAATGTACAGACATGCACACACACACACACACACACACACACACACACACACACACACACACACACACACATGTACTGCATTTACATATATACTAGTTTACTGCATATACAGTATACTAACTCCAAGTGTTCCTTTTTCAAAGTGGTATATATAAACTAATTTCTAATAACTGATTTCTTTTATCTTTGCCATGATGACAGTACATCATATTTTACTAGATATTTTCCTAGTAAAGTGGCTTAAAGTGTCATTTAAAGGCTTAACTAGGTTAATTAGGGAAGTTAGGGTTATTAGGCAAGTTATGGTATAACAGTGGTTTATTCTGTAGACAATTGAAAAAACATTGCTTAATGGGGCTAATAATATTGACCTTTAAGTTTTTTTAAAAAAAAATGAAAAACTGCTTTCATTCTAGCCAAAATAAAACAAATAGGACGTTCTATAGAAGATTAAAATATCATAGGAAATACTGTGAATTTTTTTGCTCCATTAAATATCACTTGAGACATATTTGAAAAAGAATAAATATTTCTCAAGTGGACAAATAATTTTGACTTTAACTGTATATATTTTTCTCCCTCTAAATGACGTAAATGGTGCATGATGACAAAAGCCATGCTGGTGACATTTTAAGAGGAAAATTTTATTGGAATGCAAAAATGATTTATATTAACTGGAAAGCTACCTGGTCAATTTTTGCCTTTTAAATCAAGTTAAAGAAGTGCATTTTAAAATACTTTACAAAATTTACCCTTGCAAAGTAGCTTTATCTAAATTCATGGATATTTACAATACTTGCACATTTTGTAATATACACAAGGAAGATCTATCTCATCCTTTCTATAACTGTGATGTCTCTCTTAAATTTTGGTATGATATTAGTGATGTGTTATTTGGGCAAAGAAATGTTAAATGCAGGCTCTTTTTAAAAGATGTCATCTGCTCTTTTTCACACACACACAAAAAAAAACAACATTTAAGTATGTTGTTAATTTTTACATCTTACAAGGTCAATGTTTTATTCATAAACAGAATTTTTGTGAAGTGTATACCAAAATGGTGACATTTTGGCTGAAAGTGGTGACGTTTCTTCATTTCACTCTTCACATCATCTTTTTAACAGTCTATGGTCAGTCCCCAACAGGTGGTTTTTGGCTGATTGAGCATGTTGAACCAGCATCAGTGAAGAAGTGAAGAGAGCTCTGATTGGCTCTTAAGTTTAATAAACAAGTCAGTGCGAGAGAGAAAAAAAAAAGCAAAAGTGATGGAAGTGAGCAAAGTATTCAAGATGGCACAGACAGAAGGCCAATTTAAATTGTACTGTCTTACTTGAGCATTTCAGACATGGGCCATCTGGAATAAAGAAAGTGATCAACATTATTCATATTCGAAATTGTAACCAAGCGTTGCTTTGTGGTTTGTGTTTATGCATTGAACAGATGGTTGTTATGGCCATCGATGAGTTCGAGAGGACAAGACTGATTCCTGCAAAGACCACAGTGACAAATGAATCTCTGCATTGATCCTGTCAGCTAGTCTGAACAGCCACCCAGTGACCTATTTGGACCTGCACCTTCTCCATGAAAATTGCTCATTATTCCTAAGCCCTCTAACATCCAGACTGCAGCTCTGCCTTTTATGTTTGGCCAGTGGAGAACTGATCCCCTGGCTGAGCTTGGTTTCTCCCAAAGTTTGTTCTTCACTTCAGTCAATTGGTGGAATTTTGGTTCCTTGCCATGGTCGGCTCTGGCTTACTTGGAACTTTTGGAGCTACACTTCAGTGGATGATCCTTCAGTAGTGACGTTTGTATTAAACTGAACCGAATTCAGCTGAACTGAACTTCAGCAGTGACATTTGTACAGTATTGCACTGAATTCATTTGAGTCACTGAATCATTCAGCTGAAATATTATGGCTTTTTAATCTCTTTTCTTCATCTTTGACAGAATCTACATTGTAAAAAGTGCTATAGAAAAAAAGATTCATTGAACTGATTGTAATCCATTATTATTGTAATCCATTATTATTTTTTTATCATTGTTACAATCAAAATAATATATTTGCTGCTTGATCAATATACGTATTTAAAATGAGCTGAATCAACACAATTCTAGAGGTTTATTTAGAACAACTTAATTGTTTTATGTTCAATCCACTTTTAATCCAAAGTTAACAATTAAGTTAACTTAAACCGATTGTGTTTGCACAAAATGAAGGAATTGTGTGGAACCCAGCATTTTTACAGTGTATCTAACATTATCAAGGTCATCATTCTCCTACAGTTTTTGTCATATTTTTGTTACTATTTTCTAGACTGTAGGAAATCTTAGATTTTGATAATGTGTGTGTATGTTTTGACATTAAAACAAGCAGTTTTGCCTCAGAAAAGCCAGCACAAAAGGTCTCCTGCAAAACGGAGACCTGGCCAAAGCATAGCTGATGGTCCAAGACAGATATACCCCCCCATCCCCATCCAAGTAAAGATTCAAAGCAAACAGGATTAAAACTAATGGTGTTTGACACACCTTGCCTTACGGTGCTGCTTTAACATGTTGACATTTCCAACGGTTGTTTTGTCAGGCTGCTCCATAAAGCCCAAAGCAGGAGAGAGTGACATATCGTAGGCCGTGTGTATCCACGGTAACGGAACCTCGAGCGATGTGCGTTTTATAAGGCCATCTAGAAAACATTAGCTCCACCAGAGTGGACCACAAATCAAATGACCTGAGAGCTAATGTGAGGATGACTGCAGGTGAGTGCAGATGCAATGTTTCAGTGGAGCTGGACTGGATGGACTGAGCATGAAAGAAACCCAGTTTACTTTATCTGCAAGCTCATAATGATTGTTTAAGGAAGGTACCCATATATTCACAATATAAGATGAATGCAACAAATGGTGAAGTGTTGCGTGAGCTTTTAAGTATATGCTGTGTTTTACAGAAACTGTCACTGAAATCTTGACTGGTGAAAAGTTGTCCTAAAAGTGCCAAGCTTTGTTTTCTATAAATATATAGATACTATTTAACAGTTGTTGTTGATTTTTAATCCAAAGACAACTGTTTTCTGCACTGTTGATTGCTTTAGGTGTATGTAATTAAAAAACACTTTAGGTTAGGTCACATTTCCCAATAATAACTACTGGCTTATTACCTGTGTAACGCCATGGTTGGCGGATGGTGACAGAACGAGACGGAGCATGAGATATATAACAAAACGGATTTATTAAACACTTACGGGGAACAGATACTGGATGCGGGAAGACAGGACGACACAGGACGGAACCATACGAATCAGAATACTGGACAACAATGGACACAGACGAAAGGGTATAAATAGATAGGGGATTATTAGACTAATCACACACAAGGGATGAACACAGGTGGAACAGATTGACACTGATGGTGGCGGGAAAGACAATACAAAGAAACCACATGACGAAAACAAAGGAGGACACGGACGAACACTGACAACCTGCCTATTAACTGATATTAACTGTTCATTAGACAGCTGACAGAAATCCTGAGAGGGGGGGGGGGGCAATTAAGGACAATTTAGTCTACCCAATTCACCTATACTGCATGTCTTTGGACTTGTGGGGGAAACTGGAGCACCCAGAGGAAACCCACGCAAACACGGGGAGAAAATGCAAACTCCCAGCGACTTTCTTGCTGCGAGACAACAGTGCTAACCACTGAGCCACCATGTCACCCCTTCAAAATCTTCTATTTTGTAAATCTTTTCTGTTCGTTTTCAGTCCCACAAACACCATTGTGTAAACAAGCAGGCAAAACTCATAAAAAGCTGCCTGTTTTTGACTGAAAATGTTATTTTGTAATTGGGCCCTGAGTTTCATTCATCTGCTGAACAAAAAAAAAAAAAGTTATTTAGAAAAAAAAATTGAAAACTTTACGTTTACGGTTACGTTTGACTTTTTACTACTCTGGAAGTCAACGGTTACCGGTTTTTAACATTCTTCAAAATATCTTCTTTTAGTAAATAGGAAATAAATAAGAAACTCATAGGTTTGGAACCACTTGAGGGTAAGTAAACAGTAAGTACATTTTCATGTTTGAAGGAAGCGACTGGGACTTTTATTAAATAATTTTTTGTTGTTTATTTGTTTTGATATTCATGTTCAATTAATATTTTTTTTTCTGGCACTAACAGCAGGCCTTCTAGCTAATAATCTGAGAAAGTGTAGTCATGTAACTTCTATATGCATTTCACTAGATTTCTATCGTACTTTATTTATGATACCAAAAGAGCTTTTTTTTAAATGTGCCTTTTGGAAATTATATTTGCAGCTTAATGTTTTCATGAAGTATCCCAGAGTTCACATAATAAAATATGCATATGGAAAGCTGATTATACATATTGCCAGTGATGTTTGGTTTTATATTAGCACCACAAATTCATATGTAAATTTACACTTTTATGGATCATAAATAACACTTAATTTGAACACAGCTGATGTGGAACGTTGTAGTCTACAGTACATCAGTTATTAAATCACTTTTTCATTATGTTTTCTATCCAACTCCAAAATGTCATAAATGTGTTCAGAGAAACAGCAGGTACGAAATGACATCATATTTGATATTTATTATGTGCAAAAGTGAAAACACCAGTCTAGCATCTTTATTAATAATCCTGTGCGAAGGCAGGAATAAGCCTTCGAGATAGGAGCGTAATTAAATCTGCATATGGTTCAACTCGGCACATTTCGCTTGCCATTCAAATTAAACATTGTAAATATGGAATCATAACTGGCCTGCGTACAATATTTTTTTCCCCTGAGAAAAGCAAAAAGAGGTGGGAAGGAGAGGGAGGAAGGGGGGGGGGGGTACATTAGCAACTCAAATGAGATCATAAACTCTCTTTGCGAGGTAATTGTGAAATCACAAGCTGTGGTAAAATATTGTCACCAGATGCCTTTTTTTTACTTTTTCTTTTTTTGCAGAAACTGTGGTCTGCACCACGAAAAGCTTGATATGAATGATTTAAAGTGCTATTTGAGGAAATGAATTAGTTATGCTACATTTTATTGAGAACAGGAAGGAAGCTGAGCAGAGATAAGTCAGTGAGCAAGTGCAATGTGCTTTAATATATCAGACAAGAACATCGCAAGACACACGATAAAAGATCTGAACATCATCTTTCGAAAGAGTTTTAAGTTCAAATGAAACGGAAATAGCGGCAGTTAATTTTTCTCTTCCATATTGCCAGTGGTTAATGGAAAAGTAAATGGTAACACTTTCTATGAAGCCTGTGTGTATTATGTTTTATAAGAGTATACACAACATTAAAATATATTGTATTATCTCATAAATAATTAAGTAAAACATATATTATTAATGTGCTATAACACATGCATAATGCATCAATGCATGCATAATTGCTTGTGTTGTATATTTAACTGTATCGCTGCTGGTTTTACAGATAAGAACAAAAATTAGATGCACATACAGTTTTGTAGTTTTGTCATCTGAATTGGTACGATTGAATCAATGCCGGGCAGCGCAGTGGCTAGCGCTGTCGCCTCACAGCAAGAAGGTCGCTGGTTCGAGCCTTGGCTGGGTCAGTTGGCATTTCTGTGTGGAGTTTGTATGTTCTCGCGTGGGTTTCCTCCGGGTTCTCCAGTTTCCCCCACAAGTCCAAAGACATGCACTATAGGTGAATTAGGTAAGCTAAATTGTCCGTAGTGTATGTGTGTGAAGGAGAGCTTATGGGTGTTTCCCAGTGATGGGTTGCAGCTGCAAGGGCATCCGCTGCGTAAAACATGTGCTGAATAAGTTAGCAGTTCATTCCGCTGTGGCGACCCCTGATTAATAAAGGGACTAAGTCGAAAAGAAAATAAATGAATGAGTGAAACAACGGCACACTATCTCTTTAGTAGCCTCACCAGGGATTTAAATTCACAATATTATGGTCTAATATGCATTTATTTGTTATATAATATATATATATATATATATATATATATATATTTATTTATTTTTTTTTTTTAATATATATATATATTTTTTGGACAGTATATGTTTTGTAATTTTTTGTACATATATATCATTCATTCATTTTCTTTCGGCTTAGTCCCTTTATTAATCAGAGGTCGCCACAGCGAAATGAACCCCCAACTTATCCAGCATATATTATTCCAGCC